>CAJHQQ010000006.1:600000-1131885 GCA_905132885.1 Moricandia moricandioides
CTCATGCATGGTTGAACTTATCAGAGCACTTCCTGAAACCTCGTGAAAACTTCCAGTGTAGACAATTTGACGGGTAATCCATCGGTAGACTCTTGGGTTAACTGCGTCACGCACTCTTCAACCCGAGCAGCCACGTCGAGAAATAGTTTATATTGTTGAATTTGACTAAATTTTCTTGAGAAATATTTTCTCTTAATTTTAGTAAATTTTACTAAATTTTTGTGTTATTGTGTTTTGCTATGGGTAGGTAGAATGTCAATAACTTCAATAATGTCAAGTACTTTTGGCAGAATAATATTGTAAATACGAATATATTTACCAAATTCTTTTTATTAACTTCTCTTCAAGTATACAAAAGAATTCACAACTAAAAAAGTACACATACAAATCATAAAACAAACCATAAACAAAACTATTACACATGAACGTAATTATCATTCCTCGACATAGATAAGCCTGAACTCCACTTGACATCATCCATTTATACCACTTTGGACAGAAGACTTCAGAAGACTTCTTGGGAATTCTTCTAGCATAAAATGTATTATAAGACTTTCCAAGAAGTCTTTCGAGATTCTTCTGAGAAGTCTTCCAAGAGTCTTCTCAGAAGTCTTCTGAGAAGTCTTCCGAGACTCTTCTGAGTAGTCTTCCAAACTCTGACTGAGATCTGAAAAATCTACATATTTAAAAACATTCAAATGGCTTTAAAATATAGAAAAAAATCAAAATAATTTTACTATGCTTAAATAATAAGCAAAACAATCACAATAGGTTGAATCAAAATTTTTTAGCATCCAATATATAATACACAAAAATACATATCTAAAATTTGTACCACTTTGGGAAGAAGACTTCTTGGGAAGTCTTCAAGCCCAAGAAGTCTTCTGAGTATTTTTCCAAATTCTGACTGAGATCTGAAAGTATGCATATTCAAAAACATTCAAATGACTTCAAAACAGAGTAAAAATTTAAAATATTTTTTTATGCTTAAATAATAAACAGAACAATCACATTAGGTTGAATCTATAACTTTTTAGAATCTAACATACAAAACACACAAAAGTAGATATCTGAAATTTATTGGTCTACCTTTGAAGGAGTGTGAAAGATGAAAACCATGAAATGAAGACATGAAAAAACAAGATAAATTAGTGAGAAAGACATAAGAAAAAAAATGATAAATAGATTTAAGGTTTGGTATTTTCAAGTTCAAAGAGATTAGAGAAAGATTAGAGAGTTTTAGAGTGAGAAACATTACATTTTTGTTGCAGCCATTTGATGGAACAAAGATAATGTGTAATTTTTTTATATAAGGAGAAAAAAAATTCTAAGTAGGTTAAATATTTTCAGTTAAGAAGACTTTTAGGGAAAAGTTAGAGAGTTTTAGAGTAAGAAACATTACATTTTTGTTGAAGCCATTTGATAGAAAGAGAGATAATGTGTAAAAATATTTTATATAATGAGACAAAAATTCCAATTAGATTAATTATTTTTGGTCTAGAAGACTTCCCAAGAAGTCTTATAAACCCCAAATTTATTATTCTTCCATGAAGTTTTCTAACATAATGCAGTAGAAGACTTCTTGAGAAGTCTCATAGGAAGTCTTCCAAATTCTAAAATCATATAACTAACTAAATAACAAAAAATCACTTCACTAAACTTAAAATCAATCTATAAATTTTTTAATATACCCAAATTAAAAGCATATATGTCAAATTTTTTTAAAATTTAATACTCCAAAACTATCCCTAAAAATACAAATAATACTATAACATATGTTACTAGTCCATAAACAAAAGACTATCATAACTCAATCTATATTTATCCACCTATGTTTGAAAACAATTTAATTTTAGTTAATATAAATTTACATCATTTAGAAATATCTATAATTACAAGATTTGGATTTTTTCCCTATCAAAATAGAATTTCTAAAATTTATAAATTAGTTTTAAGAACAAATACATGAGAGACTTCCTGGAATACTCATGGAAGACTTTGCATTAGGAAGGAAGCCTAAATTCCTAAATTAATAATTAGGCGGTAAACCTAAATTATATAAAATTTAATCGGGAAATTGTAGACTTCGTTGTGAAGTCTCTGAGGAAGTCTTTTGGTGCATTATATGTTAGAAGACTTCTTGAGAAGTCTTATGTGAAGTCTTCCAAACCCTATAATCAAATAACTAACTAAATGGGAAAAACAATTCATTAAACTTAGAAATAACTTATAAAGTGCTTAATATACACAAAACAAAACACATATAGATCGACTTTTTTTTTAAATAAGATTCGAAATCTAACCCTAAAAATCCAAACAATACTATAAGATATGTTACAAATCTTAAACCAAAGACTATCATGACTCAATCTAAATTCACTCATCTATGTTGAAAACAATTCAATTTTAGTAAATTTGAATTTACTTCATTTAGAAATATGTATAATTACATGATTTAATTTTTTTTCCATCAAATTTTTTTTTATAAAATTTATAAATTATTTTTAAGATCTAATACAAAATTCTAGGTAATTCTTCTCAAGCGAAGAGTTATAATGGTAAAACTCAATAAAAGTTTTTTGTTTGGTCATAAGAGTTTGTTGTAATTTCATTACCTTTTTGGGTTACTTTTTAATTTGATTGAATTTGAGTTACATTTTTACATTTAAAATCAAGTTTTGAGTCATCTTTGACAATTTTCCCATATTTAATCCACTGTCTCATAAATGGAAAACATTGGAAGGTAACTAATAGTAAATTAAATATAGAAAGCAATGTATAATTGCTGTCTTTAACATTCCATATTTTGTTTTTATTGCCTATATATTCATGCATATAAAGGATGACAAAACAACTATTGTTGTGGAAGCACCGTGGCCTAGTGGTCAATGTTTAAAGGCTTCTACACTATGTATGGAGTTCAATTCCCAGAGGAAGCACAATTTCTTGCATATTATAGGATGCAAACTTTTTGGAGGTTCAAAAGTGATATATGCAAAGCCGTTCGTTGTGATCGTATGTTGCAGAGAGAGTATATCCATTGAGGATGTCGTACATGCATAACCATTCGTTGATCCAAGTGTTATGGTGAAAGCGACATCGTGGAATAGCTGTTCGTGAAGTTTTTCATCATGTTCACATATGCTACATGTAGTCGATCATTATATGTAATAAGAAAAATATTATCTAATGATATAATCAATGATTTGACCATTGTTAAAAAAAACTATTGTTAAATAAGATTAATAGAGTCTCAGAATAAATTTACAAATCAATAGTTACAAAAGTCTCAATTTTTATATTATTTTAATAGGTATGACATGACTAGATAAGGTGAAAGTGGAATCCAAACAAAAAGAAAACTATATTTCAGTGTCTTTCTTCAAGCGATAAATAATTATATCATACTTAATTGGTAAACTTTTAGAGTGAATTTATTTTTATTAGAGTAAAAATTTACTCTAAAAATACACTCCAATCACAATGGTAATGTTTTGTGGCCTTCTCGAAAGCATGCACATTCAATTGGGCCTTCGATGTTAGAACTTAGAAGAAAGAAGCAGAGAAAGATGTTTCAATTACATTATACTGTGATCATTTGTCATCATTGGCTTCAAGTTTATAGTATATTATTTCTGGAGAATAAGTTAATAGTATATTTTTAATTACCATAATTTTATAGTATATTATTACATTTATGTATATTTTTTGAAATATTTCTTATTTTAGACGTGTATAAACAAGTGATTGTCATTATTTTAGTTAAAAAAAAATAACTAAAAGAATTTTTTACAATTTGCTTTAAGGATTAATTACACTGTATATATGTCCACTATATGCCTGTCGACGCCAAATCTGGAAGTTAGATAAATGAAAACAAATTAAATAAGTTATAAAAGTTAAAAATAAGCATGTACTAATAAGTGTTTGCTGATCGACCGAGGTCCAAAACATCTAAGCTTTTCAATTCTGCTAGGCGAGAAAATCCTCAACAGTATATCGAGTGTAAAGAGCATCTGATGGCACTATAAAATCCAGATGAACTTCATCTACAGGGGCAAGTGGTGCATCTGGAGACGTATGGGGAGTAACCAATGCTACAATGGGAGCAACCATAGGTGCATCCAGAGGAGGCAATGGTGGAGCTTTACGGGATGATTGAGAATTAGGGACAAGTGTTGGAGCCGAAGAAGGACTCGGTGAACTAGAAAAGCCAACATGTCTTATGCCAAACGTCTCACTATAATTTTAATGTTTTAGTATTCTATTCTTAGGAGCCATCTATAGAAAAAAAACAGAAATTAAAATTACAATAAAAAAATCAAAAACCAACAAATGATATCTAACAATTTCTAATTTGACAATCAAATCTATAAAATCCATAACCTTATCTAGTTATGCATCTTAAAATACAACCATTACCTAAACTAACAACCTAAACTATATTCATTACATTTTCTGTAAAAAAACTAACCTTTTTGGACAATAATTGTTGTGTAGATAAAGTATGGAGGAAGAGATGACGAGGGGGAGGGAGAAGACATGGCTCGGGTTGATATATGCAAATAGGTTTCCTAGTTAATTCGTCATAATATTACGAGAGTTAACGATGTCCTGTATTTTCAATTTACAACAAAAGTGATAGGTCGTACGTTTCTGTAATACGAAGACAATACAAGAACAAGATTTACGACAAACGTATTAGGTCCCACGTTTTTATGATACAGTGACGTTTAGCCGAATAAGATTTACGATGAATTTACTAGGTCCGACATTTTAGTGATACATCGACATTTTTAGATTTACAACAAAATTACTTAGATCCCCTGTTTTTTATTAATGACGATTTTTACGAGCATTAAGTCTGAATTCCTAAACTTGAATCCCTAAACCCCAAATATCTATAGATGAATATCTTAACCTAAAATCATTAAATATAGAAAATTTTAGACCATAATTATACAAATACACATGCATTCAATCTGAAATTCATTTGATTGTGTAAAAACGAAACATTATTATGAGAATATTACTTCATTCAGATTCATTATTCGAGCTATCATCTACACTTCATCACTTTCATCAAAAATTTCTTCATTTGCTTCATCCATCCTATCGCCAAGAATATCTTCATATTCATGGTTTTGTTGATCGATAAGAAGGATTGTATCGGTTTAAGTACCTCAACTTCATTGATACACAAATCTTGTTGTAAAGGTGGCTCTTCTTCACTGAATATTCGGACATGAGGTATAATTTTAATAGCACATAACCAAGTTATTGATCCAAGGGTATGGAATGAAGCTAACTTGGTATGCTTTCAAAGCTAATATGAAAGGCTCGAATGTGTTGTACTTTGTCTAAAATTGACTTTAACAATTCCAAATTTGTTAAACCGAACACATATGTTGACGACGGGGTTGAACCATTCACAATTGAAGAGAACACATTTCAGCTTCACTAACCGGAAAATTCATTTCAATAATCTCTTGCAAGATCCTATAGAAATATATTTTACCTTCACACATATCATCTAATTACTTCTTATCTGACGTCTCCCATACTCGTAAGCATGAAAAGTAAAAAATCATGTGAAATACATAGGTGTTGTGGTGATCTTTGCAACCGAACCTTGAAAAAATTTGTGAAACCTTGGGTGATAATATGGATTGCCATAATTAACCTAAAAACAAACACAACAGTAAAATTCATATTATTAAAGTAGCAATGCGTGGTGTTAATATTTGACAATATTAAAAGTTTAGAATTCGCAACCACTTAAAAAGTGTTAATCTTTCCGCTTTTTAAACTCACCTTTGGATATTTTTGGTATTGCTTTTTCAACTTTAGTAACAAATAACTTGAAAAAATAATAGACCTAATATATGTATATATAAACACATTCAGAAATTCAACAAATAAGTTTTCGACTTACCTTTAAAATGAACACATCAATGTATCCTCGCAATTGAGAAAAAAAATATGTGTGGGTGCTGCAGAAGTTTTCTAGACTCGACCACCAAACCTCTTTCAGTTTTTCACCCAAACGTCCGATTTATGAGAAGTTGTCTAGAACACCATGAACTGCATATGTTGACATGAAACCACCATCGTCATATCTTCGTGGAGTTCTTTTCCTTGTATGTAGTTTTGGTGCAAAGTAGTACAACGTAAAATGAGATGTTTCTTTTGTCATTCTCCCATCACAGTTGGGCCTTCCACATTTGAAAGATTTTTAACTTTTCCTTTCAAATTTCATGAATCGCTCATATGGGCACACCTATTGAAACTGAACAAGTCCACCAAGTAATTCTTCGTAGGGAAGGTGGAATGCGAGATGTTCTATGACATCAAAAAGGCTAGAGGAAATATCTTTTCCAAATTGAGTAATATGATCAAAATATTTTCATAAAGTAATTGAATGACATTTTTCGTGAAAGTACATGTGTTCAGATCCATGATGCTCTAATGGCTTGTAAGTTGTAAAAGTAAACACAACAATAGTTAGTTATTAATTAAGAAAAAATAATTCTTGATCTTAATAAACAATATTTAACTGTAACTGTAAGTGCTTCATGGACATTTGTTGGAAGCAGCTCAGCAAATGCAAATGGAAGTAGCCATTGCATAAACACATGAGATTCATCCCTGACAACATTTAGCCTTGTTTAGCACATCTTGAGAGATTTGAAATGTACCAATCTTGAAATTTCACTACAGATGCCATCTAGTTGAACAACACCATATTTTCTTCTCAAGATAATATGAAAATGAGAACTGAAACTTTTCCATTTCTTTTGATATATAATTCACTTCTTGAGCAAATACCAGATAAGTCAAACCTTTGACTTTTTGATGTCTTTTGTCTTCCATGTATTCATGATGTTATCGGTAAAATTCTTCTCTATATGCATTGCGTCAAGGTTGTTGCGCAAAAGAAGATCCTTCTAGTATGGTAGTTCCCAGAATAAAATCTTTTATGCCAATTGTGATGCACCCCATAACCATCATGCATATTTTCGGGAATATGCCAATTACCCCCACGTCCAACTGTTCTTTAAGAATCATATTAATATATTTTCTCTTGGATTTATTCTCCACTTAAAGATGGAGGATTAGTGTCTTGTACAATTGCTTGGTACCTAACAATGCCTTGTTTCTTGGGTATGGATGGTTAAGGGGAAGAAATCGTTGATGACAATAAAACCAACATGTCTTCCTACCATACTTCAGCTGAAACACATCTTTCATTCCAATACAATTTGGACAAGATAACCTCCCATGTGTAGTACATCCAAATAACATAGAGTAAGCATAGAGTAACTTATGGTCCACATAAGAACTTTCAGCGTCATAAAATTCATTTTTGTTAAAAAATCATACATGTGAATCCTTATTGACCATAAGTCCTTCAAGTCTTGTATCAATAGTTGTAAAAATAGTAATCTTGTAACAGTTTTAGATGCTCAAGACCATGAACTAATATGCTCAAGAATAGAAATTTTTGTTCCATGCACATCTTAGGTGGCATGTTGTATAGCGTAAGAATGACTTGCCACAATGAATATTATGTCCCAAAAACTCTAAATAAACTAAATCCATTTGTGTATAGTCTAAGATATACATTTCAAAATTTTAAGCGAAATATGGGTGTACCTCATTGAAATGTTTTCCACGATTTTGCATTGAATGAATGAGTGACCTCTTTATCCGCCTGGACATGTTTACATGCCATCTCATTAGTTTAACAGTCCTGTTAGATTGATATAATATTTCCAATTTGTTTGTAGTTGGTAAGTACCAAATCCTTTGATACAATACTTTATTCCGGCCACGTCCTTGTGTTTTAATCGTGGTTTTTTGGAGGAAATATCTTCTTCAAGATACACAATGAGATCGAAATGTTCTCATGAAGTTGTTGGACGACATCTTCATTTATAAACATGTGCTCAGATCCCTGAAAAAAACTTCAGTGGCTTGTATATTAAAAAATTACTAATTACTTATTAATTAAAAAACAATTAAAATTAATTGGTTAGCAATATTTACCTACAAGTGCTTCATGTACATTTGTTGGAAGTAGCTCAACAAATGTAGATGGAAGTAGTATTTGCATAAACACATGAAAATCATGACTCTTTATCACTGAAAACTTTTGACATTGTTCGACACATCTAGAAAGATTTGAAACGTAACAATCAGGAACTTCACTTATTTTTCCATCTAATTAAACAACACCGACTTTGCTTCTGATGACAATATGAATATGGGAATTGGAACTTTCCATTTATTTTAATATATAACTAAATTCTTGAGAAAATATTAGGTAAATCCAATCTTGACTTTTTGTTGTCTTTTATCTTCCCTTAGACGTTCAATATTGTATAAATAATGTTGTAAAAAAATGTTCTTTATATGCATCACATTAAGGTTGTGAAGAAAGATAATATGTTTCAGTATGAAAGCTCCAAAATATACTATTTTGTGCCAGTTGTGATGGACTCCATAATCATCACTCAAATTTTCAGGAACATACCAATTGCCTCCATGAGAAACTGTTTTTCAGCACAATACTAATCAAAATTTCTCTTTGATTTGTTCTCCACTTTTATATGGAGGAGTGTACTAGATAACTCTTTTGTACCTAAAAATGTATTTTTTTTCTTTGGTAGGGATGGTTAAGGGGGGGGGAGAAATCGTAGATGACAATCAAACCAACATGTCTTCCTACCATATTTCAGTTGAAAACGCATATGTCATTCCTAGAAAATATGGATAAGATAACCTTCCATGTCTTGTCCATCCAAACAATATGGATAAGAAAACCACTTTCGTCGTAAAGTCCATTTAATAGTACTAGGACTTTAAGATGAAACATTTGCCCGTTATGTTTGACGAAAACGTGTTTGTAGTGTTCTTTACAAAAGTAAATTCGTTGTAAACCATAAGTGAGAGTTTTGTAAAATCCTAATAGTCTTTCATTTTAAATCCATCGTTATATCTTCACCTACTAGATTCGAAAATTTATGATATATATGTCTATTCTCATCACAAAAAAACACACAAATGAAAAAAAAGAAAAGAATCAAGAAAAAAATGTCGGATGGTAGAAATATATACGAGTTACGGAGTTGTATGTATACGCACAAGGATTCTTATGGTAGAATGACATATGCATTTCTCAGGGGCTAGAGACATTCATGTACCAGGCGGGCAGTACACCGATCACACAGGAAAACAATAAGATGTTTTGTCATTGTCGGAAATGTAAGAATTCAAAATTTGCCCGTAGTAAACAATATGGAAGCCTTTATTAAACAAAGGTTTTACACCATATTACTATATTTGATTACAACATAGAGAGGGTTATGGTGGAAATGAAGCTAGTAGTAGTGATAGTAATTTTCAGGATGCTGGTAATAGTCAATAAACAAATATTTTGCATAATTAATACAATTACTATCAGGAGGCGAATATGGTAGATCATGATAGTGTTCATGACATGATTACTGATGCATATTTACCTGAAAGCACTACAAAATAGTTGATGAAACTAGAAATGTTGAAGAACCTAACTTAGATGCAAAAAGGTTTTATGAGATGTTAGTTGCTGCAAATCAACCAATCTACCCTGATTGTAAAGAAGGTCTCTCTAAATTTTCTCCAGCAGTTAGGATGATGAATATTAAAACGGATCATAATTTACCTGAGAATTGCATGGATGCAGGGGACGAATTGTTTAAAGAGTATTTTTCAGAAGACAACGTGTCAGCTGAATCTTATTATAAGATTCAAAATTTGTTCATAGTATTTGGTTGCCTTCGGAGATGATAAATATTTGTATCGACAACTGCATGATCTACTAGAGGGACGATGAGAAGTTAGAAGAGTGTTGTTCCTCCAAGAAGCCCTAATTTAAACCGCAAGGACTTGGAAGGAATAACGTACCTTATGTGGGATTTTATTTCACTTTCAAATTAACCATATTTCCCATTTTACTCTCTCAAATAAGAGGTTCAGTGTAGTACTTAGGGATCGAATCCACCAAGACTCTAAAATTACACAATAGACTTATTGCTTTCGATTTAAAGTTAGATGAATAATAATAATAGCAATAAAAGCGATTTCACGGTTGATTTGTTTTGTGAGGATCAAATTAAAAGATTAGACTTAGGGGAAATTCTAAGGTAAGATTAGATACTACAAATTAATAGATTGCTCGGGTTTTATTAAGCACCGTTCTTGAACTCAAACCTTAGGGTTTAGGAGATTGCTCTCGCGCATCTCAACTGAGTATCGATCGATGTACACCAGGGGGTATCGATCGATGCTCATTCTAAACAGTATTGATTTCACGGTTTGATGGATTCTCTAAACTTCCAATTCAATTCTCATTTGTTACCGGTTATTTAGATTGTTTAAGATAGATTCCAGGTTATAACAAAACTCTCGCTTGCGCTATAGAACCTTAATTTCTAAGGTTAAGGTGATCAAGTTCAACTTAGCATTAAGAGTAACTTAAACAAAGAACCAAAAAGACTACCCTAACAATTCTATAAAATCAGCAATACATTATTACCATTGAATATCCCTAAATCTAACACTGAACTACCTAGACATAGAAATAAAGAACATGAATAAATCCTTAATAAATTGCATAGGATAAATTGAGTAAAAAAATAAGGAGTTCAAGATCTCCTCTGTAATGATGATCAGATCTTTCCCTCCAATAGATGTAGCGATGTGTTACAACTCCCAATTTTAAAAATCTTGTGTAACTTAGAAGACAACTCTTTCTTAGGTCCTCTAGTTTTTTTTTCAAAACTAAGGTAGAAAACCCTAATAAATAGTCTAAATTTCGGCCATGGACTTATCTTGCAAATGATTGAAATTCTAGGTAAAACTTGTAATTTCTCAAGCCTTCACCAATCTGGCTGTCAACTTGGCTGTCGATCGACGCACAGTGTGTGACGTCGATCAATGGTTCACTCACAAATCTGGATCCGACTCTGAGTTTCTGGATGAGCATCCTAAATGCTCCAGAATAGCCCGAAAGCTCCAATTGCGTCCAACGATTACCTGGACCTGCAAATACTCCAAAACGGTAACAAATGCATATAAAAGATTCTAAAAATACTCTCTATATCATAGGTAAAATCCATGGTATATCAGTACCATAGCAAAGAATGTGGTACCAACCAATTACGGACATGTTGAAAAGTTTATATCAATTTGAGAGGACTGATGAAGCTGAGATGGCATGATGAACATGTCTAGAGGGATGGCGAGGTCGCTCATCCGTTAGATGCAAGAGCGTGGAAACATTTCAACACGGTACACCCAGATTTTGCTAGAATTTTCGGAATGTCTATCTTGGGTTATGCACAAATGAATTTAGTTCATTTGGTATTTCTGAGAGATAATATTCTTTGTGGTCAGTCATTCTTACGCCGTACAGTTTGCCATCGAAGATGTGCATGGAACAAGAGTTTCTATTATTGACCATATTAGTCTCTGGTCCAAAGCATCCGAAACGGTCGCTAGATGTTTTTCTTAAACCATTGATACAAGAGCTGAAAGATTTGTCGTCAGCAAGGGTGAGGACATTTGATTGTTCCATGAAATTGTTTTTTACGATGCGAGCAGTTCCGCTATGGACTATAAATGACTTTCCTGCTTAGAGGATGATGTCTGGATGAACAACACATAGAAGGTTATCTTTTCCATATTGTCTTGCATTGACAAATACTTTTAAACTGAAGAATGGTAGGAAGACATTTCGGTTTGGTTATCGTCAATGATTTCTTCCCCTTATCCATCTATACCGAAGAAACAAGACATTGTTTAGGTATTGTTAGCGACACTCCTCCTCCATATTTAAGTGGAGAAGAAATCTAATAGCAAATTGATCACTATTGAGCTTTGGAAACTGTTGCTCGTGGAGAAAACTGGCATGTCCCTGGAAATATGCCTGGTGGCACAATTGGCACAAGAAGATTATATTTTGGGAGTTGCCTTACTGGAAGGATCTTCTTTTGCGATACAACCTCGAAGTGATGAATATAGAGAAGAAAGTTTTTGACAACATCATGAATACAATACTAAACGTTCAAGGGAAGACCAAAGATATCAAAAAATCAAGGTTGGATTTACCTGATATTTGCTCGAGAAGTGAGTTGCATATCAAGAGCAATATAAATGTTCCAGTTCCGATATTCCTGTTGTCATTAGAAGCAAAGATGGTTTTGTTCAACTGGGTGGTTTCAAAAGTGAAGTTCCCTGATGGTTATGTTTCAAACCTCTCAAGATGTGTTGAACAAGGTCACAAATTCTGAGGAATGAAGAGTCATGATTGTCATGTGTGTATCAATGACTACTTCTGTTCGCTTTTGCCGAGCTGCTTCCAATAAATGTACATGAATCACTTGCAGGAAAATATATTGATTAAATAATATATAATTTATCTTATGATATGGGTTATTTTTCAATATACAGCAATTGGAGCATTTTTCAAGGGACTTGAGCACACGTACATTCAAGGAAGATGTCATCCAACAACTTCATGAGAACATTTCGATCTTAATTTGCATCCTAGAGAAGATATTTCCTCGTGCATATTTTGACGTCATGGAACATCTAGTTTTCCACCTCCCGTAGAGGCATTGCTTCGTGGATCTGTGCATTACCCATGGATGTATCCGTATGAGCTCTCCATGAAACATTTGAAAGGGAAAGCAAAAAATCTCGCAAAGGTGGAAGGGTCAATAGTTATTGGGAGTTTGATAGCAGAAACATCGCGTTTCACATCATACTTCTTCACACCAGCAGTCCGTACCACGAATAGAGTTCCTAGAAGATATGATGATGGTGGAGCCATGCCAAGATATGCAGTTGACGGTGTTCCTGACATTTTCTGCCAAATTGGACGGTTTGGTGGTAAAATGAAAGAATTTTGGTGGTCTAGTGAAGAGGATAAGCATAGTGCCCACACTTATATTCAGCTCAACTGCGAGGATGAAGTGATGTGTTCGTTTGAAAGGTAAATATATATTGTATTTTTTTTTTGCAGTTTGTTTGTTACGCAGGTTGAAGAGCAATACCAGGAATATCCGCAACTGAGATGGAGAAACAGAAAGATCAACACTTTTTTAAGTTGTTAAATACTCAAGTAATTTATATGATTACTAAAATATTGACGTTTTTCAATTTTTGAAGATTTTAGTTGTAACCATATTACTTTTTTGTAGGTCGATTATGATGATCCATACTACCTATGTATTTCACACGACATTTACCTTTCACGCATACGAGTATGGAAGAAGGTGCGAAACAAGTAACTACTAAATATGTGTGACATGCGAAACAAAATTTTAAGAGATTTTGAAAGAGATTATTGAAGTTGAATTTGTGGGGTTACTGAAGTTGAAGTGCATCCTCTTCAAATGTGATTGGTTCGACCGTTTTGTGAACCGAGGTATTCGGTTTAACAAATTTGGTGTTGTCGAAGTCAATTCTGGAAGAAGATACAACAAATTCGATCCTTTCAACTTAGCTTTCAAGCTGACCAAGTTAGCTTCATTCCATACCCTCGCCTTAGAGATTCCGGAATAACCTTGTCAACGGCTATCAAAACTACTCCTTGTGGACGGATAGTTACTGTAGAAGAACCACCTTTGCAAGAAGAAGCGTATATCCCTGAAATTGAGGTACCTGAACAACAAACCGGTGACATTCTTTTCATTAAACCGGATAACTGTCAATATGAAGATCTTCCCGACGATATGACAGATGAAGCATGTGAAGACGAGTTTGGTGAATATGATAATTGTACTGATATTGATGAAGTCTCGGGCGACTCAGAATGATGTAAAATATTATTTAAATATGTTTCAGACTTCATGCGTGTGTGTTATTCGGTTGGAATAAAATACTTGTTAGTTCGGGTTTTAGAGATTTTTTTGGAGTTTGAGGATTAAATTGGAGTTTAAATAATGATATAATTAGAGTTTAGAATTTAAGGAGATTTAATTGAGGGTTTATGGTTTCTATTTGATCAAAAACAAAAAAAAATAGAGTTTAAGGTTTAACGGAAATGGGATGATGAGTAAAATAGAGATATGATGTTATAGATAACTGACTTGGGTTTTAGGGATTTAATTTTAGGGTTTTAGATACATTTCTAGTAATTTCGTCGTAATAGAAAACACATGCGTGGTACATTCGTTGTAATATGTACCTAGTAAATTCGTCGTAATAGGTTCCTAGTACATTTGTCGTAATGGGTGCCTAGTAAATTCGACGTAATGGAAAACACGCGCATGGTACATTCGTCGTAATTGAAAACACGCGTGTGGTACTGTGACAGCCCTCCTCGTGGGACCCAACTGGCGTTGCAGCGCACTGGCCCTAACCCCTCACCGTGGGAATATCCACATCCACCGGTAGGTTTTTGGCGAGGTTCGAACTCAGGACCTCACCCTTTAACAACTCTCCCACAGAGAAGTTGTCACCAATTGACCTTCAGATCGATTGGTGACAGCTTCTCAGTGGGAGAGTTGTTAAAGAGTGAGGTCCTGGGTTTGAACCTCACCAATAACTTACTGGTGGATGTGGATATTCCCACGGTGAGGGGTTAGGTTTGGTACGCTACAGCGCCAGCTGGGTTCCACGGGGAGGGCTGTCACATAAAAGTTGACTTTTATGTGACAGCCCTTCCCGTGGGACCCAGCTGGCGCTGCAGCGCATCGACCCTAACCTTTCCCATGTGATACAACATGCCCGAAATCCCATAGGCCTCAGCTCACAGGTGGGTTATTGGTAAGGTTCGAACACATGACCTCACCCTTTAACAACTCGCATACAAATAAGTTGTCACCAATTGATCTGAAGGTGACAGTTGCCACCAACTCTCCCTTGTAACGCCCTGACCGCCCACGGCTAGTGGGCCACCCACGCCCGCTCTCTTGGCCCATGGGCCCTATCCCGTTCCAGCGTTCGGTGTGTTAATTTTCCAAGGCTCGAAAGTCATGTTTACTGTCCGTGCAATCACTACATGACTTTTCCCTGTGTTTTGGCCTCACTCACATGGTATCGCGAATCACTTCCAGATAGGTCACCCATCCTTTCACTACTCCAACATAAGCACGCTTAACCGTGGAGTTCTAAACGAACGTGTGATGGAAAAAGTAATCCAACTTTGGTGACATAGGTAGCCAAATCAATTCTCTTAAGACTTTTTCATATATCACAACTTGGGATGTTACAATTCACTCCCTCTCAAAGAACGCAACGCCCTCGTTGCACCCCACGACATGTCTCAAGACGATCTCGGGTCAAAACCGAGATGGCTAACCAGCTCTGATACCACTTGTAACGTCCCGACCGCCCACGGCTAATGGGTCACCCACGCCTGCTCTCTTGGCCCGTGGGCCCCAAGCCGTTCCAGCGGTTGGTGGGTTAATTTTCTAAGGCTCGAAAGTCATGTTTACTGTCCCTGCAATCACCACATGACTTTTCCCCGTGTTTTGGCCTCACTCACACGGTATCACAAATCATTTCCCGATAGGTCACCCATCCTTTCACTACTCCAGCATAAGCACGCTTAACCGTGGAGTTCTAAATGAATGTGTGACGGAAAAAGTAAGTCAACTTTGGTGACATAGGTATCCAAATCAATTCTCTCAAGCCTTTTTCATATATCACAACTCGGGATGTTACATGTTCCTTCCTTGTAACATTAGGACGAATGTACGAGGAACAGCTTTTCCTATATATACCTAAGGATCACTCACGAGGCATGCCTCATATATTCCTCCCAACCTCCTCTCTAGAGTTTAAGGTATGTGTTTTTTTTTAGTTTTAAGTTTAGGTTAGGTAGTAAATATGTGGTTAGTCTAGGTGGTTAGATTAGGGAACATAACTTTATTCCATAATTGCATTGCGTAATTTAAAACTGATTAGATTTTATTTTTAATTTAGATGGCACCTTGGAGACGACCACCCACTTATTCTGAGATTTTTGCACCCGGTGCTTGGACATCTTCTTCAGCTCCATCATCTTCTTCAGATCTGGAGGCGGTCCCCGAGTCACAGACGTCTCATGGAGTTTCTTGGGTGCTCCTCCTCCTTATGCACCCCAGTTACACCATCCAATGCCTCCACCTCCTCCTCCATACGAGGCACCTCCACCAGCTCCACATCCTGACCCAACAACCGGAGTTCATCCGGATTTTCTTGTCCCTCCATCTGCACCCTATGCAAGCGAGACTCTCCCTGAACGACACCAACAACTACTTCGAAAATGTCGGCCTCTCTTAGCTTAGCTTTTGCTTTAAATATTTTAATTTTGTATTAGAAATTTAAATTTTATTTTATGACTTTTATTATATATTTTTAATATTTTAATTTTGAATATTTTAAAATAATATTTTATTTTATATTTTATTAATATTTTTGTTTTATAATTTGATAATAATCCCATGTAAAATTCTCGCGAACTATACAAGGAATTTACAAGGAAGAACTTGTAAAATCTAAAATTTACAAGGAATTAACAATATATCCCTTTTAATTTCGTCGTAAATAATACAAGGTTTTAATGACTACTTTACAAGGAAGTATTACGAGGCTTTTATGAGGAACACTTACCAGAAATTACGATGAAACTTTTCCTTGATTATTACGACAAAAGAGTTTCGTCGTAAAGGAGATAAGCGATTTACGACGAAGTGTGCATTACGACGGACGTTTTACAACGAAACATGATTCCTTGTTAGTTCATC
The DNA here is from genome assembly GCA_905132885.1 of Moricandia moricandioides. Lineage (NCBI taxonomy): Eukaryota > Viridiplantae > Streptophyta > Magnoliopsida > Brassicales > Brassicaceae > Moricandia > Moricandia moricandioides. The sequence continues at coordinate 616,782 of CAJHQQ010000006.1, forward strand.
GCAATGCTTCCCTTATGACGAATTAACAAGGAATATTGCCCCTGTAATAGGCGCATTTTATTGTAATGATAACCCTATCCATGTTGAAACCAAATATAATGTTGTGGTGTATAACCTCTATTTACTAGATGATTCTATACAGTTTCACTACGGGCAAAATTTGTATTCTTGCACTTTCGACAAGGAGATAACATCTTACCGTTTTCTTGCGTGATCTGTGCAAGCAGCCTTGTACATGAATATTTGTAAACCGTTGAGAAATTCCTTCTTCATTTTCCCGTTAAAATCTTTGTGCGTATACATCTAACTCTGTAACTTGTAAATATTAGCATGACTGGTCATATTTATCTTTCATGTTTTGGATTTCTTTGTGTGTTTCATTTTGAAGAGAAGAGGCATATATGCATGAAGTTTTTGACATTGGTAGGTGAAATTTTTATAACTGATTTTCAAGGACGAGTTTTTACAAGTCTTTTACATCGTTTTAACAAGTAATTTACGAGGAAACCTTATTAGGTCAACCCCACTAAAAAGACGTTTCCACATAAAATGTCGGTAAACTCGTAAAATCACTTTAAAAGAATTGTAATAGTATTTGTCGTAAAGTTGTTACCTTTTTACAAGGAATTTACGACGAACCTTCTCGAAAATCGTACACTCATCGTAAATAAACATGTATGTTACGACTAAATTTTTGTTTCCGTAATTTTACTTCCATTTTACGGTGACACACTTATTCTTCGTAAACTTGTTTTAGCTCGTTGTAAATTTACGACGACCGTTGTAATTTTTTTTTTGCTATAGCTGTGTTTTCTTGTAGTGTATATAAATAACAGAGGTTGATCTATTTACTTCCTGCTACCATCTACTGTATATATGATATATTTACTATCTATCTGGTGATATATATATATATATATAGGTGATAGGCTCTTCTGGACAAGAACTTGGTCAAGCGTACGAATGGCAGTAAGATTTGAGACTTAGTTGCTGGTGATAAACTTTCAAAGCATCACGTGGAAGAACTTCTTGTGCTCCTTCTCTTTAGCTATTTCCTAACTGAGACGGCCAAACAACATATTAATCTTCATCGTAAAAACACAATACTGAGTATCACTTTTTCATATATTACACATAGAAATTATAAGTAAATTAGTTCTTTTGGAAATCATTGCACCTAGTAATTTTCATACTTGGAAGTTCCATGCACCCAGTTTCACATTTTTTTACAAATACGTGTGTATATATGGTTTATTGACATCATGCACCCATTAATATATTGCTCGGGATTCACCCTTGATTAAAGTTATTGATTGAAACAAGTACTCTTCTTTAGATTAGGAAATGAGATCATTGTAGGATATGTGTAAGCATTTATCAACATACATCAGCATTGTAAGATATGTGGAAATAATATATATCAGCAAAAAAGGACAAGCTAGTTTTGGTGGTAAAGGGGTTACGGCTCTCACTATCATCACCCGGATTCGAATCGCATTAGGAAGGATGCTTTATGCCATAAATGGTATTAACGCCAGCTAATCCCGGGCGTAGAGGGATTAGTTGGGTTGAATGCCCATACACCTCCTCGTTAACAAAAACAAAAAAATAATCAGCAAAATTTAATGTTTATTAATAAGAAAACAGTCAATTAAAACATACAACTTTCAAATTAAAGCCAAAAAACCTTCAAATCATGTTTGAGCCAAAAAAATCCTCAACTTTTAAATATTGGTGATTTTAACTCTTATATTTTGTTGACTTGACCATTTAAGAAACTTGAAAAGTCAAATGTTAAACTCGAGTAATGGTCGTTATACCCAATACGACGGTGTATTAAAAATCATCTTGTTTAAATAAATTCCAAATCGATTTCATCTCACTTGAAAACTTAATTCTCAATTTGATATCATCTTCCCTAAATCAATCAATCCCCAATTGGGAATTTTTAAAACTTAATGATTTTTAAAATGGCGTCCGATTGTGTATAACGACTATTACTCGAGTTTAAGAGTTGACTATTCGAGTTTCTTAAATGGTCAAATCAACAAAATATGAAAGTTAAAATGACCAATATTTAAAAGTAATTGTTTGCTCAAACACGAGTTAGAATCATTTTGGCTTTAATTTAAACGTTCAGAGTTTCAGTGGTTGTTTCTCATTATTAATATAGCCAATTACTAGGCCTGACACTTATTTTCCGAGAACCGGATTCTATCTGAGATCTGATCAAGATCCGTCATAAAATCTGGATATCCAGAGGGGCGAAATCCAGATTCGAATAGTAATATGTTGGATCTATCAAAACCGAATCCAAATCAAGATATCATGATTTTTAGTCTGGATATCTGAACTGTAATTTTTATTGATAACTATTTTAAATTTTTTAATATATATATACTAATTTTATTTATTATATTTTCATATATGTATATATATAGTATGCATTGAAATAATTGAAAGCATCATATATACTTTTATTTTAATTATTGTTAGTATTTTATATTTTTAATATTAGTTTTATTTATTTTAAAGATCCAAATTCAGATCTGGATATTACAATTTTTAAAAAGATATCCGACACCCGGATGTTCGTGAACCCTAGATCCGGATAAAACAGTAAAAACATGGATTCGCCAGATAAGAATCCAAATACTTTAAAATACTCTGAATATTCGATCTGTGTCATTCCTACCAATTACTAGGTTTTCAGCGTGCTCGTCGATTATTTGTACAAGACTTCCGATCCTAAGGGATTAATTATAATGTGGATTGTGCTTGAAAATGTATATTATATACAACACGAAGTATTGTGTTAAAAAAAAATACAATATGAAGTATGTATTCGGACTCAGATTTATTACAACTAGTCCAAATAATTCATCTTCTACAGTGAAGATCGATTAGTTAAAAGAATGAATGTACGTATAAGATATTCTAACATCATTGTTTTAATGTTTGAGTTGCTTTTGTTTCTGTTACAAGTAATCTCAAAGATTTTGCAATATTACTAAGGACTGAATATTTTTTGGATGTTTTCATTAAAACAAGAAAAAGAAAACATAGAAAAAATTAATTTTCTTTGGCTTACAAGGTCAAAAACGAAAGCGATTTGTCAAAACACAATTGGAGAACAGCCACTTTCCTTTTGCAATATATGAATTAGACAACTCTGAATCAAAGTTGGTCCACGAAGCATTGATAGACTTGTTATTGTGTGAAAAAAAAGATTTATCAATATTATTTAATAATTACTGTTATTTCATTTGTGCATGACAGCAGGAATAAATATTAAGTATGCGATTCGGAGCAGTACACATCAAAATTTTATTGGAATCTACAAAGTCATGCGTGACACCGACGGTGTCTACCTATGGATATATACAGGACCATCCCTGAGATGTTGGATGCCATAAACAATTTAGAAAAGATTTTATAAAAAAAAAAATTTTATAAATTTTTTATAATACTTTATAATTTGTTGGAAGCTCTAAGCAAAAGACCCTAAGCAACTTTTAAAAAAAAATTAGAAACCTTACATCAATGTTTCATTTGGCTGTGATATATACACACATATATTATTGGCATACATACCTAAACATATAGATACAATGGAGTTTGTGTTTGTACATGTACTTATATTCAGATACACATATTGTCATACATATATATACATATAATGGAGTTTATGGTTGTACCTGTATACGTTGCATAGTGCGAGCACTTGCTATACATAGAGGACGAACTATGAAGTATGAACCACATATCGACAGTCTCCAATTATTCAAACAAATAAAAAATTTAGATACTTCTATAACTCTTCATTTGAAACGCTCTGAGATATTTGGCTTTGAAAGGCCCATCGTGTGTTTTGTTAAGGTTGACCATTAATTAATCAATCACATGACAATGACATTCATTATCTCTCATTTACAACAAAAAAAAATAACCAGAATAATATAATTACATATTATTAGATATATTTACTATGAAATGGTAGCTGATCAATTCTACAAGATTAAAGACTAACTGGATACATCGATTAATATGATTGCAAATCACATTTATGTATAGTTTCAACGAGACCATTAATTTTGTAGAGTTTAAATATTTAGTAGTATATATGATGCAAGATGGATGGTGGTAATGTGTTATTATAACTCAAAGATTAATTGTGGGCTGGTAGACAGAAATTAGGTGAGCAGGGGTGGGGGAATGATATCGGAAATCAATAGATCTATGAAAGGGACTATCAATCATAGAGAAAAAGAAAAGGAGCAACAAACATCTTAAAGCTCATATGGGTTGGATGACAATATGACTGAGATCTCTTAATGTGGGGTCTTCTTTTAAGATAGAGACACTTACAATTGGATACATCACTTCCATTACTATCTTGCTTCTTACTCTTTTTCTTTCTCTCATACTTTTTCTTTGTTTTTAATTTGATACTTTCTTTCATTTCTTGTTCCCCACTTCTTCTCATTCGACCATTTGCACCAACGTGCTTGTAATCCATATATAAAATAAGAGAGAATTGTGTATAATATATACATTTATTTTTCAAAAAGAACATACTTTTAATTTTAAAATACGTCATACAAATTTCAGAATGTTGAAGAATAAAATTAAATTATCAAAGAAGAGTTCTTAAGAACTTCATCTTCATAGTTATTTAAATAAGATACTTTTTCCCAAAACAAGGCTAAAATATGGTGTTTTTAAGAAGCCACTAAAACATTTTCATGAAACCAAAATTTCATCGGATTTAAAGTATAAGAAATAATTTTTATATTAAGTGTTTATATATATATATATATCTAAGCTATTATGTATAGACATAATGCAAATTTTCGGTTGATACTATAAAAATAGAGTGATAATGAACATATATACAGAAGTTATATAAAAGATTAATAAGACATTAGCTGAGGTGTATGTAGCTATAAAAGTACTAAGGTAGCTAATGCTTTGTCCTCCTCAGAGGGCCAAATAAATGTTAGTGATATATACTTTGGTAAGCATTTCTTCTCCCTAACAACCAACCAAATGCTTTTTTCAAAAGAAAAACAACCAACCAATGACTTTGGGCTAAAAATACCCTCTCATGTTTTTCAAAACTTTCTTTAATTTATATTTCTTGAATAAAAAACACAAATGTCATTTCAAATGTTAAAACAATGCATTCCATTTATTTTGCTTAACAAAAATTATTTATTAATATTCGAGTTTCTTTACAGAAAGGATGGCACATGGGAGACATGGTCTCAGTCTCCTTTTTATCACACCCATCTACATCCAAAACATGCTTAAATTCCATAGAACATTCAATTAAATCAAGAAAAAAAAACGCAAAACAAATTATAGCATAAGACAATCGGCGTATGTAATTTATTGACACCAACTAGTTTAGTTTACTTGCAAATGAACTTATCTCGTAGCGGTAGAAAATCACATTTAAGTTTGTTTTTAAAAAATAATCATAAACCGGTATGACCGTGACTTATTGAAAATGCCAGAGTCTGGTTCAATCTGAAATTCGGATTTGAAAAAAATTTGGTAAAACCGGTGATCCAGATCAACTTTAAAACCTGGTTCCAAAATTCAACGTAGAATTAATATGTTTTTAACTATTATTAAAATTTAATATATCATAATCAATATTTGACTATTACTATTTAATTGATTTTTTATTTAATTTTATTTTTTTGGTTCTCATATTATTTTCATTTTGTCATATTCATAAAATTTGAGTTTTTCGTTGTAATAATACAGAAATATCGCAATTTTGTACGGTCAGTGTTTTAAATTTTTCATCAATTTTAAATTTACATATTATTCACTTGTTTACTGGATATATAGCAAGATTTATGCTTATTTTTCTAGTTAATAAAAGAGAACAAAGAACTTATGATATGTAATACTACTTTTTAGGTCTATATGATGTAAATATATGATTAATTATACTTTTTTTTAAATAAATAATTTGGTTTGACCTGTTAAACCGGTCTAGCTATTCAACTAATAGCTATACCGAATCGCTGTCCGCTATTCAAAACATTGGTTTATATTCTGGTAGAAATAAAAATTTACACGTATATACTTAATTTTTTGTAAAGTTATATTGTATATGTATTTTTTACATTTAAATTTATTTGGTAAGCTTTATCGGTTGATCTAGTCGGCTCCGAGAGGAACGCACTTAATGCTATAGAATGGACTACTCCAAAAGCATACTACACTACTTTACTCGAGTTTAGAATACCTTGTTAATAATAATATGGGTAGACTTATCATCTATTACACTCCACAATGTTACTCACCATTTTTTATATTTAAATTTGGCATGTTTTTTTATCATGTGAATCAACAGTGAGAGTCAATTATGATCAGCAACTAACAAAACAAAACCATCGATAGATCTTGTTTTTCTTAGCACAACTTAATTTCATCAATACTTAGCTTTTTGGTTACAATAACATTAGGGAATGTGATATCCTCTTCGATTAAAAGTATAAACAACATAAGTAAGGAAAGCTAAGCGAGAGAATTCTTTAAGAGAAGATAACAACAAATCAAGACCAAGTTTGAATGTTTTGATAAGGCTTTGACGACGATGTTGGATAAATGGAAGATAGTCACACAAAGTGACGTTGAGAACCAGTTTTCACCTAACATAAAAATCATAGTACACTCGCTTGCATCTTCTGGCTCTATACAAACCGCTACACAAGATAACAAACTGGTATAGAAGCTAAAGTGATACCTTGATAATGAAACTGAGAAAACAACTCCTTTCATGGAAAGGAGGAATAGATAGTAGAAGACACTTCTCATGAGATAAACTCAGTCATGTTAATCTACCTTAAAATTCATCCTAAAGAAGAGATATGATACTATGTATCAAGAGGAGATCCCGATGAACCTACCGGAAATTTTTAGTAATGATATCCTAACCCCCAAGACCATTGTAATATGAATCACATTTTCTTTTTTCCATTTGGGCCTACCAAATTGGATCTTGGGCTAGAAGGTTTGATATTTTTAATAGGTCAAGCCCAAATGTAATGGAATATCAGCCCACTACACAAAAACTACTCGAAAACTTTCTACATTTTTCCTCTACAATTATATCAATAATATTGTATTATCTTTCAGTGCTAGGTTTTTTCAATGAGGAGATTTCAAAGATTTAACTATCTTCATTTATGTTCTACTCAAATATAAAACAATAAAACGAAAAATCACTAATATATCTTTCTTCTTTTCTTGCATATAGATATGAGCTAAGATATGCTAGTTGGATTCCAACCCATTTCCTATGGACTACTTTATGTTTGAATATTGAAAATGTTATAAAAAAATTGGTAACATATTTTAAACAATGTATTAGATTTACTTGTTTTCCAAATTTTACTTTACAAGTTTTAATTTGTTTTCAAGTTATTGTATATTTATATATATATTTCACTATTAATTCTTACTTAGTGATATTGCGCTAAAAGATATATATATATATATATATATATTGTTATATTTTTATCCTTTTCAATTTTCTTCATACCAAGTTTATTATTAATTTATGGTTTGTAATAGTGGATTTATTTTTCAATACTTAATGAAAATATAATTTATCAATACCAGAACCATATTTATTATAGATACATGGTTTTTTTAAAGTTTAATCGAGAATATTAATTAACGCTTGTTCCAAGGAAATAAAATCAGTCGATCACTTTGATGAGCTCATGTTGGCAAAGCTCAATTTATCGTTTTATTTATATGATTTTTAACCTGATCTGTAGCTATGGTAACGAACATGTACTTTCGTAATAATAGTCTCAACTGTATAATTATTTTAGTCCTAGACATGTGGCTTCGTACTGTTAAAACTTAGAACACATAGCTATAAAATACTCCATTCGTTACATTAAATACACTTTAAAAAAATAGTTTCATAAAATTAGTTTTTTTTGTTATGTTTTCTATGAAAATATTGTAAACTTCAAGAAAATCAATTGACTTTATTGATTTACTATTGATTAAAATTTATTGAAAATTAAAAATTACAAAAAACAATACATTTATTATAGTGATTTAATGAATTTTCTCAATATGTGTGAAAACACTAAAAAATCTATTTTTACGAAATATAGAGAGTAATAACCAACTATGGCTTTCATAGTTAATTAAGTTGACTTCTACTATTGATTGATTGTGTTCACTAATAATTAGCTTTAATTTTATGATCGTTAAAATTTAGCATTCATTCTTATTTATAAATTAATATTGGAGAATTTGCCAGAAACAACTTAAATGTTTATTCTAACCACAAAAGTAAACCACATATTCAATCAAATGAAAAATCAACTTAAAGAGATGGTAAAAATATTATTTAACCCTTACGATCAAACAAAAAACCAGAAAATTAATTTAAATTACGTTTTTTTGTAAGTCTACACATAACAAAATAGGTCTAAATATATGTATACATCATAAGAACTCTACTATGTAGACTTCTTATATAGTCTACATCGTAATTTGATCTAATAAATTAATTTTAAAAATGTATAAAAATATTTTTGTGAACTTTTTAATTAATCATCAATATAAGGGTTAATATGGAGTTTATAAACTAAAATTTTATATAATTGAAAAATTTAAAAGAATATATATTGATTTGATAACCATGTGTTAGACAATGTTTATGGTTTAATAACAAAATGTTCTAACATGTTATGTCTTTAAGAGTTAGATTTTAGATTGAGATTTTTTGGTTTATTGATTTAAATTTTCATATTAATGTTGAATAATTTATATTTTAAATATTTTGGTATGATATAATAATTGAGACTTTTTTTATTATAAAGCAAATATTTAGAATTTGATATTTGTGGTTTAGGGTATAGTAGACCTACAATAAATTATACTACATTGTATACTTCATAAGAAGTCTACAATGTCATAAATTTTAACCTAATTTTTTATCTCTCTATATAAATGAAATTTACACAGTTTCTCTCTAAAATGGCTGCATAAGTTTCTAAAACGCTCTTACGTCTCTCTAAAACTCTTATTTCTCTCAGTTCTCTCTAAAACTCTCTCATATCTTTCTCACAATATTATTTTGTTATTTTAGGTATTATAATTCATAATTTTCGTCTTCTCCTTTAAAATGATAAACTTTAGATCTATAGATTTTAAATGTGTATTTTTATGTTATGTCTTTATGAAAATATTATCTTGTTTTTGTAGATATTATATCATTCATGGTTTTCATCTACTCCTCTAAAAAATGTAAGTTTTAGATCTATAGCTTTAAATGTGTATTTATATGTTTATATTCAAATAAAGTTATAGATTCAAACTATTTGCATTTAATGTTCTGTTATTTTATCTTATAAATTATGTTTCAAAGTATTTTTAGATTTAAAACTATTTTGACATTTCCATATGTGCATAATTTTTTAGATATGAAAATTATCAAATAATGTAGGCTTCTAATGAAGTCTTGCTTATAAGCTATAGTTCAGTAAACTTCAAATGACGTCTATTAAACTACAAATATTTAAGCAGACTTCATTGGAAGCTTACGAAAATATGAATTTAAATATTTTTCCTATTTTTTTAATAAATTTGATTTTATTTTGCAGGTGTTTGTTTCTATGGTTGTTAACTCCTCCTCAAAAAAATATAAGATTTAAATATATAGATTTTAAATATGTATTTTTGTATTTATATTTAAATAGAGTAATTCATATTCTATGTCTTTAATTTACTATTATTTAATCTTATAAATTATATCTATTTTTTTAATTTTTTATTTAAATTTATTTTCATATTTTAATGTATATATTTCAGATCTAAAAAGTTTCTGATAGAGTAGACTTCAAATGAAGTCTTCTTAAAAGTTAGGGCTAGTAAACTAAGTGAAGTCTACTAGCCCTTACTTTTAAGCCGACTTTATGAAAGTTTACTCAAATATAATTTTAATTTTTTATTTGTCTCATAATTTTATCTTATTTTATATCTTTCATAATTTTCTATTTATTTTATTTCCATTAGGTGTTGACTTTAAATAAAGTCTACTAAACCATAAACTTTATGTAGAATTAATAAAAGGTCTACTAAAATATGATTTAAATTTAATATCTTATGTTTTTCTCATAACTTTATATTACTTTGCATGTACTGTTTTCCAAGACTTCATTTGAGGCATCAAGACTATGAAAAATCAAACACTCTCAAGAATATTTTTTTAATAAATTGCTTTGTAATAACTTATCTTTATAAAATCTTCATTTGTAAGTAATTATTTGATGCATAATCTATAAACAATGTATTTATTATTTAATTGTGTTTCACTTGTGTGATATTATTAATATTTGCTAGATATTATTTTTTTACAGGATATTCTAATAAACCAAATAATTAAAACCACCATAAGCTAAAACTATAATTAACACACACGTGAGAAGAAGAAAATCTATACAAAATTCCCAAGAAGTATTTGTCTTATTTTTGAGACTTTGCAACACAATTTCAACAGAAAGCAGCACACTTATGTATCAGTCTTCTTTTACTCAAGACTTCTACAAAAGTCTGCTCCTATACTATTATGCATCGTCTCTTCTATCAAATATTTTCAGTACTAGTCTTATTTTTAAGATTTTCAACACAATTTCAATGAATAATACATAGACTTTCGTATTAGTCTGCATTTATGTCTGTTCGAAGGTTCTTTGTCCTCACTGGGAGCTTCCAAATATTCATTGGTAGGTGATGTGTTTTCACCACCCACTATCTGTATACAACAGGTGTGTTTTCACCACCCACTATCTGTATACAACAGGTAACTGTATCATTTCCCTGAAAAAAAAATACAATTTACAAAATTAGCGAACAAAAACTTCTTGTTTGATAATAATATAAAAGTATACTTACAAAGAATCTACACTTATTAGCTAACTACACAGTCAAACCAAAAAAATGATACTTTCATAATTATTAAAGATTATCTTTCGAAAATAGTACAAGACCATTAAGATTAACTAGCACACACTATAAAACTAAAAATTCTTGAAAATTCATTATGAAGAATACAAAGATCCACTTCTTATAGATTTTCTATGTAGACTCTATATTGAGTCTACATAATAATAGACTTTCTTTTCAGTTTACGTGTGTAGATTGTCATGTAAGTCTACAATTTGGGTTATTGCAACTTCAAAATCCATGGATTATTACCTATATTTAAAAAAGGCTGAGATTTTATACGTGTAGACTTTATTTCCAGTCTACATTTTGAAAATGTTAGTTTTTGCAATTTACCAGAATTCAACTATGATTTGACTTTCAAAGTAGACTTCATTTACAGTCTACATTTTTTTTATAGAAAATGTTAGTTTTTGCAATTGGCTAAGTTTGACTTTCTACAAATAGATTGAGATGAACGTCTACACATGTGTAAATTTTGCCTGAAGTCTACTCTCAAATCAGACATGTTAGTTTTGCATTTGACCAAAATAAAATAGTAGACTTCATATGTAGTCTACGTTTTTTTTCTGAGATTAGTAGACCGAATATGAAGTCTACACTTTTTTTTTTGTTTTGGTCAACTTTATAACATTTTAGTCAAATAAAAATCTAGCCTATTCAATGCATTCAAAGTTTTGGTCAAATGCAAAACTGACCTTTTGTAGACTTCCAGAAAAGTCTACATAATTTAGACTTCGATGAAGTCTACTATGAAAAGTCAAAAGTTGCCCAAAGTTAGGTCAAATGCAAAAACTAACATCTTTTACGTAGATTCCTTAGTAAGTCTACTTACTTTTTTTTTGTCTTTGTTATAAAAGGTTAAGACGCAAACTTCTAGGGAAGTCTTTTCTACAAAAAAATATTTTGGTCAATTGCAAAAGTAACATATGCGTTGAAAAGTAGATCGCACCGTAAGTCTACACATATGCGTAGACATACAAAATAGTCTCATATCACGACACATATCTGAAAATGACGAAAACCATGTAAATAGTTATTTTTTTCTAGTGTAAAGCTTGTTTCCACCCTTTACTACCGTCCAAGCTCCAAATATGAGCAAAAATAATCACCTTTGTCGACTCCCAACTAAATAAACTCGAAAATATGAAAGTTTAGCTTATAAAAATGAAATTTATGGGAGGTTTTTAGATGGAAATGAAGAGTAAATGAAGATTTTGTTGGTTTAGAAAGAGGGGAAAATGGTTACAAATTGGATTCTTGAGCTTTTAAGAGCTTAAAAATGATCGTTCATGGTGGTTAGAAAATTGATGATAATGACATTGTTGTAAATAAGAATAAAATTTTAGGTTGTTCTAGGTTTTTTCCATTTTTGAAATAATTAAATAATGGTAATTTTGTAAATAATTAACAAACATAGAGACAGTTTGTTGAATAGTAATGAAAAAAAAGTTAGTTTATGGGGTTGACTTGAAATTGTAGTTTGGTTTTGTAAAACAACCCCATTAATATTTCATAGTTTTAGTTTTACAGTTGCATCCCATATTTTTATTGACCTAAAGAGAATTACAAATTACCTCTTAGGTTTTCAACATATTTACAATGACATCTATATTATTAAAATAGAATTATAAAATACATTTTATGTTTTCAACTTATTTAAAATGACATGCTATTGAAGTTATTAATTAACTTACCTTCCAAAATACTTTGTCTTTTCTTGTTTAACTAATACATTTCCAAAATCAAATTCTAACTAAAAATCATGGCAACAATAATTAAAAAACCTAAATTTTAGTATTCTTTATCTTTTTCTATTATATATATATGTGTGTGTGTGTGTGTGTGTGTGTGTGTGTGTGTGTGTGTTTGGAAATAAGCTATTTTGTAAATATGACCCAAAATTTCAAGTCAACCCTAAAAGTAACCCATATTTTTTTGAAAATTTCATTTGTCTTATTCACCCTAGAAGTTCAAATTATTCACAAAAATGCAATTTTTTTTTTTTTTGAAAACAAGTGTTTTACTCTATCATTCTCATCTCCACCAAGTATTTACAATATTATCATTGTCATCAATACACCATCCACCATGAATAACCAATTTGAAGCTTTTGATGCACCAAAAATTCATTTTTTCTCTTCCTATCTCATTTTATGCACATAAATTGCATCTCTTTCACTTTCTCTCTAAATTTATCAAAAAAACCAAGATTTTAATTTCAAACTTTGTAAGTTTCATAGAGACATTGAAGTCATGATTTTTGGTTATTAATGAGTGAATCACCTTTGTGGTGAAGTTCTGTGTTTTTGGAGAAGGTAATCAAATTATCTCACAAGTTTAATCTATGAATCATTTTTTCAGATCTGTTCGCGAAGAAGAATTCTCTCTTCATGATCGAGAAGACTTCTAGATATGTATTCTGGTCAATGCATAAGTTAGTTTTGTAATTGAATTTTTGTGTATTTTTGAAAGAAGACTTCCCTAGAAGTCTTCTAACTTTTCTTTGTTAAAAAAAATAGAAAAGTTCTCGGATAAATAGGTTAGTTTTGCAATTGACCGAAGTTTGTCAGAAATTTAATTTTTATAGAAAAGTTTCCGAGAAGTCTTTTAGGAGAAGACTTATTGGGAAGTTTTCTTTACTGTTAGATGAAGTCTTTTCACTGTCGCAAGAAGATTGTGTAGGTTACCTTTGCAATTGAAAATTAATAGTAAACATTTAATATTAATGAGAAGACTTCTTGAGAAGTTTTCACAAATTTTATTTCAGGGTTTTTTGTTAAACATTTGGTTACAAGATAAAACTTCTCTTCTATCATAAGAGATTTAATATTCAACTGAATGTTAGAAGACTTCATAAGAAGTCTTCTCAGATAAAGTCAAATACAGTCAATTGCAAAAGAAACCTATACAAACTTTTTGTGACAATAAGAAGACTTCAAATGAATGTAAGAAGACTTCTATAGAAGTCCTTTTACAAGAAGACTTCTAGATAAGTCTTCTAAGAAAAATTCAAATATATGAAGAACTTTGGTCAATTGCAAAACTAACATGTTCAGCGGAGAAAATTTCTATAGAAGTCTTCGCTGGTATTTTCGAGGATTTTTCAAATTCAAAAGTAAGCCAATATTTACAAATAAAGACTTCTCAAGATGTCTGCTATAGAGTAGTATTTTCTAGAAGTTCTCTTTTTTAGGTTTGTAATTGCAAAAACGACGAAAAAACTTCTTAGGAAGTATAATAAGCTTTCATTTTCTTTACAATTAAAATGACTTTTTAATATTTTCTTATTAATTCATATATATTAGTCAATATTTGGGATCCTAGATGAAATTCATAAATTATTTGTTGACAATTATGAGATTTCAAATATTGATGTTTACTAATATTTCTAGCTAATCCGAGAAGACTTCTTAAGAAATATTCTGAGAGAAGACCTTTGGAGAAGTCTTGTACTTTAGATTTTCAAGAGTATTAAGTAACTTCAAGGAATGTTTTTAACTATCAAAAGTGTTAATTTACTTCAAGAATATCAAGTTATGTGGCTTAATGTGTCTTCTTAGATCATAAGATATATATTTTTAACTTCCATGAGATTTAAAATTTCAACTTTCACTTTGAATTCAATTTTGAGAATTTGACTAAGTTTTCTTTACAAGTATTCTCTCTTAGTTTTAGTAATTTTGACTAAGTTTTGTGTTGTTTTGTTATGAGTGGGTAGAATGGTTAAAATATGAACATATTTACCAAATTCTTTTGATTAACATCTCTTCAAGTTTACAAAAAAAATCACAACTAAAATTTTACACATACAAATCATAAAACAGACCATAAATAAAACTATTACATATGGAGCTAGATATCAATCCTCAACATAGATAACCGTGGACTCCACTTGACATCATCCTTTTGTACCATTTTGGACAGAAGATTTTGGAAGACTTCCTCAAGACTTCGTAGGAAATCTTCTTACATATAATACATTAGAAGAATTCCCAATAAGTCTTCTGAGAGTCTTCTAAGAGTGTTCTAAGAGTCTTCCAAGAGTCTCTTGAGAAGTATTCCAAAGTCACTCAGATATGAAAAATTAGTTATTCAAAAGCATTCAAATGACTTCAAAACAAAGAAAACTTCGAAAATAGTTTTTATGATAAATAATAAACAAAAAGTCACATTAGGTTGAATCTATAATATTTTAGAATCTAATGTATAAAATAGACAAAATTCATATCCAAAATTTGTACCACTTTGGGCAGAAGACTTCCTAAAGACTTTGTAGGGAAATCTTCTAGCATAAAATGCATTAAAAGACTTCCAAAGAAGTTTTCCAAGAGTTTCCTGAGAAGTCTTCTAAAGTTTGACTCAGATCTGAAAAATCTGCATATTCAAAAGCACTAAAATGTATTTAAAACAAAGAAAACTTCAAATATAATGTGTATGCTTAAATAATAAATAAACAATCATATTAGATTGTATCTATAACTTTTTAGACTCTAATATATAAAACACACAAAATACATATCCAAAATTTGTACCATTTTGTGCAACAGACTTCCTGAAGACTTCGTGTGAAGTCTTCTATCATAAAATGCATTAAAAGACTTCCAAAGAAGTCTTTTGAGAGTTTTCCAAGAGTCTGAGAACTCTTCTAAAGTTTGGCTCAGATTTTAACAATCAGCATATTCAAAAGCATTAAAATGGCTTCAAAACAGAGAAAACTTTAAAAAAAAATTCTGCTTAAGTAATAAACAAAACAATCACATCAGCTTGAATCTATAACTTTTTAGAATCTAATAAATAAGACACACAAAGTATATATACAGAATTTGTACAAGTTTGGGCAGAAGACTTCGGAATAATTCCTGAAGACTTTGTGGGAAGTCTCTAGCATAAAATGCATTAGAACACTTTCCAAAAAGTCTTCGGAGAAGTCTTTAGCGTGTCTCAGATCTAAAAACACCTGCAAATTCAAAAACATTCAAATGAAACAAACAAAAATACATATCCAAAATTTATAGATTTATTTTTGAATGAGTGAAAGATGAGAACCATGTAATGAAAAACCTGTAAAAAGAAGATAAATTAGTGATAAGACATATGAAAAAAATTTAGAAATGGATATAAAGTTTGGGGTTTCGATGTTCTAAGATATTAGAGAGATGTTGGAGAGTTTTATAGTGAGAAACATTACATTTTTGTTGCAACCATTTGAGAGGAAGAAAGATAATATGCAAATTTCCTTTATATATAGAGACAAAAATTCTAATTATGTTAAATATTTTCGATATCAAAACACTTGTCGGGAAGTCTTCTAGTCTTCCCAAAAAGTCTTCTAAACCCTAAAATCAAATAACTAACTAAATAGCAAACAACACTTTGTTAAACTTAATATCAACTTTTAAATTATTTAATATATACAAAACTAAACACGTTTTTAAAAAATATATATTTTTAAGTTAAGATTAAATTTCATCATTTAGAAATATTTATATTTACATGAATTGAATTTTTTTCTCTATGAAAATATATTTTATATATTAATTTTAGGATTTAATACATGAAAAGACTTCTGGAAGACTTTGCTTTAGGCGAAAAACCTAAATTCTATTAAAATTTAGAAGGAAAACCTAAATTCTACTAAAACATAGGCGGGAACATGTTAGAAGACTTCATGGGAAGTCTTCCAAACCCTAACCTAATCAAATAACTAACTAAACAGCAAAAACAAAATTCATTAAACTTAAAATAGACTTATAAAGTGTTTAATATACACAAAACTACAGATATATAAATCATTATTAAGTTAAGATTACATAATCTAACTCTAAATACAAACAATACTATAACATATGTTAACAAACCGTAAACAAAGACTATCATGAATCAATCTACATTTACTTATCTATGTTGAAAAACAATTTAATTTTATTCAATCTAAATTTACATCATTTACAAATGTCTATAATTACATGATTTGAGTTTTTTTTTGTCCTATCAAAATATATTTTATAAAATATATAAATTATTTTTTAAGATAATACTTGAGAAGACTTCTAGAAAACTTATGGAATACTTCTGGAAGACTTATGAAATACTTCTGGAAGACTTATAGAAGACTTTAAGACTTCTGGAAGATTTCGGATTAGCCGGAAACCTAAATTATTAAATTAATGATTAGGCGGGAACCTAAATTCTACTAAAATTTAAGCGCGAAATGGTAGAAGGTAAAGCCTGCACTTTTATTTTATGCAAAGAAATGAAATCAGTAGAGGGGCGAGTCAGACTAGTATTCACTAAGTTGTTGGTAGAGTGGATTTGGTTGCTATACTAGGATAGAGTATATAAAATTCTCTGTGATTGACTTGATAGGATGTAGTTGTAACAAAGCGGGCTGACAATTATACTTAGACATTATGTGAGTCTTCGATTTTCAAAACCTCTTTCACAGGCTTGTTTGCTTGAGGACAAACAAAAGGTTAACTCTGGGGGAGTTGGTATAGCCTACTTATTACCAGTTTTAGGCCATGTTATAGGGTCTATTATCTGTGTCTTGGCTATGTTTTAAGGTCTTTTTAGGTCCAGGTACGTTTTGGAGATACTTGGAGCTTTTGAAACATTTAGAAGAGAAGAATCTGTAGCTGATCATTGAGAGAGTCGAAGAACAAGACAGTCATCTTTCGACGACACTATCTTGGTGTTGACCGATGGTACAAGACCAAGATCGATCGATGTTGCACACTTGCCATCGATCGATGACCAATTCACAGACATCCGATCTCAAGCCCAAGTTAGAGACAAATGATGAAGATACCCTGGACGAGTTTTGACCTAGATTTTAGGGTTTTATATTTATACTTTATGTATTACACACACAAAAGTGTGGTGGAGAGGATGTTCTAAAGTTTTTAGTATTATATTATAGTTTTAGAGTTTTTAGGGGAGAAGATTCATAACTCCTTAGGGAGATTTGTATTGGAACCCTAATATTTTATCTATGCATTATATTCAGACTATTGTTCTTACTTTAATTATGTTTGAGTAGTCATCAACTAGATTTAGAGTTGAATGATAGCAATCATGGATTAGCTCAAAAATAGGATTGCTAGGTTGAGATAATATCTATCAATTGATTTGTACTTAATGCTTGCATTCTAGAGTAGCTAACTAGGATTTCGAAAGTAGGACATGGACGACTATGAGAGTAGGTTCTGTGCCAGAATAGACTATATGAACTAGGTTGTTAGACGCATGCAAGAGCTGGTCTAATTAGCTTGGTGAACTTATCAAATCTCGTTCACACTTCCTTCTGATTTCACCATCGAACGACATCAGGCCTTAGCCATCGATCGATGGTCTTTCCTTTTGCTCGCATACGAGAGTTGGAGTTAAAAGGGTCAGGATAGTTAATATTTGAATTCTATAATATTTACATTTCCGTGCTTCCTATTCCCTATAGTCCATTAAGCTTGAAACATTAGATCTAACATGTTAACATTTGCATCTAGTTAGTTTAGTAGCATATTTCCATATTGCATCTATACCTTCTAATAAGGAATATTTCCTTAAACTGATTTGTTGCTACCAATATATATATCTTCCTAGCTTAGTCTTTAGAAATAAGAATCTATTGTGTGTTATTTCTCTCTTTGGATTCGATCCCTAAGTACTACACCTGATCTCTTTTGGCAAGACTATTATTTTGTGTGTTAGTATTAAGGGTTAATTTGATAGTTAATTGTTTTAGGATATTTATACCCTTCTAGAACAATAAACACACCATGTCATTCATCATCCATCTCGACTTCAATCCATAAACCCCATCATCATCTATCTTTCAAACCATCAGATCATCCTTCAACGAACCAGGGACAATTGAATCTGCTCATCAGGGGTTCATCAGGTGGTATCAGAGTAGATTTGAAGGCTCTTGATCTAGGATTTGATCCTAAATTTTTCAACTTCTCTCTCTTTTTTGGGAATCTGTTTTCTATTCTTTGCAATTTTCTCTGTAATTTTACTCTTTTCTGTCTATTCTTTGAATCTGCAAGAGAGCTAACCAGTATTTAAAAAAAAAAGAGAGATTAAAAGCTATCGATTTCCGTTGAATCAAGAACACAGGGTAAACCCTAGTTTCACAGAGGTCCCGAATATTTGCTATACCACACGGCAATCAATCAGAATACGAAGTAAATATGGAAAAAAAAGTAAGAATCGAAAAGAGAGCAATTAAATGTCTTATTCCGAATTTGCGTATGAGCGTTTACAACAGGATAAGAGCCTAGGCTATGAGAGCTGTCAGCGAGATCCCTAGTTCTAATAACCTAAGACTGCAAAACTCTAGTTGAGTCGCAGGTCGAATAACAAAAACGAAAAGTTGCCTAAATGCTCTAAGTGCTAAGCTATGTTTCGTCTAAGTGGAGATTTTTGTGTGTCCTCTGCATCATCACCCTTGAACTCCTTATATACTTCTCTAGAAGCGGTTTGCTCATTCCCCTTCTGCCCTTAGCCAAATTCATCGCTTCGCGGAGATATTCATTTTTTCCTCGATCTTCATGATTATCTTCGGAAACTTAACATTCATCCTTTGATCTTGACATTTATCTTTCGAAATTAACATTTACCACTTCCTGCAAAATAAAAGATAAACCATCACAAATATTGGGCTTGATTTCAGATAAAATCGCGAGTGGGCCTTTATCCGAGCTTTAAACCTAGTCGGGCCGTTTTCTGACTTAGGCATTTCTATGATTTTATTGAAAGAGCATTGCTAAGACGACGTCATCCGAGAGTTAAGATCCTTCGTATGGGGCATGTGACTCTAGGTGTTTAGTTAACCGTTATCGTCTCATACGATCGACCCGATCCTTTCTCGAGAAAATGAGTTCTTTCGGTAAATTTCCAATGTCAATCCCGATCGAGACGGAACAAAGATAAGTTTGATCAAGTATCGAAAGAGGGAGTTTAACTAGGATGAGGTGAAAATGTATTGATTTGATCCGACTTGCCGAAAGAGCGAGTAGAATTGCTCGTGCCATCTAACTCGCCCGTTCGGCCAGTTGGGCTCGTCCAACTCGCCGAACGGGTGAGTTGGTCGTGTCTTGTCGTCCAAATCGCCCGTACGGCGAGTTAGCCCTATCCAACTCGCCGTACGGGTGAGTTGGTTAGTTTGTGCCGTCCAAATCGCCTGTATGGCGAGTTAGACAGTCCAACTTTCCGTACGGGCGAGTTTGTTGGTTCGGTCCGTCCAACTTGCCGTACGGGCGAGTCGGTTGGTCCGTGCTGTCCAAATTGTCGTACGGGTGAGTTGGTTGGTCTGTTCCGTCCAAGTCGCCCGTATGGCGAGTTGGCCTTGTCTGACTTGCCGTACGGGCGAGTTGGTCGCGTCGTGCCATCTAACTCGCCCGTATGGTGAGTTGGTTTTCCCATTCGACAAGCTGGACGTCTTGCTCGGCCATCTTCTCCGTTCGGCGAGTTGGATGATCGAGTTTTCCAGTCATTTCATGATATTGCCGTTCGGGGATACGTTTACCCGAGGTCTTTGGACAAACTCTTCCTGATGGCTCATTTGTGCAGACCGCTCCTTTGTGGTCAGTCAAGATTTGACCTCAATTTTTGCCGTTTCCCCTTTTCCAAGTCAGTTTCAGCAAGAACGCATTTTTCCGATAGGTTTCCGACGTTGATTCCGTCGTAACTGATTTTGACCCCAACAATTAGCCCCCAGCTCGTTAGAATCGCAAGGTTCTAGCGAGCGGTTTTGGCAGGTTTGGTAAGTTAGGCGGAATCAATGTTTGAAAAGGTTCGTTGAAAGTGGTCTACTTATTCCTCTAAGTGCGGAATGCAGTAGGATTGGGGCTGCGCCTTGTGAAGGCTGCCTACGTACCTTTGTAAGAGGGATCAAGCCTTTCGTAGTTCGTTCTGGAGTTTAAGATTCGTACGACCTGGTTTACAGTGAGACCTTTATAGTATAGTTATGGGTAGAGATTATCAAGCATGTTGATGTCGATGTCATTTTGTATCAGCCTCGAGACTAGCCTCGTAGGCTGTTTGCTTTGGCCAAGTGTGGATGTTATATTTTTTGGACTGACCATGTGTAGCTTCGAGTCCCTGCCGCTTTGCGGCTGCTTTTTAAATTGTGTTTCATGTTTTAAGAGCATGTTTGTATTCATATGAATGTAGAGGGAAGAATATGAGTTGTCATCTCATAGTCTAACTCTGGGTGAACTGCTATACTCGTGGTCTGTTTCGAGAGTTTTTCGCAGCGCGTAAACTTGCAGGTTTTCTGAAGACGTTTGAATATTTGCCAAAAGACAAGTTTTGGGATCTCGTATCAGGGTGTTTGATACTATGCCTAGAGATGTTAAAGACCAGTGTTCTGGGTTTAGGGTAAGACCTAGGTCTAATCACAGTTTTAGGGGCTGCGATGACTACTTCGGCTTACGTTTCCCATATTGCTTTCGACCTGATTTCGTCCCGCTTTAAAGTCCACAATATGTTCTCGGCTTATACGACTTGTATGGTAGGAATCGAGCATCTCTTTGAGGACAATTTGTAAGCCTCCCGAAAGTGCTGACCAAAATTTCGGATTTCTTTTATAGCGTTATTACCCTTGTGTCGGGTGTATGAGAGCTATCTCTACGAGATGGCTAAGTCTGTTTAGGACTGCTAAGGGTCTTTTGTGATCAGAAACAAACTTATTGGTAGGTATTACCGTTTTTGAATTTTTGCGAAGGGTACATGTTTTAAAAAAGGTGTTAGTTTGTATGACTGTTTAGTCTTCCAAGATGGTGTTTTTATCAAGGAAGGTATTTTTGTCGAAAAAAGGTTCTTCAAGTGTTTGCGACATCTCGCAATGCTGAAGATTGGTTCTTCTTTCGTATGCTGCGTTTTGTGCTCGAAATGTTTGCGGGCTTGAAGACGTTATGCGGTGTTGCGAGAGTTTAATCTTAACCCTTCGTTTAAGGAACATTTTGGTTTATCTGCGGACGTTTGCAGTCAAAACTGTTGTTCCAGTTTGGATGTGAAGTAGTTTGATTTGTTATAGAGGAACTAGGACCAAGGGGTTCAATAGATTTATCCCTGGGAAGAAGCGTCTTCCCTCACAACGTTTTGTGAAGTGTTGGTCTTCACGAAATCTATTTCGTGTATTTTTATGGATAACTCGTATAGCTTCAGGAGCTTTGTTACGAGTGTTTTCTTTCACGTCGGATTTTGTAGGTAAGATTCTGTGGAATTAGAGTGAATTGTGGGCATACAGAACTTAGTCGATTGTTGACAAGTACGAATTTTCCGTTAGCCTTTTTGGATGTTAGGACTGATTTTTGTTACGAAGAATTTATCATATGATTTCCGATTATGGATTATGCGATAATTATTTTCTTAATTGTCACTTAGCATTTTTAGATAAATCATGGAATGTCATTTTACTGTCAAGCGATCAAATGAAGCAGTGGTCGCTCAAATGTTTTGGCTTGGCGTGAAGGTTGAGTTCAGCTGAATAGCCGAGGACGTTGCTGGTCACGGATAGACTACGACACGTTCGTGTTAACATTAAGGTCATGCTAGTTTAGAACTTTCCTAAAGAGGATACCGAATTCCAGTTCGGATTTTTATCGGAAGGAGTAATTGGCTGAGGGCCAAAGAGCGTTTGTCGAGATCGACGGACCAAGTCGGAGTTTTTGTGCTATAGTCGTACAAAAATTGTTTTGTTTTTGTATGATGAAGACAAAACCTAAAAAGCTCAATAAAGAACCTGTACGAGATGATTGTCTGCTCGGAATCAACCAAGGGAGATGGGAGGCAGAATCCAGCGAGCAGCATCGTTAAGGAGTGAGATCTGTAAGATCGTAGTGTGAAGAGATAAAGTTTAGTTTTTTAGTTGAGAGACGAGTCATATGACTTTGTTTTTAGCTATACGCAAATTATCCAAAACACTTCTTTTGTAAACTTTCTATGTTTGTTTTCGAAAGTTTCTTCGCATAACTTGGTGTGGCTATACGAAGGATGTTTCGCGTAAGTTTTACGAGAAGTGAATGGCATAGAAATAAGTTGAGAATGTCTCTCGCAGATTACTCGTGATATTTCAGAACGAGGAATGTGTTTTCCTCATTCTCTTTTACGCATTGCGAAGTAGTTTTTCATGACACCGATCTTGTTTTCTCGTAGGTTCTTTCCGTATAAAATGTCATAGTTATACGAAAGTAATGGATGATCGGTTTTATGAGGCATCGCATGGCCTAAATGATTTTCTGTCTACTACTGCGAGAGTTTGCTTTGTCGAAAGCGTTTTTTTGATGTCGAAACAATTTTTTTTTTGAAGTATGGGAGTATACGAGTATAGTATACGTACCTACTCCCTCTTTTTTTTTACGAAAGAAAACGGCTGAGCCGATATTTTGAAGGGTTCTATACGTTTTTTTCTTTCGAAGATTGGGATGATCGACAATCCAGGTCGGTTTAAAGAGTACGCTAGGATTGTGACTTGGGGACTTTCAGGTTGACGACTAGGAATACGTCGGTTTTAAGAAATTTCTAGGAACGAGACGGTTTTAAGACGACGTTCGCATTTCTAGTTCATTCTTTCCTTAGGAAGCGAGCTAAGTGTGCATGGCGATCGTTTCTCGGTTTTCTGAGAGTTTAGATCCGTTTGTAAAATTTGCGTAAGCAGTCGCCGAAAAATAGTTTGAGACAGGAAAATTCCTAAGATTTAGATCGCTAGACTATTCTCCTAGATCCTTAGTTCCCTATTGTTTTATGGCGATCTCTGAAGCGTTTTTATTTCTTACTACCTTCCTACGAAAAATCCAAGTATGATTTCAAAAAGTTCCAAGCCGGCCATACCTTAGTTTTATCGAAGGTTTGGGGTCACCTCTTCTCCGTTTTGCTTGCTCATCTCCCCTTCCTCTTCTCGTGTCTGTACGCCCCTTAAGAATGGTAACAATATTAGCTCTTCCTGGCCGCGTTTAGGCTCAAACCTGTATTGCGGTTTTTATCGTAAAGTTCTCACGGTAACTCCAATCGAGACGAAACAAGAGATGTTTCGATCGGGGTTCAAAGGAGAAGGCTAAGATGGAGGTAAGGGTGAGTAGGATGCCCAATAGAGAGAGGAGGATGCCCAAGAGGGCGAGTAGGATGCCTAAGAGGGCGAGTAGGACGCCCAAGAGGCCGAGTAGGAGAAAGCCAAGGAGTTTAGGCGAGTCTCACTTGTTTTTGTCGTAAAATCTCAACGGATACTCCGATTGAGATGAAACGAAAAGCGTTTCGATCAAGATTCTAAAGAGAACACAAATGTGAGCCAAAAGAGTGCTCATCCTGTCCGACTCGCCAAATGGGCGAGTTAGATGGCTCGTTTGTCCAACTCGCCCAATGGGCGAGTTAGACGGCTTGTTTCGTCCAACTTGCCCATTCGACGAGTTGGACTGGTCAAACTCACTGAACGGGCGAGTTGGAATGGTCCGACATGTGCGTCCAACTTGTTTTGATCGTAAAATATCAACGGAAACTCCGATTTAGACGAAACGAAAAGCGTTTTGATCGGGATTCAAAGGAGAACGTAAAGTTGAGCTAAAAGAGTGCTCATCCAGTCCAACTCGCCCTTTTGGAGAGTTGGATTGGTCCAACCCGCCCAATGGGCTAGTTAGATGGCTCGTTTTGTTAATCTTGCCCGTTCGGCGTTCTGCGAGTTGAACTGGTCAAACTCGCCGAACGGGCAAGTTAGACGGCTCGTTTCGTACAACTCGCATGTTCAGAGAGTTGGACTAGTCCGACCTGTGCGTCCAACTTGTTTTGATCGTAAAATCTCAAGGAAAACTCTGATTGAGACGAAACGAAAAGCCTTTCGATCGGGATTCGAAGAAGAACGCAAAAGAGAGCCAAATTAATGCTTGTTTTATAAAAATCGCCCAATGGGCCAGTTGGACTGGTCAAACTCTCCCAATGGCGAGTTTTGCACGGCTTGCACTGTCCAACTCCCCTGTTGGGCTTGTTGTACTGTCCAACTTGCCCGTTATGCGAGTTGGACTACTCGAGTTTGGATGGTATGCTGGTGCGGTCATTTTGTAAACGTCTTCAAATTTTTTCTATGAAAGTTGTATCATAAAATACTAACTCGTTTCATTTTCTGAACGATGTTCCATAAAACATTGTCAAGTTTGATTTTACGAAAGTTGTTTCGGAAAATGTTTTTGAGCTTTAATTTTACAAAAGTTATTCCACTAAATGTCATGAGTTTAGTTTTACGAAAGCTGTTTCATAAAATGTTGTTGAGTTTAATTTTACGAAAGTCGTTATGTAGGCGTGTTTTCGAGTATAATTCTTACGGTAGTTGTTCCGTAAAATGTTATTGGGTTTGGCCGTACGAGAGCTGTTCACGGAAAACTCACGTGTTGCGGCTGTTCCGCGGATTTATTTTCTGGGTTTTAGTATCAGAAACTCCACCTGTGAGGAGCTTGATTTATTGCGAATCAAATTAATCAGAAATTTTCTCATTTTCTGCAGGATTGATCCGAGGAAGTTTTGAGTATTTTTTTTCCGAAATAAGCTCAGTATGATAATATCGAGAATTTGATGATTGTGTTACCATATAAGCGACTCTTATGTATTTTACGAAACCTTAGGTTTTAGGAACGTTTTAACAGTAAGGGAAATGATCTCCCATTTTTCTTTGTCTCATCTTCGTCAACCGTTTTTAGGTTTTGAGTGATTTTTAAGAAATCAACTTCGTTTCTTCGAAAGTTATCCGAAAGAAGTACAGCCATGGGGGTTGCTTACCCGACTTCCTGTTCTTCTTCTTTCTGCAAGTAACCTAGGGTTTCTCCGCGACCTCAGGAGGTTGAAGTGATTTTTCTTTCTCCAAAGACGTTTACGGAAATTATTTGGAAGAAGTACATCGGTGAGTTGCGTACCCAATTTGATGTGCTTTTTTTCGCGAGTAGCCTAGGGGTTTTCGCAATTTCTGGGAGGGGAAGTTTTGTTGAAATTTTTTCGGAAATATCTTTTGGTCAAACCCTTACGCACTGAGATTTCTCCAACTCGGTAATAAGAAAAACCTTACGGGGTTGGATAGATTTTATCATTGCCCTTTCTGTTTAGAGAGAGAAATCGCGAGCTCTTTTCAGTGTTATTCCTATGGCTGAAGGTCGCGACTAAGTTTTCAATTTTGTTGAACACTGCGGCGTTTGTGTAAGAGTTGGCCATTGGAGCAGTTAGTGCTGCGAGTTTGTCTTTCATATATCCTGACATCGTTTCGATCAAGCGTTTTACGGCTATGAGTTAGAGTAATCTGTAGCCCCCCCCCTCCTTATAGCACCAGACTGTGGGAACCAAAATTCGCTCTGTCGATTTCCGTTAAATCAGGAACGCAGGGTAAACCCTAGTTTCCCATAGGTCCCAGATATCTGCTAAACCACACGCCAATCAATCAGAATACGAAGTAAATATGAAAAAAGTAAGAATCAAAAAGAGAGCAAATAGATGTCTTATTCCGAATTTGCGTATGAGCGTTTAAAAGAGGACACGAGCCTAGGCTATGAGAGCTGTCGGCCAGATCCCTAGTTCTAATAACCTAAGACTGCAAAACCCTAGTTGAGTTGCAGCTCGAATAACAAAAACAGAAAGTTTCCTAAATACTCTATGTGATAAGCTATGTTTGCTATGAGTGGAGATTTTCGTGTGTCCTCAGAATCATCACCCTTGAAGTCCTTATATACTCCTCTAGAGGCGGTTTGATTTTTCCCCTTCTGCTCTTGGTCGAATTTATCGTTTCGCGGAAATATTCTTTTTTTCCTCGATCTTCATGATTATCTTCGGAAACTTAACATTTATCCTTCGATCTTGACATTTATATTTCGAACTTAACATTTATCACTTCAATAAAATAAAAGATAAACTGTCACAAAGTTTGGGCTTGATTTCAGATAAAATCGCGAGTGGGCCTTCAGCCGAGCTTTAGACCTCGTCGGGCCGTTTTCTGACTTAGGCGTTTCTATGATTTTATCAAAAGAGCATTGCTAAGACGACTTCGTCCGAGAGTTAAGATCCTTCGTATGGGGCATGTGACTCTAGGTGTTTAGTTAACCGTTATCGTCTCATACGATCGACCCGATCCTTTCTCGAGAAAATGAGTTCTTTCGGTTAAGTTCCAATGTCAATCCCGATTGAGACGGAACAAAGATAAGTTCGATCAAGTATCAAAATAGGGAGTTTAACAAGGACGAGGTGAAAATGGATTGATTAGATCCGACTTGCCAAACGAGCGAGTAGAATTTCTCGTGCCATCTAACTCACCCGTTCGGCGAGTTGGGCTCGTCCAACTCGCCAAACGGGTGAGTTGGTTGTGTCTTGTCATCCAAATCGCCCATGCGGCGAGTTGGCCTTATCCAACTCGCGTACGGGCAAGTTGGTTGGTCTGTGCCGTCTAACTCGCCCGTATGGCGAGTTGGCCTTGTCCAACTCGCCGTACGGGCAAGTTGGTTGTGTCGTGCCATCCAACTCGCCCGTATGGTGAGTTGGTTGGCCCGTTCCATCCAACTTGCCATATGGGCGATTTGGTTGGTCTGTGCCGTCCAACTCGCCGTACGAGCGAGTTGGTCGTGTCATTCCATCCAACTCGCTCGTATGGCAAGTTGGCCAGTCCAACTCGCCGTACGGTTGAGTTGGTTGGTCCGTTCTGTCGAACTCGCCCGTATGGCGAGTTGGTCGACCCATGTGGCTTGATTTGCCCATTCGACAAGCTGGACGTGTTGCTCGGCCATCTTCTCCGTTTGGGTAGTTGGATGATCGAGTCTTCAGTCGTTTCGTCATATTGTCGTTCGAGGATACGTTTACCTGAAGTCTTTGGATAAACTCTTCCTGATGGCTCATTTGCGCAGACCGCTCCTTTATGGTCAGACAAGATTTGACCTCAATTTCTGTCGTTTCCTTTTTTCCGAGTCAGTTTCAGCAAGAACGCATTTTCCGGGTAGGTTCCGATGTTGATTCCGTCGTAACCGATTTTGACCCCAAAAAAGATCAAAGGAAATCCGAGAGAAATCCGACTTGGCCAAAGAGAAATCCAGCCCTAGAAGTAAAGTCTCTTGCAAAATAAATCTCTTATTTTCCTATCTTTTTCTTCTGTTTTGGAATTGGTGTTTGTTCTATGAAGCTTGATCTTTGTTTGTTGCTAAAAACTTGAGAGAAACACAAGGGAGAAGTAAGGCTTCAGCTATATGTTATTGTGCTAATTTTCTTGTTGAGTTTCTTAACGGAAAACCATGGCTGGAGATGTTAGTAAAAGAAAGGAGGCACCCACTGTGACATTGAATAAATTGCAGATGGAAGCAATGATGTCTGAGATAATTAAAATAATGAAAAAGACTGATTTGTTTCAATAGAAACATGTTGATGATTTCTTTGGTAATGTTGCTTAGGTTCAGAAGGATGCTAAGATCAAAAGAAGGCACATGATACCATCTTTATGTGGCAGAAACGTTTACCTGAAGTCTTTGGACAAACTCTTCCTGATGGCTCATTTGCGCAGACCGCTCCTTTATGGTCAGTCAAGATTTGACCTCAATTTCTGTCGTTTCCTTTTTTCCGAGTCAGTTTCAGCAAGAACGCATTTTCCGGGTAGGTTCCGATGTTGATTCCGTCGTAACCGATTTTGACCCCAAAAAAGATCAAAGGAAATCCGAGAGAAATCCGACTTGGCCAAAGAGAAATCCCGCCTGGCTGAAGAGAAATCCAGCCCTAGAAGTAAAGTCTCTTGCAAAATAAATCTCTGATTTTCCTATCTTTTTCTTCTGTTTTGGAATTGGTGTTTGTTATATGAAGCTTGATCTTTGTTTGTTGCTAAAAACTTGAGAGAAACACAAGGGAGAAGTAAGGCTTCAGCTATATGTTACTGTGCTAATTTTCTTGTTGAGTTTCTTAACAGGAAACCATGGCTGGAGATGTTAGTAAAAGAAAGGAGGCACCCACTGTGACATTGAATAAATTGCAGATGGAAGCAATGATGTCTGAGATAATTAAAATAATGAAAAAGACTGATTTGTTTCAATAGAAACATGTTGATGATTTCTTTGGTAATGTTGCTTAGGTTCAGAAGGATGCTAAGATCAAAAGAAGGCACATGATACCATCTTTATGTGGCAGAAACGACCTTGATGGCTACTTGGAGTGGGAAAAACAAATGGAACTTGTTTTTGATGGCCAAAACTACTCAGAAAGAAAGAAGGTTAGATTGGCTACAACAGAGTTCTGTGGTAATGCCATTCAATGGTGGGACCAGATTGTTACTACTAGAAGAAGAACATGAGAAGCACAAGTTGCATCCTGGTTTGATCTAAAACAATTCATGAATAAACACTTTTTTTATAACTACAGTAGAAAACAACTGAGACATGCCAAAGAAGAGACCAAACCTTGCCATGATCATGGTCACCCAAGGGAGTCACAGTCACATAAGCAAATAAGGTCAAACCCACGTCCTCTCTCTAGAGTCAATGAGTCATTGTGTTCTAAGAAGGAATCAACTATTGAAGAGAAAATAAAAGAATCAAATTTTCTTAGCCAAGAAAGTAGAGATAAAATCAAAACTGCAACTTCTGATTGTGCTAAGGTCTTATTATGAAAGGGAGCATATGGAAAGTGAAGACCTAAGGAGCCTGAGGACGAGCGTCGAAACCACACTGAAGAGGAGAAATGAGTCTCAGATTGCTTGTCATGGTTAAAAGACCAAGGAGAAACAAAGCTGCTGGAAAAATATGATAGTTATTTTCTCTGGTTATTTTTACCTGAAAGTACACCTGCTAATAAAGAAATAATTTTTTTGAAAGGGTGTATCCGAGTAGTGTTTTTTTAGAGTCACAGGTCTTAGAAAAAAAACCAGAAGAAGAAACACAAAAGAGTTCAGCACCAGAAGGATTGTTGGAGCAGCCAAACAATATTGAAGCAGAAACAGATGCTAAGTCATTCTCTTTGAACTCTCAAGAGCACGGTAAGGATCTTGATAAGGTTAATTATGTGCCTGAATTTTTGTTATGGTTAGTTCCAGTGATGTAAAACGTTTTGGTCTTGAAAGAATGAAATAATTTTGTGTCTAAACTCTGTTTTTGATAACATGATTTATTCTTTTAAGAAACTTAAACCAGGTAAATTTTCTGAACAAAACCATTTTCAATGTGATAATAACATCTATCGTGGTCTTGTTTTGAGTTTTATTCAGTTTATGGAACATAGCAAAAGCCTTAATCACCTTGAAAAGACATTACAACTAGCCACTGGTGCTTTTTTCTTTCAAACATTCCTGGAAAGAGTTTATGGTTAGGAATTTGCAGAAACCAAAATCACTTAGAGCTGAAACCGATTGTATTTATGATTATGTTTTGAAAATTGGTATCTTGTGTTCTGAAAATGATAAACATTGCCATGTTTTGAGATTGTTTCTTGAGAATTGTGTTTTTTTAAGCTTTTATGATTTTCTTGTTTATAACATTCTTTAATAGACATATTGAGCATTGGTTAAGTAATTCTCAGTTTAAACTTGATCTTTTGGGTTCTGAATCTGAGAAACTTGTACACATTCTTTAGTTGTTATTTAATACCTTTGTTGTTTTGTGCCTTGATACCATTCTAGTCTACAATCCATACTTTGATGTGCATTATGAAAGTTTGAGCAAGTGCAGCATGTTCTTATAAAGAAATGGTTGGTTATTGATCATATTAAGTACATGTCTAGCCTATATGACACTGTCTATCTTGTCTCTGTTTTTAGTGTCCAAGATAAACATGATCAGTCTCCAATGAGTGCAAGGGACGAGAGCAGAAATCATGCTTATCAGCCTGTGATTTGGAGATGAAAGTAGTTGAGAAAAATGGCTACAAAACTCCAAGGAAGTTACTGTCCAAAACCTTAGTTTGATGTTGCTTTCATGCTTATTTTCTTGATTATTTTCCCGCTTCTTACTTGTTTCCTTAAACTCTATTTTGTTTATGAACAAAACATTCACTTTTTCTTATCAAAAACGACTTTTAAAACTGTGAATGTTTTGTTCATCTTTGAACATCGATTGTTAGGAGTTTATTCTCTGCTAGCAAAACTCGTCCTTGATCTTTCTAGTAAGTTCATTCTCTCGATTAAGGACACATCTACACAAGTGTTGATCAATCCCCAGATTCTCACTGAACTTCATCATCCATCTCGACTTCAATCCATAATACACATCATCATCTTCCTTTCATACCGTCAGATCATCCTTCAAAGTATCAAAGACAAAAGAATCTCTTTTCTAGGGGTTCATCAACTAGACACTACTTTTTAAAATTTTATGCGGCTATCCTAGCCACTTTTAGCCACGATTATTCAGTGGTTATATATACCCACTATATTTCTCGAGAAATATCAGTGGCTAATAGCCACAAAATAATTGTGGTAAACCCGTGGCAAACTTCTCATGAACACAAAAATAATTCTAAAAGGCAATACTGATTTTGAAACCAAAATACAAGACAACTACAATATGAATAATAATTTTAAATATATAGATCATTCATAACAAAAAAGAAGAAGATTATACTGATTTTGATAATAAGTTAATGAAATTACAAATGATCTTACTACAATCAAATATTAGCAAAATAGAGTTAAAAATTACATACCAAAAAATGAGGTGATAAGAACTTTCATAAAAGCTGGAAACAAAAAAAGTGAAGATTCATTCTTCTTCACAGTTACTTGTTGTTGTTAGGCTGGCTTTGGGTTTAGAAGCCTCAGCATGTGGGCAGAAGGAACAGGTGGTTTGGGTGCTAGCTTGAGTAGAAATTTCCACCTGGAATCCAAAATTGAGCTCTTGTAGTAGCCATATCTTCATTCCAAGGGTTGGCTGCCTAAAACCACCTGTAAATATAATCACCATATCTATTCCCCCCTCAACTACCAAGTTCATGACAAATCCACCCAAACTTATGATTTCTCTTTAGATCTCCCCCTAAAGTTTTTATTTCCCCCTCTCTAATTCAATTTCCAAGAGACTAAAGAGAAATTAACTACGTTATGTAATTAGCTATTGCCCATTTGGAAAGAACCCGACCAGACATTAAAAAAGAACCTGACCCGAATTTTTTTAAAAAAACCCAAATTGATTTGGGATTTTTATTAGGGTTAGTCTATCTTCTTCACTCAACGACACAGAGGGACCCCGAAGAAAAACTGGAAACAGAGAGAGAGAGAGAGAGAGAGAGAGAGAGAGAGAGAGAGAGAGAGAGAGAGAGAGAGACGAAGAGACTGCTAGAGAGAGAGAGAGAGAGAGACGAAGAGAGACTGCTAGAGAGAGAGAAGAAAAACGAAAGAGAGTTGATGAAGATGAAGTTGAACTGCTCATCCTCTCTCTCTCTCTCTCTCTCTCTCTCTCTCTCTCTCTCTCTCTCTCTCTCTCTCTCAATTCCTCGTCGTCGTCTCTCTGTTTCTAGTTTTTCTTCGGGGTCCATGTGTGTCGTTGAGTGAAGAAGATAGACTAACCCTAATAAAAATCCCAAATCGATTTGGGATTTTTTTAAAAAATTCCGGGTCGGGTTATTTTTTAATGTTGGGTCGGGTTCTTTCCTAATGGGCAATAGCTAATTACAAAACGTATTAATTTTTCTTTAGTCTCGATTTTGAAATTGAATTAGAGAGGGAGAATAAAAACTTTAGGGGGAGATCTCAAGAAATCATAAGTTTGGGTGGATTTGTCATGAGCTTGGTAGTTGAGGGGGTAATAGATAGGGTGATTATATTTACAGGGGGTTTTAGGCAGCCAACCCTCATTCCAACAACATCAGTTGTCTCTAAGGGCGTGACTGGTTTTCCCGCTACCACCCGCAAACGCAGCTTTTGCGGTTGGTAGCGGTTGTTGGCGTTTTGTAACAATCATACAAAACGCTACAAATCGCTTCAAACCGCTATAAACCTCTAAAATTCAAAAGCTGGTTCCAGCTAGCGTTTGCGGTTGCGGGCGGTAGCGGGAGAGTAAATTTTTTTTTTTTTCAAAAACTATATAAATAAAAAATATTCAATTAAAATTTTAAATTGAAATAATAGAAATACTAATTATATATATTATATTTTAATTTTGTTTTATAAAACTTTAAAGAAAAATATTTCTATATTTTTATTAAAATTAATAGTATAATTTTATAAATATAATTTTTATATTTATTATAATAATATGATTTTCAGTATTTTTATAATTATATAAAATATAAATATTGTTCATTTATATTTAACAACTGCTATATTTGGTGGTTAACCAGTCATAAGTATCCCACAAACGCAACAATTTTTAACTGTTTTACCAGTCGTCTAAATCTCTTAATAACGCATAAAACCGCAACTACCCGCATCCGCAAACGCCCGCAACCGCAACCGCTGCGGTTACACCAGTCATCCCCTAAATCAGACAAACAGAACTCCATGTCACGGCTGCGTGCAAAAATATCTACTAGAATTCTTCAATTGTCTTTTGTAATTATTTATAAGAAAATATCATTCTCTTATTTGGATACAATAATTAATTAATATTATCAAAATAATTTATTTAAGAAATACTTAAAACTAAAAAGACAATTAATCATGTATAATTTATCTCCTTTATTATTTTATTGTCAAAATGTATCATTATATTTATATCATAAAAACTATTTACAGTAATTTTCAAAAAACTTATCCACTATAAATTTTTATATAATACCTATACTATTAAAACATAAACCTTACTAGGATTCTACCCTTGCATTTTGTAATTATTTACAAGAGAATGTCACTCTGTTATTTGGATATTATAACTAATTAATATTAACAAAAAAAATTAATACTATAAAATTAAAATACAATTAATCATATATAATTTCTCTCCTTTATTATTTTATTTTCAAAATGTACCATTATATTTATTATCATAAAAACTATTTACATAAATTTCCAAAAAATGTATCCACTATAAATTTTTATATAATAATTTTGAGAATGGTATAGTTTTGCAGTTTAGAGTTTTTATATAAACTAAACACTATCTATATTTTTATTAATAATAATGAAAAATTTACTAAGTTTAAAATGTTTGAAAATGAATATTTTCAGTATGTAAAATTGATCTTATAAATATGTTTTTCAATAAATATCTTAACAAATAATCTATTAATGTGTATAAAATCATTTAACTTAACATATCAATAACATTTTTTGGAAATCTGTGAGAAAACAATTGCAATTTCCTCAACAAAATTAACTATATATATTTTTATTATTATAAAGTATATCCAGTTGTAACACATTAAAATTATTTAAAAATAATTGAAGACATATCTAAATAAAGAAATTTTATTATTTTGATTCTTATATATGTATATTTATATAGAATTTTAGATAAATTTAGGAGATTAGAAAATTATATATGTTAACATATGCTATATATGAGTTATATACGGATCTTCGGATCTATTCTTTGAGAACATGTCTAGGTCGGATATAAAAACAATGTTTGAAACTCAAACACAATAATAAAATAACTTATAATTATTTTTGTTTTCTAATAAAAAGTTATAGATTCATGTATACTTTATCAAAATGATAAAAACACATATCCGTGATTAGAAATCGCAAGTCAAAATCTAGTAAACATTTAAAACTGATGAAATTTTAAAACAACTAGCTATTTCTCAGCCCAAAGACATTGAAGGAAAGTTAATCATTAATACTATCCATTTAGCGGATGCCCAAATTAATCAGTCTAACAAGTCTAAGTCAGTAACCATATGAACTAAAATATGTATAAATACTAAGGCAAAAGTTAGAAGACATAACCTTTAAATATGTTTGGTTCAGAAGGATCCGAGAAGGAGTGGATGAAGCAGTTGGACTAGTTTCATCCAAATATTCATCAGAATTTATAAGCTATGTAACTTCCTTTTATACTTGAGTCACAACTTGCTCAGCACAATAGTCAACAAACGTTCCATCTTTACGTGTATGTGTCTTCCACACAAGCTCAGTGTAAGGTGAAGGTTGATTATCACCATACGCAATCATCTGCAAAAAAACGACAGAAAACATTATGTAAATTACTATACAAAGGGTAAGTGAAGAAACAAAGATAAAAGATACCTATTTTCTGAGGATTGGATTTTTGGCAAGCTTTCCTGCTATTCTTACGAGCTGCTTCTGTGACCCAATACGCCAAGAGAGTATCCCAGTCCACATTAGAATATAGTTAGGTTTCTTTCTCTTCCTCTTCCTCTTGATGACGTGTTCAACTATTGTTATCCTAGTCTCCTTTCTTCCAGTGGAAGTAGACAAGATCATTAAACTGAGCTTCCCGATAAAAATGTTGCTACAAAGGAAGAAACAACACTAGTAATAGTATTAGTGAAAGGATATTGAAAAAGCAAAAATTATTAAAAAGCAGATATAGAAACACAAACCACAAAGGTTTGCCACCATATTTTTCTTCTCTCTTGAGGAACTTTACTCCAATTCCTCCAATGTCCTATGAAATACCCTTTTCACCATGTTCTTCACAAGGTGACTGTCTCCTCGACGGTAGTTTGGAGGATAGTGTTCTCAGACGAAAATGGTTTTGCGCGGACGTATAAATTTTTGGTATGGGCTCTGGCTTCACTTACTGGATCTGTGAGGTAAATTCTGGTGTGATAACCCATGGTCTTCTTAGTTCTCTTCCCTAAATCCACGATGGTGAAGTGTTCTCCGGTTAAGCGACGTCGCAGATCGGGTTTCTTTGAGGAGGTTCCTTGACGCTGAGGGGCTGGTTCTTCAGATTTTGTTCTCCCACTACATGAAAAAAGCGATTCCCTATGAAAAAAAAAACGTTGGGAATTTCTGAGGAAATTCCTATAAAATTATGAGAAAACAAAAAAAATTGACTTTCGTCGAGAATCTGTTAAAAAATCCCGACAAAACCAAAAATTAACTTCAACTGATTTCGAAAGGATTTCCGAATAAGCCAAAAAAATTGACTTTCATCGGGATTAGGTCTTAAAATTATAATAATTTAGGGTTAACGGTCTCAATAAGATCACAAGGTAATATGATAAGTGTAAGAACAAGTTTGGACATAGTAAACATTCAATATTATTTTGAAAATAACAACACCGAAGGGTAAATCGATTGACTCATAAGCTTCAGTTAACATTATATATACTTCTAGAAATGATTAAGAGGATTCCTAGATAAGTTTTAAAATTTGGTTTTAAGTATTTTTTTTATAGTGTGTGTGAGTATTATAAACCTTTCTCTGTTGGATGTATAACTTAAGCGGATAATCATGACAGTTTTTTTTCATTTTTTCGGATCTAAAACCACAATCCATCAGAAATCTATCGATAATTCCAAACAGAATAATCTAGTCCTTTGGGAATCCGTTGGAATTTTTTGATAAATTCATGCGGGTTTGTGGTTTCGAATCATAAAATGGAATACATAAAAATTCCTGATGGATTCTTAATGGATATGACATTCCGTAAAGATCCCGTCAGGAGTCCGTCGGAAATCTGAAAAAAACTGGAAAATTGGACTCCCAAAATTTTTGGCTCCCGTGGAAATGGAAATTCCGACGGATATTTTTGATCGCGAACTTTTAATACATATTTGTGAAACACTTCTTCTTTATTCTATTATCTCTCTCTCTCTCTCTCTCTCTCTCTCTATATATATATATATATATATATATATATATATATATATCAAAATCATCTCTAAATCATGTAGGTTTCCATTTTAATTGTGATTGTTAATTAAAAACATGTGAGGTTGTTATTTTTTTGTTATTTGAAAGTTAGTTTTAGGGATTTTGAATTTAGATTTGGGACTCAATATAGTTTAATGATTTTATTGTTTGTAATAGGTTTTATCAGTTTTAGGAATAGTATTTTGTTTTTATTAAATTTATAAGATGTTATTTTTTAATAAACTTTTTTTACATTTAAGACTAATTAAATAAATTTAAAACGTTTTAATAAAAAAATTACATTTGTCCACAGGAAAAAAAAAACATTTTGACAAACGTTTTAGAATTTTGAAAAATTATTCTTAATAATTTTGAAATATTTTATACAAGTTTTTGTTAGTTTTACAAAACAAAATTTAACATTTACATATCTTTTATATTTTATAAATATTTTTATTTTAAAAACCCATTTTCAACTTTCATATTTTTAAATATTAATATAATTTTAAAACTTTATTAATTTAGGATGTGTTAGTTTTGTTTATTATCTTTAGATTAAGAATTTAGATTTTTTTTTGTTATTTGTATATTTACAACTTTTAATATCCAAACAATTTATAATTTTATTTATAAATTATTTTTTTTATAAAGGTTTATATATTTTCTATAATTTTAGAAAAAAATTAATTTTTTTTGTAAATGTTTGAAGATTTCTGACCAATTCTCAATAGACTTTTTCGACTAATTTCTGATTGATAAATCCCAAAAAATCCCCAAAAAAATATTCCTGACGAGTTTCATGGTAGATTTTTCGTCAGGAATCCGTTGTGAATATTTCCGACTAATTTTCGTTAGAAAATTCCTGACTGATTTTTTTCTTCGATAATTTCTCACAAATTCTCATAAATTTTTTTTTCCCAAAGAATACATAAGTCAGAAATCGGAGGATGTTTTCTTGTAGTGTCTGGTGGTTCTCCTATCGTCTTGCATATCTGTTTAAGGACAGTTTATTAAGCTTGAGACGGTTGTCTGCTGAAGGGAGTGGAGGCGAGTGAGTGGTGGGCTGATGTTTAGGCTAATTCAAATGCCTGGTATGTACAATCGAAGCTCTCCGGATCCGTTTGAATCCTCATTCTCTTTGTACCTTTTTCAGGTTCTCCAAATCGGGTGCCTCTCCTTTGGGTCTGGTAGTTGCTTTGGCCCTCTGTGCTTCTATGGTTATTCTCCCGAAGGAAGTCATCTTCCCGCTCCTGTTTCTTTACGATAAACTAATCAACGCGACATTTCTTTGAAAGAAGGTCACGGTGGGTTTTATTCGGCGGAGCTTTTGCTCTCATTAATCTTTGTCAGCTAGGATTTCACTATTACCCTTTGGTTTGGTAAGCTGGTTTAGGCGCTTCGCTTGGTTTCAAATTTCAGATGTCTCATGTAATTAAAACAAAAAAAAAATTAATATAAAGACCTATGCACTTTATTTTTTTATAAAAACGACAACGTTCTCTAAATCTTAATCTACACTCAATGGTTTTTCATAGGGGATCGCAGATAACAAGTCTGGTACTAGTTTCTACAAATAAATCTTTTAAAATTTAAAGGGATTTATGCCAAAACGGAACAAAAATCCAACTTTCTTGTCCTTTTGGTTTAAAACCAAAATCACTTTGTCCCTATAGTATAAATATTTTCATAATCCCAAAATGAACCTTTGGTTAATCAAATAATACACTATAAAAATTAAAATAGTGTTAGTTTTAATAAGAAATAAACATTAAAAGCAAATTAAATAGAATAAAATAGAACAATAAAAATTCCAAATTGTTCCTGTAACCCTAGTCCTAATTTCTATTTTACGCCTCTCTCTCTCAAAATCACCTCCATTTCTCAAAATCATCTCTAAATCATGTAAGTTTCCATTTTAATTGTGATTGTTAGATTACAAAAACATGTGAGGTTATTATTTTCTTGTGACTTGAAAGCTAGTTTTAGGGATTTTGAATTTAGATTTGGGACTCAAAGTAGTTTAATGATTTTATTGTTTTTAATAGGGTTTTTCAGTTTTAGGAATAATTTTTTGTGTTTATTAAATTTATAAGATGTTCTTTTTGAATAAACTGTTTTTTGTACATTTAAACTAATTATATTAATTTAAGTCGTTTTTATAAAAAAAAATTATATTTCTCCTTAGGAAAAACTTTTTACAAAAGTTTTAGATTTTTATAATTATTCTTAATAATTTTGAAATATTTTATTAAAGTTTTTGTAGTTTTACAAATCAAAATTTAACATCTACATATATTTTTATATTTTTATTTTAAAAACACATTTTCAACTTTACAATTTTTAAATATTAATATAATTTAAAAACATTGTTAATTTAGGATGTGCTAGTTTTGTTGATTTTCTTTAGATTAAGAATTTAGATTAGATTTTTTTGTTATTTGTATATTTACAAATTTGCACATCCAAACATTTTTATAATTTTATTTATAATTTTCGAAATTTTAGTTTATATATTTTTATATAATTTTAGAAAAAATTTAAATATTTTTGTAAATGTTTGAAAATTTCTGACCAATTCCCATCAGACTTTCACGAGAAATTTCTGATCGATAAATCCTAAAACATTCCAAACAAAATATTCCCTATGAGTTTCCTGACGGATTTTTCGTCAGGAATCCGTCGCGAATTAATATTCGTGAGTAATTTTCGTTAGAAAATTCCTGACAGATTTTTTATTTTTTTCGTTGAGAATTTCTCAAGAATTCTCGATAAAAAAAAGTTTCCCGAAGAATACATCAGTCATAAATCGGATGTTTTCTTGTAGTGTCTGGTGGTTCTCATGTCGTTTTTCGTGTCTCTTTTAGGACAATTGATTGAGCTTGAGATAGGTCTGCTGAAGGGAGTGGAGGCGAGTGGGTGGTGGGCTGCAGTTAGGCTAATTCAAATGCCTGGTCTGTACAGTCGAAGCTCTCCGGATCCGTTTGATTCGTCATTCTCTTTGTACTTTTTTCAGGTTCTCCGAATTGGGTGCCTCTCCTTTGCATCTGATAGTTGCTTTGGCTCTCTGTGCTTCTATGGTTATTCTCCTGATGGAAGTCATCTTCCGGCTCCTGTTTCTTTATGATAAACTAATCAACCTGACATTTCTTTGAAAGAAGATTACGGTGTGTTTTATTCGGCGATGCTTTTGCTCTCATTAGTGTTTTTTTATCTAGGGTTTCACTATTACCCTTCGGTTTGGTAAACCGGTTTAGGCGCCTCGCTTGGTTTTTAATTCAGATGTCTCATGTAATTAAAACAAAAAAAAATTAAAATAAAGACCTATGCAATTTTTTTTATAAAAACGATAACGTTCTCTAAATCTTAAGGATCAAGGAAGGCCCTAAGTTATCATTGATTCCCTACTTCTCAGATGGTGTCAGGAAGTACAGAGTGCGCAGCAGATGCTTCTCGCAGCCGCTTGCAATGCTTCGAACACTCCTAATTACTGAGATGATAGATAAAGGAGAAGAGTCAATGAAGGCTTTCATAAAATGTGTGATGAAGCTAAAGATATTGGAGATTGGGAATTGTTTAGGAGAAAGTTCCCCATCTCATCCAGACTGAATCAGAATTCCGAAATGTCAAGCTTAAGACTATAACCAACCGCTGAATGGGAGGCAATCCACTGTTTTTTATTTAGTTTTTACTTATACTACTATTTATTTAGAGTTTTATTTTATTTTTACCGACTATATGAGTCCACCATCGAGCGACGCCATAGAGACAGCATCGGTTGACGTTGGATCGCGACCATCGATCGACCACACATACCTACCATCGATCGACACTCTCTTACAAAGAGGTATCGAGTTTTATACTTAAGCTATTTAATTATGATTTAATTTTTCCTAACCAATCCGGGAAGGATTACACTGGGGACAGTGTAATTTAAGTCTGAGGAAGGTTCACTAACACTATTTATTTGTTTTTGAGTTTTATTTATATATATAAGTTTTTCAAAAAGTTTTATTGAGTCAAGAAAGAGACTATGATCAAGATTTATTATTGACTAACCACACTTTAGTACCATTCTTAGAAGGTTGTTTGCAGAGATTACTAGAGATACCAAAAGTGGATCATCCTGCCACTATATCACACTTGCTTAGAAAGATTGAAGGAACCGAAGCTGATTTCCAACAATAATTATGATATTATTTGCTTGCTTTGGGATTTGGTATACACTGGATCGGACTCCTTCTGCAAGTATGGAAGGTAAAAGTCTGTGTGCTTCTGATTCCCCTCTCTCCTCTTTAGATAGGAAAAGGAATAAAAAAACCTATCTGGTGAAGAGATAAAAAGGTCAAAAAGAAGTGAACATGATCTGGTGGCAAAAACCATTAGGGCTTGATTCATGGAAGCCTATCCAAATATCTCAGTCAATTAAAAAAATAAAATGATACCCTCAAAACAAGGGAGACATTGATTGAGAAGAAGTGAGAAGAGAGAGAGAAAAGGAATCAGATAAGGCTACTTGTGTGTTCAGATACTTGCAGAGGTAAGAGTCTATATATCCCTTGATCGATACTCCCAAGGTAAAATCTGCACTTTTATTTTGTTAAAAGAAATGAAATCAGTAGAGGGGCGAGTCAAACTAGTATTCGCTAAGTTGTTGGTATAATGGATTTGGTTGCTATAGTAGGATAGGGTATATAAATTTTCTCTGTGATTGACTTGATAGGATGTGGTTTCAATAAAGCAAGGTGACAATTATACTTAGACAATATGTGAGTATTCGCTTTTCAAAACATCTTTCACAGGCTTGTTTTTTGAAGACAAGAGTAGTTCGTAGGGTTAATTTGATAGAGTTTGCATTGAAATACATAAAAACCCTCATGTCAAGCGGATTACCTTACACACTCTAAATCAGGGCGGCCATTCAGAGTGTGTTATGGAACTAATTGTGTGCCAGAGAGGGGTGCTGCTGTGGGTTACAGAATCAGTTGTGAGCCAGACGGGCATCCAGAGCATGGTGTAGTACCCGCTGTGAGCTGGACCGGCCATCCGTTGAGGGAGGCGTACCCGCTCGAAAATGTCTGAGGTGTAGAATGTAGCTGGCTCGGGCATCCAGAGCGGGGAGGGGTACCCGCTGTGAGCTGGAGCGACCATCCGTTGCGGGGTACCGTACCCACTCGGCAGTTGTTTCCTAGTCAAGTTTTATATTTTCTTGGGATTTCTCAGACTTGTTGACTGGGCTCACTAGGTTTTATAATTCCTATAAATACTCTTTAGACCTAATATGCTGAATATATATATATATATATATATATATATATATATTATTTTCTCTCTAAACACATCGATATTTTGGGAGGAAAGCTTGAACTTTAGTAGTTTAATCTTTATTTCTTGAGTTTTATGAGTTTATTTAACCTTGTTAACATGATTAGTCTTGAATATATCATGAGTTTAAGCTTAATTATGAAAATTAGTGAGTAGACTCTTTTGGAATTCATAGACTAAGGTGATTAGAGTGATTAATTGAAGATCTAGGGTGCTTAATGTTAGGTTCTTATATTTTTTGCTTATTTAGTGTGTTTAATGCTAGATTAGTTTTGTTTTCTCTAATCTTGATCTCTAAATATTTTATGTCCGGAAGGTGTTTGATGAAATGCATGAACCAACTCAACTTTTCTTTAACTTGAATAACCAAAGACATCTGATGTTAGGATTGCTAGATAGTTATTAGACTTGATTTAGATGCATGTTTGAGTGTGTTAAGCCAAAGACATTTGATGTTTAATGCATAATGACATAGGGACTTGTATCTTGACAAAAAACTTGTCTAATGTTGTAATCTAGAATTAAGAGAACCTATTGATTGATAACTTTCCACTTTAGATTGGAACTTAATCACTTGAAGTCAAATGCCTAAACCCATGAATCTTAATTCTCTATATGATTGAAAGCTTTAGTTATTTACAATGCTTGTTCTTGTTACTTGTTCTCATCATCAATACACTGATTGCACTTAGATTAAACATTTACTTCTATTCTCATTGCTTAAAACAACTTAGGATTGGATTGACATCTTCCTATACTACTTTGATATTAGGATAGAGTAAAATCTTTTATCAAATTTGGCGCCATTACCAGTTATAAGTTGATTTTGATAGTGGGATTCAATTATTGTTTGAGAGTAAGTCTTATTTCTTTTATTTTTATACTGGTACTCTTTCTTCATTTCTCTTTGAATGACAGGTGCATGAACTTGAGGAGTAGAGAACCAACAAACCTTGTTCCATGAGTAGACAGCATCATGGCTTTAGATAGACAGAGTTAGCAAGAAAGAGAAGAGAAGAGAGACTTGCTCATTTGGGAAGAATGGGGTTCGAGATGGATGAAAATCAAAATCAACCTCATCAAGAAGACGTCTATGGAGCTATAAAAAATGGACACAACCCTCAAAGATTTCCTTTAGGGATAGCTCAAGATGAAAATGGCCAAGGAGCTGCAAACCATTGGCCACATCACCCGCCATGCCAAGCTCGAGCGATCGGTACATATGACCAGCCTCATGTCCATCGGAATAGGGCGGGTATTCGACCTCTAGCTGTGGAGAACAAAAACTTTGAAATAAAGTCTAGCTTGATCAATATGATCCATAGCAACAAGTACCGTGGGCTGGATTTGGAGGATTCTTTCGATCATTTGGATAATTTTGACAAGTTGTGTGGCACAATGAAGATTAATGACACCTCTGAAGATGCTTTTAGGTTGAGGCTATTCCCTTTCTCTTTTGGAGACAAAACTCATACCTGGGAGAAAAACTTACCAAGATCATCTCTTTAAACATGGGATGATTGCAAAAAATCTTTTCTCAACAAGTTTTTCTCAGTCTC
The DNA here is from genome assembly GCA_905132885.1 of Moricandia moricandioides. Lineage (NCBI taxonomy): Eukaryota > Viridiplantae > Streptophyta > Magnoliopsida > Brassicales > Brassicaceae > Moricandia > Moricandia moricandioides. The sequence continues at coordinate 660,349 of CAJHQQ010000006.1, forward strand.
AAGAACCGCAGAGCTCCGGAATGCAATCCCCGAGTTTCAGCAAAAGCACCTAGAAGGATTTGGAAAAAATCTTGGGAAAGGTTTAAAGGATTATTATCACATTACTTTCACCATGGTTTCACTAATGAGAGTCTACTAAGTACTTTCTACAGAGAAGCTTTGCCTAAGTATCAAAGCATGTTGGACACTGCTAGCAATGTTTCTTCTTATGTAGAACTGCGCAAGATGGTATGGAACTGGTAGAGATCATTGCTCAAAGTGACTCAGTGTACAATGATGATTGTGATAGACAAAACCGAGGTGGAGGTGGTGACGACTCCTTCATAGGAAAGAGCTGAAGTTTCTTCAAGATAAGTAGGATATGCTCCTCTCCGATAGGGAAAAACAAGAGAAGGTGAACTTTGTTGGTAACCAAGAACAAGAAGAGGCTTTTGTGGTTAAGGAGGTTGAGAGTTTGGAAGGACAACGAGAGTTGTGCTTCACCAATGATAATGGTCAATGGTAAAAGAAGGAGCCTAACTTTCAATAGCAAAACTCATTCCAGAACAAGCCTCAATATCAAAACACCTACTAGCAAAAACCCTTATAGAACAACCAGCAAGATAGATACCAAGCCAATCAAAGCTATCCTCCAAGTTTTCCCTCCAAAGGAAATAAGTCCACTCAAGCACAAGGGAGTTCCTCACAAGCTCAACCCAAAGATACCAATGTAGAATCAATGTTCAAGCAACTCTTAGAGTCTCAATCAAGCAGTGAAAAGAACATTGGAGATTAATTGAAGAACATTCACACAAAGATTTATGGAAGATAAAATGAGCATATCAACAAGTTCAAGGCTTTAGAGAATCAGTTTGCCTCCATGAGTTCAAGCTCTAACCACCCAATGGGATCTTTACCAGGGAAATCAGAGCATAACCCCAAGGAGTTGCAATGTCATCCTCTCTAATGATGCTTCTAAGATTGTTCTGAGCAATCATGAGAAAGAGGTGGATGATATTTAAAGACTCTTGTATGGAACAGATATTGGACATGTTGGGAAATTTTTTTTAACCAAGGCTGAAGCGCAGATTGTGGAGAAGGCTGAACACAAGGTTGTAGAGAGAGTTGAGATACAAGTTGTAGAGAAGGTTAAGGAAAAGGTTGTGCAACCATTTGAACACAAGGCTGAGAAACCGGTTAATAGGAAAGCTGTCCAGAAGTTGAAAGGAGGTTGAGCTAGAAGAAACTTCTGAGGTTGAACAATCACCTTATGATAAGCTCCAATTTCCACAAAGGTTCCTCACTAAAGCTCAAAATAAAGTGATCTCCAATTTTAGAAAAGGCCTGAGTAATGTAGGAGTCAAGCTTCCAGAGATCTCGAATATGCATGATGCTCATATCTAAATGAGGCTCATCAAAGACATTCTAGCTCACAAAGAAGAAGTAGGAGAGCTTCTAGACATTTCTACTGCGAGGCTTGATCCACAAGTCCCACCAAAGTCTCTTCCTAATCTTGAAGACCAAGGGAAGCTCACATTACCTTGCTCTCTTTCACTTGATAATGCTCTTGTTGATTTTGGTACAAGTGTGAATGTGATCTCTTTGGAGATGGTGAAGAGATTAAGGATTACAAACATAGATACTAACACTTCTTTAATCATGTTTGGGAATTCCTCTTCTACAACCCCTATTGGTCTCATCAAGGAATTTCCTTTGAAGATTGGAACATGCACCATTCCAATAGACCTCACTGTTTTGGATATGATGACTAAGAGGAGAGTACCATTGATCTTAGGCACACCATTCCCTGCTATTGTGGGTGCTTGCATCGATTTTCCTAAAAAGATGGTGATTCTTCATAATGTAACAAAGTTATATCCTACCCAGCCAAGGCTCCACTGATGAATTTTGAGTATTGTGGAACCATCACTTGTGGTGAACCTCCAATTGAGAAGATGAAGGATGAGGTAGTTGTTAGTGGGTAAGAAAATCTTGATGTAGAGTCTTCTCAAGTGATGTGTGATGAGAATTTGGAAAATGCTCAAAAGGAGGAGGTGAGTAGAGCTATTATGGCTACTCATGGAAAGAATTAGAAGATAAAATATCACACACTCTCACTCTCCACCCAATGAAGCTTAAGGATGAAGCTATTGAGTACAAGATCAAGTGCAGGGGAAGGTCCAAATCATTCTCAAGTGCAAGGGCCACCATAACTCCTCAGCTCCAAGATGATCCAATCAAGCTTCAAGAGCTCCTTTCAAAAGTCCTCACCATCACTCTTGAAGGTGGAAATGATCCTATTTCTCATTAGCCAAGTGAATAGTCAAGCTAGAGATTTGAAACAAGCTCACTTACGAGGAAGTCTCATGTTATCCTTGTATATACTTTTGATCTTTCTTTCTTTTTAGGTTGTTTAATAAGAGTGGTTGAGTTTTTTATTAGGTTGAGTCTAGCACTAGAGGAGAGAAGAAAGGCGGTGAAGCACCCGAGCCTTGTGGTATACATCCCGCAGCAGCCTCCTCCACATGCTGCCATACTAAAATCTCCACTTGTGGTACTACTCCAAGCTTTCATTGTATATACCACTTTTCTTTTGCTTTTGTCATATTTTCGGTATCTCCCTTTCTCTTAATCACATAGAGACTGTGTGATTTAAGTTTCGGGGAGGTACCAAGTATCTAATGTTGCTTATTTTGATGAATTTCAAGCATTGAGTCATGCATTGTGAGTAGTTATTACATTATAAAACACACAAATAAAAATTAAAAAAAAATCAAATGCAACAAAAAAGAAGCATTTAGTTGCATCATTTGCATCTTTAGGATTGAGTCTAAAAGCATATAGATTGCATTCTTGCATTGGGAGCTAACCTTGTAAATAATTCATGCAAAGAACTCAATGTGATACCATTCTCAATCATAATAAGTAGCTTGAGCATCTTTTTGAAAATTTGTAGACTTTGAGTCTTGAAAACTCCTCGTGAAACTTATTTGATTGATGAAGCTTGCTTATCCTTTAAACCAACCCCAATCTTACTTGAGTTAATGAACCTAATCTATATTGCTTATGGGATCTTATTGTGCTTGATTATGGTTACCTTACACACATTTGAGTTAGTCTTATTCTTTTCTACCAATTTTTGGCAACTCAAGTGGCCATCTATCCTTTAGATGGTTCGCCACACCCTTAACCCTACTTTCCTTTCAAGCCATTACTAATTTGTTGAATGAGATCTCTTCTGAAAGCTTGATATATGAATAATGTTGAGAGTATTGAGATTGACAATGGTTGGTTCTCATTACTTGCTAGCTTTATGATCTCATGAATGTCTAGCTAATAGGATGGGAATGGAGTATTGAGTGTTCTATCTCGAAGGGTTGAGAGAAAAGTGAATGAAATGAGTGAACTTAAAATTCTAAATAAAAGATAAGATATTAGGAATCAAGGAAAAAGAAAAAAATAGCTCAAAGAGTATCAAAAGAAAGAAAACCCCTAAGAGAAGAAAAGAAATATTCAAAAGGATGGGGAAAAAGAAGAAGAAAAATAGTGAAATAATCATTAGTAAACAAAAGAAACAAAAAGTGAGAGTGTTTTTGGAGTCTTTGGGTGAGTGAAGGAGTTTGACATTGGGAATCAAGGGTAGAATTTTTTTTTGTATCAAGGAAATGGGTAGAACAATGAAGATTGAGCAGTATGCATGAGTTGTTCTCTTTTTTAGATATATTATGCATAATATCAAGCTACTTGTTCTTGAGAGTAAACCACCATGAAAGAAATTGATAACCTTCTTACTTCACCATAGCTTCAAGCCTTTTTCTCACCAAGCCAAATGATTAGGACCAATTTCCCATTTGTAAGAGTGCACTTGTGATTACTGTTTAATGAATGTGAGAGTTTGTTGATTCGCTCGTTTGTGAAGTCTTGATGATGAGTGTATAAGATCAAGGACTTGAGATAGGCCTAGAGAAGTTAGATTGATAGAATTTCTTGCTCTTGCTATTTGGTATGATTTGGTAAGGCTATCACATTGATGGCTTTGAAGAGTATCTTTTGGTAATGATCTCCCACCTACACACCTCTTCCTCACCTTGTACTTGGATGTTTACTTGCGGACAAGTAAAGAAGAGGTTTGAGGGAGTTGATATCTTGTGTTTTTTAATTGATTTCATCATCAATTTAGTGTACATAATAATCATTTAGATTAACATTTAGGCATTAATAGGTTGCATTTTCATTTCATATGTCTTTATTAGGTGTTTGGAGTATCCTTATCGAGTTTCAGAGGTGTTTGGGGGCATTTTGGGTCAAAGAAGTGAAAATTGAGATTTGGACAAACTTAGCCAAAAATGAGAGTCATAAGTGCTGGAGCATATTACCTTACCCACTCTGAACTAGAGAGGCCATCCAGAGCGGTTTATGGAACCAGTTCTATGCAAGAGCGGGGTGCTGTTGCGGGTTATGGAACCAGTTGTGAGCCAGAGCGGGCATCCAAAGAGTGGTGTAGTACTCGCTGTGAGCTGGAGAAGCCACCTGTTGCGGGGAGGCGTACCCGCTTGCCGCTTGGAAATGTTTGAGGAGTAGCAAGTAGCTGGAGCGGGCATCCAGAGCGGGGAGGCTTACATGCTATGAGCTAGAGCAGCCATTCGTTGCGGGATACCGTATTCGCTTGACAGTGTTTTCTTGGTCAAATTTTATATTTTGTTGTACCTTCTCTGACTTGTTGACTATGCCCACTAGGTTTTTAGAAGTCTTATAAATACTCCTTTGACCTAAAATAGGCGATATATCTTGTTTTTTCTCTAAACACATTGATATTTTAGGAGGAAAATTTGAATCTTTAATAGTTTAATATTACTTTCTTGAGATTATTAGGTCTTTCATGTTCTTAACATGATTAGTCTTGAATCTATCATGGGTTTAAGCTTAATTATGAAGATTAGTGAGTAGACTTCTTTTAGATTCACGAGTTAGGGTGATTAGAGTGATTAAGTGAAGATCTAGGTGTTTAATGTTAGGTTTATTTGTTTCCTTTCTTATTGAGTGTGTTCAATGCTAGACTAGTTTTGATTTCTCTAATCTTGATCTCTAGATATTTTGTGGCCGGAAGGTGTTTGATGAAATGTCTTAACCAACTCATCTTTGCTCTAACTTGAATAACCAAAGACATTTGATGTTACTATTGCTAGATAGTTATTATACTTGATTTAAATGCAAGTTTGAGTGTGTTAAGCCAAATACATTTGATGTTTAATGCATAAAGACATAGGGATTTGTATCTTGACAAATAACTTGACAAATGTTGTGATCTAGACTTAGAGAACCTATTGATTGATAACTTGCGACCTTAGAGTGAAACTTAATCCACTTAAAGTCAAATGACTATACCCATAAGTCATAATTCTCTATTTGATTGAAAGCTTTAGTTATTTACATTGCTTGTTCTCATCATGACTACACTGATTGCACTTAGGTTAAGCATTTACTTGTATTCTCATTGCTTTAAACAACTTAGGATTCGATTGACATCTTTCTATACTACTTTGATATTAGGATAGAGTAAAATCCTTTATCACGCTTTCATGACTGTTGTTTTCAAAAATATGATTAAAAAAGAGTATGAGTGTTTCACATGAGGTAAAAAGAAATACACGCTTCATAATTTGCTACTGCAGTTCGGTAAAGGGGTCCTTCCACCACATGGAAGGTCACAAGAGATATAGAATGTAGATGTGGATCGGCTGTATGTCCTTGTTCATGTCAATAGAAATCATTTGATTGCCTTGTGCATCATTTTCGTTCCCAGGAGAAATAATGTGTTTGATTGCTTGGGAAGAAAATGGTACAAGGAGTTGGATGCGTTCTCGCACCTTGTTCCTCGTATTGTCAAGGCAGTTACGCCCGAGAGATACCAGAAGGATTTCACTGTCACTCCATATAGTATTTCCTATGTCCCAATGGGGAGTTTGAATAAAGGTGCATGTGATTGTGGTGTCTATGCACTGAAGTTAATTGAGTGTCATTCACTTGGGCTGAAGTTGTCATTGGTGAATGGTGATAACATCAAAGAAGCTTGCCATAGAGTTTTGTGGGATCTGTTGGAAGCAGCTAATGACCTGGAATTAGTTGACAAGATGTCAAAGTATGAACCTCCAGAGTGTCTCTCTTCGGTTGTAGATGAAATTTTGTGAGAATGCTTGATCAAATGTAAATAGTTCGCTTTTTATTCTGATTTTTATGGATTTTTAGGAACAAGAATGCTACAATGTTTAATCTAATGTAGAAAGAATCCTTAATCTAATGTAGAATACAAAAACTAAATAAACCCTAAACGATACCCTAAACATAACCTAAACAAACCCTGAATGAAACCATAACACTAAAGGAGACCATTAGGTAAAACTTTACTAAACATAACCAAAACCGTCCTTAAAGTTATCAAAACACTATTCTATAGACACTAGGGTTATCAAAACAGTTTGACTAATGATCTTCCTCCCTTAGAGTAAATAAATCAAATGAAATGCAATACTCTTAACTAGGTTTCTCGTAAACTAACATAGGATTCAACTCAGCCATAAAACCCGAACCGAATTAGATCCACAAATAACCTAATACTCGACATATATAAGACCAAAAACTCGTTTTCCCATTTATCAGATTCCTCTTTTCCTCCAGTCTTCCTTTTCTCTCTGAATCTGTTTCTCCCAAACATGAATACTGCAAGGCGATTATTGTAAGGCGTGTCGTCTAGGTGCTGGTGTGGGAAAGGGGCTGTGATATTTTATTCGAGAACTGATGAAAATCCTTACCGACATATCTATAAATGTGAGATTGGGTCATATGTTCATAGTTTCATATTGTTTGTGATATATCAAACTATATGCAAGTATGCTTGTTTTTCATTTTGATTTATTTTATTTATGGCTTCCTTCATCTTTTTGTCTGATTCAATTTTTGATTTGTCCTGACTTGATATTGGTTTCAATGTAGCGAAAGAAGGAAAATCATTTATTTAAGTGGGTTAATGAAGCTTTGCTTGATGAGGTTTGAAGGGTAGAGTCTGAGCAAGGGGGAATTGCCGAAGAGATTGAAGATCTGCAAAATAGTTTGAAAAAGATAGTGGATGAAGAAGTTAGGAAGCATAAAAGTTCCGTTAAAGTAGGTTGTTTAGGAAGTATTCTATAGCTTTTTGGAAAATGAAGAAGCAAAGAATGAATGAAATCCGTCTACTGGTTCTTAGTATTTTGTACTTAATGTTTTGTTTTTGCTAGGAATAAGACGACTTTGTGGTTCTTAGTGTTTTCTTCTTATAATTAATAAGAAGCTTTTGTGGTTCTTAGAGTTTTGTTCATACTATGTTTTCTACAAAACTAAAAACATCATTGCAAAGAACATATGAAACATGATAACAATGCATAACAATGAAACTGAAAAAAACTTTCAAATATTTTAGAACCAAAAACATATGAAAATGATAGCAATGTATAACAATGAAACTGAAAACAGAGTTAAGTTTTTAGAACCAAAAAATCATACAAAACACTGATAAGAATCCACTAGTTGTACTTCAAAATAAGCTGGCCATTACCACCACTTGCACACTTGAACTTGAATCCTGTAACACAAAGAACCAGGAATGAAACACATATAAATCGAGCATGAAACATTCCTAAGTCGACTGGCTACATAAGATGATCCTTACCATTTATGACTGACTATATTGGTATTTTACAAGTTGCTCTGTTGTGCCCATTAATACCATATCTACTACACTTGCGAAGTTGTTTATATTCTGAAGTTTGTGGTGAACGAATTTTGTCTGCAATGGTTTCATATATGTGTTTTCTTGTCCTTCCAACTAACTTTCTTGTGTCTGGTGGTAGCATTTTGACTTTCTTGACATCTTATGGTATGGACCAAGTATATTCAAGAACATCAATTGAATTTATGCTTTCCTGATAAGCTTTTCTCCAAGATCATGTCGTGTACATCAAATCGGTCAATATGTATGACTCTCTGTCAACATGAAAACCAGATTTAATTGCGTGAATACAAGGGATCTTCAACAGCTCGTAATTTCTACATGAGCAAATCCCTCTATCCAAATCAAATAAGCAGTCGATTTTATCACCTTTAACAAGAAATCAAGCATCAATGACATGATAAACTTCGAATGTTTTCCTTTCCCGGTTCTCCTATCAATCTTTTTCTCCACATCTTTTGTCCGAGGATGTCTATGTTTTGAAATCAGTATAAAACCATTGTGTCAACATTTCCCTGATATTGTCCAAGAAAGGAATGACTGGATACTTTCTCGGCAAACACAAAGCAAAGTTGATGGATTCATAAGGGTTGGTTGTCCTTATGTCATATATCTATCCAAGGAATTGATATCTAGCCCATTTTTGCACATCGTCCTCCCTTAGGAAATCACCAATTGTCGAATTGATATTACATACATTAGCAAATGTCTTTTCAAACTCAGTAACTCTATAAGATTTGGATGCCTTTGAAACCAACCCGACAAGTCCTTTTCCATAAAAATATATAATCACATTATTCAACAAATGATCAATACGAATACCATGTCTATTTGTTGGATACAGGTTCTCAAGCGCCTTAGTGATGGACCCATGTCTGTCTGAAATAAAAGCCAAACGATGATCATCAGCAATGACAACTTTTAGTTGTCTCATAAACCATTCCAAAGAACGATTGTTCTCTGAATGTAACATGATACAAATTAGAATTTCCATCTACAGCAGTTGCAACCAGTAGAACTCCTTTGTATTTATTCTTCAAAAAATTCCCATCAACCACAATAACCCGACTCATGACTCTGTTAAATCCTCGTAACGATTGCCCACATGTAATAAACATGTACCAAAATCTCCAACTGCTGTCAAACTCATACGATGAATGTGTACCCGGATTAGCCTCTCTCAGCATGTACAAGTATCTCAGTATTTTCCCATAACTTCTCTCCGGAATACCTATAACTTCATTGACCGCATATTCACCTGCATCCCATTTAAAGAACTTGTGATCTCACATCCATGATCCATACGCATAATCTGTATGATATCATTAGATTTTGTCCCTTCCTTGACGCCTTCATATTTATGCATAATCAAAAGGCATATAGTAGTTTTGGCCGAAGCAGTCTTACCCTCTTTGGTTTTGCTTGAAGGTGCACATGTATGTTTGCTGACATACTTTTTGATAATGAAATATGTAGATTCCTTCAAACACTCTACCCGAACACTCCAATTGCAAGCATTATCCGTGCATTTAATATACCAAACTTTTGTATCCAAGTTGATAACTTTCTAGTTAAAGTTATGTTTCATTTCACATATCTCGAAAGTCGCCTTCAGCAAAGTTTTATCCTTAAAAAGTTGTCCCTTCTTAACAACTTTGAGCAATGAATACTTTGACATATTGTATCGCTTCTCTTTTTCAGAGATCATGGTATCAAAATCATTGGCATCCCCATCAGATTCATCTCGTTTCATCTTTTCTTTCTTCTTCTTGTGTCTCAACAAAAACATTAGATAATTTGTCCCCTTTGTAAAACGAGTTTCCCTCCTCTTCACCAGTACTTGAATCCGTTGGCGACTTGTTAAGACTCATTCGGATTCTTAGCCTTGGCTATATGTTATACACAACTGAGTCGAGACATTCTTTTTAGACAAACCAACAATATTCTTAAGTTATCGATTGTTTGCAATGATCACAGGTGGACATGTTGATGTATTGATAAAATCAGTAGGTAGATAACTCAGCTCCAAATTGGCTAAGCTATCTTCTTCCATACCAAAGTCCTCTAAAATCACTATCTTTAAACCCTCTATGGTAGAACTTGATTCCAATAGCAGTAACCTACCCCCTTTGTCATCAGCCGAAAACACCCATCGTGTTGTTGCACATAATTCTCATACACCACATGTCGTATAGATATGCATCATAGAAGAAGAGTTTGTGAAAATCATAAGAAAACTATGGAGATCTAGGTTCGATGAAGAAGAAAAGGTTTAATCAATTCTTTGGCCTCTACACGTTTATGGAAAGTGAGAAGATTACAAATATTTTTTGGAATATTTTCATAACTGATTTTTCCTAAATTTTCGGAAATCAGGTTTTCATGCGTAAAAACCAAACAACAATTCCATAAAAAGATTCTACTAAATGTAGCAATTTGAATTGTGTGTAGATTTTGTATTCCTAGAATTTCAGAATTGCTCATGAAAGTAGAAGATGCATTCAGAGAAAATGTACTAATCTTTACTATTCGTAGACTTTGTGTTCTTCTTATTTAGAATTTTATTTAAAAGTAGAATTTGTTCGAAACAAAGTAGATTCTAAAAAAATAGATTAACTTGTTTAACGTGAAATTCAATTTCTGCGATACCATTTTCGTAGAAGATGAAATCTACTTTTCGTATAAAATAATTTTAAAAATTAATTTAACAAGTTTTTCAACATAATTTTTTTTTTCAATTTGTGTATATGGATAGTTCATCAGTTGTTTCTATATTTACAATTTTTTTATTCATAAAACTATTTATTTCATGAAGTTGGTAAAATGGAAAGGGTATAAGGACGAAAAAAGACAAAAAAAAAAGGTTTATACCAAATGAACAAAGAGCCTAAATTTATGTTCTGTTTTGGCAAAATTTAGTGCTTTAAATGTCTCTTTTCCCCTTATTCTTCAAATTTAAGCTTTGCTTGGGTTACCGTGTTCTCCAAGTGGTTCTTTCTTCTCAAAAGTCTTAAAGAAGACACGCAAAATCCACCCTTTTGACGTTTCTTACTTTTACATTGACGGTTTCTTATTAACATATGTATATTCCCCCGACAAATGTCTTTCTCTGTTCTCACTTCATCTTCTTATTCTTCTTTCACTTTCTCACTTTTCCAACATTTAACCATCATTTTCAGCACTTTCGGTATCAAGTTTTTGAAAATTCCAGTAAACAGCTCCAACATTTCTTTCTCTCCTGAGTTGCTTGTGTGTTCTTCATCAGAAAGTGAAAGAAAATGGCCGGTAGTGGTGAAGGAGGAGGAGCGGCACCGCACCCAAAGCAAGATGAGCTTCAGCCCCATCCGGTGAAAGATCAACTTTCTTCTATCTCTTTTTGCGTCACCAGTCCTCCTCCTTGGCGTAACCCTCTTCTCTCCTAATTTCACACCATTTGTGCAAGTGTCATTTGTCATATATCTGATCAAGAATCACTATTTGTTTTTTTTCTTTTTTGGATCAGCTGAAGCAATACTTTTGGGGTTTCAGCATTACTTGGTGATGCTTGGAACAACGGTTCTCATCCCAACTTCTTTAGTTCCACAAATGGGTGGAGGAAAGGTAACTCTTTCTTCTAGACGAATCAATTTCCATGAACATTGTTGAAAAGCTCTGTTTTTGATGTCTTTCGATGTGTACTCATTTATTGTAGGAGGAGAAGGCAAAGATGATACAGACATTGCTATTTGTTTCTGGACTTAACACTTTATTACAGAGCTTCTTTGGTACTCGTCTTCCTGCTGTTATTGGAGCCTCTTACTCCTATGTACCAACCACTCTTTCCATCATCTTGGCTGCTCGGTACAACGACATTTTGGATCCTCAAGAGGTTAGTCTGAAAATTTTAAAATTTTTATGTGTTAGATGTAGTCACTGATTTGAGTAAAACCTTGCAGAAATTTGAGAGGATCATGCGTGGAATCCAAGGTGCTCTTATCGTTGCCTCGCTTCTTCAGATAGTTGTAGGCTTCAGTGGCCTCTGGCGCAATGTAGCTAGGTTAGCTAAGATAATTCTTCACACCAACTGATTCTTTGGTGATACTTCTTGATGTTTATTGTTTCTTTTATGTAGGCTCTTGAGTCCTCTCTCTGTAGTTCCTCTTGTTGCACTTGCCGGTTTTGGTCTTTATGAGCTTGGTTTCCCTCTGGTATGTTATTGCTTTAAGTTAACTAATCTCTCATAAGGTTTAGTAACATTTTATTGAGTACTGAGTTTCCTAGTTTCCTTGCAGCTAGCCAAATGCATTGAGATTGGATTGCCTGAGATCATCCTTCTACTCATATTCTCACAGGTTAACTTTCTGTGCAATGCTCTTCTTGTTATTTCGTGATAGATGTTAACCAGGTTCATCATTTTTTATTCTTTCTGCAGTACATTCCTCATCTCATGCGCGGAGAAAGACATGTTTTTCATCGATTTTCTGTGATTTTCTCTGTGATAATTGTCTGGATTTACGCGCATTTGCTCACCGTTGGTGGCGCCTATAAGCACGCAGGAACAAACACTCAGACAAGTTGCAGAACAGATCGTGCAGGCATCATAAGCGGCGCCCCATGGTAATGAAATAGTCTCTTTTAGACCATAATCCAGTGGCATTCTGCTACATTCTTATAATAGTAATGTTCTCTTGATGATTCCAGGATAAGAGTTCCTTACCCTTTCCAATGGGGACCTCCAACATTTAATGCTGGTGAAGCTTTTGCTATGATGGCTATTTCTTTTGTTTCACTTGTTGAGGTTAGCGTTCATCTAAACAACTTTCCTCTTTTACTTCAACAACATTAAACACTTGACATAAGTTTCATCTTGTGATTCATGGAAACAGTCCACAGGGACTTACATTGCAGTATCAAGGTTTGCAAGCGCAACTCCTCCCCCACCGTCTGTTCTCAGCCGTGGGATTGGTTGGCAGGTAAATTTGTATAATATTGACCTATAATGTGCCTCATCACATTGCTCTGATATTGTGTAAATAAGCAAATGCATTTATGTATATAGGGTGTTGGAGTTCTTCTCTGTGGATTATTTGGAGCAGGAAATGGAGCATCTGTATCAGTGTAAGACCAATTCTTCTATGAACAAATTGAAGTACTTCACATAAGTCTTTGCTGCAAAATCTAATGGTTTTTATGATAATCTTAAAGTGAAAATGCCGGTTTATTAGCTCAGACACGAGTTGGTAGCAGAAGGGTAGTTCAAATAGCAGCCGGTTTCATGATCTTTTTCTCCATTCTTGGAAAATTTGGAGCCGTCTTTGCTTCGATTCCATCTCCTATTGTTGCAGCATTGTATTGCATGTTCTTTGCATATGTTGGTATGTTTCTTGAAACACCGTTCTTATGGTTTGAAACCGCGAATGAGCATTTCTAATATCCATGTGAATCAAAATTGTAGGTGCTGGTGGTCTAAGCTTACTTCAGTTCTGCAATCTAAACAGCTTCAGAACAAAGTTCATTCTTGGTTTTTCAATTTTCATGGGATTATCGATACCACAATACTTCAACGAGTATACAGCTGTTAACAAATATGGACGAGTTCACACAAGAGCAAGATGGGTAAATGATACATACAATTTTTATAAAATAAATCCTCTAGATTACGATAATGCTGATTTGTGCTCTTTGTTGTTCTTTACAGTTCAATGATATGATCAATGTTCCTTTCTCTTCTGAAGCATTTGTTGCTGGGATGTTAGCATTCTTTCTTGATGTAACATTGTCATCTAGAGACAGTGCGACAAGGAAAGACCGAGGGGTGGTTTGGTGGGATCGTTTCATGTCGTTTAAATCTGATACTCGAAGTGAAGAGTTTTACTCTTTGCCTTTCAATCTTAACAAATATTTTCCTTCTCTGTGATATTGAAAATGATGCTTAAAAGAGTTCAATGGCTTGATCATGACTCTACTCTGCATAACCATTTGTATATCTTTTTTTTTCCTGGTCCAAACCTTTTGTATATCTATCAACTATGAATTATTAAAAGAGTCAATGATTCCATTTTTGGGATAATGTTATTGGAATTCATAGGACCTTATAGATTGTTATGTGTTTGTGTTGGACGGGAGATCATATGATATGTGACTCTAATCTGTTGTAAGAGTAGTAAATTCTCTTAGAAATAAAGTTACAGTTTTCGGTTGATTGTAGGGCAAGGAAGTTTTCTCTAGGTTTTTTCACCTCTGCTCCATGTCTTTGTAATGAGGGGCCCTTAAACTTCGTGTCATATTAATTGCGTTGTGAATTCAAGATAAAAGGTCTTCAATTTCATCCAATGAGCAAGATTTTATGAGCTGGCTATTGATGAGGTGAGATATATTATGAGATATGCTTTTAGAAAAGGCTACCTACATACCCTTATCGGGATCAAGCCAAACATAGTTCTTAGATAGTATCTTGTGTGTGGTGTGAGTATGATTGTCCGAGAGAGCTCTTTATTAGCTATTCATCTTCTCTCTCTCTTCTAGATAGGGAGCTAAGAGAGAGGTGTTCTTCATGTAGGCGATTAGGTCTCTCCTATAGGTACGCATCGAAGAGAGAGGTCTCTTCTTGAGATAGGTCTCTTCTTGAGATAGGCGATTAGGTCTCTCTTGTATCTAGACAGCAAGGAGAGAAGTCTCATCTTTGAGATAGGCAATTAGGTCTCCAGCTTTCTAGGTTGTCAGGTCTCAGGTCTTCATGTCAGCTACGCAATTTTACAGCTAGACAGCAATACATCTAAGCATCTAGGAGCTAGGCATCTAGGTAGCTAGGCAGTGACAACTAGGCTAGTTAGGCAGCTAGGAACTAGCCAGTGACAGCTAGGACTAAAATGATGGCAAGTGCAAATAAAGAATAAAAAAAATATGAAAAATAAATATATGACTTATTTTTGATGATGAATATGTGGATCTTATGTCGGAATAGGAGATGAATGTGTGCAATCTTCTACATTTATTTTTTCTCTTCTCATTTTCTTTTCTTCCTCCCATGGAAAGTCTCCCTTTTTGCTACGCAGCTCTCCTCGTTTTATAGTTGGTTTCTAGGACGAAACAAGGTCATTTATTGTCATTAATTGGAATAAATGTTCGTATTAATGATCATTCAAGATTGTTGACCACGACCATTGACCAAGACTTTAACTTGACTCTAATGGGTTCCACTTGATATGGACGTTCGATCTTCAATGAGCTTTCGGGAGGTGATAATATTTGGTAACTGGGTCGAACTTATGATTTAGACTTAGAGTGAAACCCGACTCCAACAATACCCCCCCCCCCACCCTCGAGTTCTGTGAGTGTGTGAGTAAGCTCAAAGAATTGTTGGGATTTCTGTGTGCGAGTTAAGCTTGGAGAACTTTTTTTCTCATTCCAGATGAATTTGCAAGGTCGTACGTGTCATTAAATCCTTGGTTGATTGGTTCTTGATGTATTTGTCCGTATATGTAAGCATAGATCGGATTTGATGAGGTCGGATAAAAAATCTATGGAGATTTTTGCTGTGAATTTTATTAAATCGTGCGAAGTCATAAGTAAATTTTCGTAGCACCGGGTGCAGGAAACGCTGGCTTATTCCAGGTTTTTTACGTCAAAAAAGTCACAATAGTTACGAAAGCAATTTTTGGTTCCTCCTGTTTAAACGTGGTCTTAGGTGCGGTAGTGTGCCCAGGTCATCTTTTACCCACTTATGTGTTTTTAGGATGCTTAGTGCTTTTCGTGTTTCTCAAGTTTATGTGGGCATAAGACCCGACTGTCTTTTATTATAAGCGAGCATACGTTCACGCATGGGCAGTGAGTTGTTAGCTCATGCATAGTGTTTTTTCACCAAGGGATCTATGAGAGACACATTAAGACTGTTTGCTTGATCATGGCACCGATATATCAAAGGGATCTGATGACTCGTCGTTGTAATAAAAGCATAGCTCATGAAGCAATATACTCAAGAAGGTGAGTGCCATTTTTAGCTCTTAGAGCGTACGCTTGGAAAGTTTAAGCTTGGCGAGTGTGTGCTTAGTTGAGAGCATGAGCTCGGTGAACACAGTTTTGGTTGAGCATGAGTTTGATTGAGCACGGCCTCGGGCGTGAATCCAAGTGGCTTTTACATCCTTTGGATTTTGGCGGGCTCGAGTTTTGTGATCTGCTGAAGCGGCGAGCACCGATTTAGAGTCTTGATCTAACTGAGACCTTCAAATTTCTTGTTGGTGTTGCTTGTGATCTCCTTTTTAACATGTGGTGTAGCTTTCAATCTTTTCCATCGATGAGTTAGAGATCTGAAGGGTGATCGTTGGTATTGCGAATGAACTAACACTGATTGCAACCAGATTTTAAATCACTTTGTTAGTTGTCTCTTGATACGGGCTGTTATGTGATCTTGAGATTTCCTCATGGGGTAGCAAAACGAGACTTGGAGCAGAACTTGTGCGACTATGATCTCGTCATGCTGTATCGCCACTTGCTTCCATCTTTCTCTATTGTGAGGATATATTTTTGCCTTTTTCTCAATCATCAAGGAAGAGCTGATAACTTCGCTTGCTTGTGCTTGATTGATTCTTGATTTCAGTGTCATTCTTTAGTATTTGCAGTCGTGGAATCAAGTATCCAAAAAGAGGTTTGAAAGTTGATATACTATGGAGTTTACAAGGTTTCATCCACAGTATGTGTGCTTTTTAGATAATATTATATGTGTCTGGTGTATGTTTAGAGTCTTTTCAGGTCCATGTATGTTTTGGAGCAATGTGGATATTATGGTGCATTTTCGAGTTTAATGATGAGAAAACTCGTAATTGTTGAAGAAATCAGAAGTTAGAGTGGAGATCTAGGGGAAGTGTCAATCGACACTACCTTCTTGGTATTGAACGACACCAAAACGAGTAGACAGTCGACTTGTTCGTGACCGACTTGAAGCCCAAAAGATCCACATAATTACAATGTGTTTGCCCATTGTTTAGGAAAAAAATATTTTCTATTCTTTTTACCAAAACATATTATTCTAGGAGATTTTGTCATTTTGGAGAGAAGATCAAGACTCATTCAGAGATTTTTATTGAAATCCATTGTTTCTTACATTATTCTATTATGCATTCTATTCAGATTATTGTTACAGTTTGCCTACTCATGTTTGAGTAATTTCTCTTGTTAGGTTTAGGTTTTTATTAAAGTTCATATGTATTGCTAGGATATAGAACTGCTAGGGTGAATCTTTAGGATCCTTCATCAGAATATGACTTATTGCTTGTTTTCAAGTGTAGCTAACTAGAATCATGAACTTAGGATACTGATAACTACGAAAGTAGGTTCATTACATGATATTAATACTGCTAAGCTAGGTTTTTAAATACTTGCGACAGCTGGTCTAGATAAACTAGTGAACATATTAATTAAGAAGTTAATGCTTGCCTAAGGAAGTATCGATCGACACTCATCCACTCGATATTTGTTCGCATGCCATAGCTGGAACAAAGACATAGTCATCTGATTAGACTTACATCGAGAGCTGGATATCTTACTATTGCATTCGAGTTCTAGGATTGTTTATCATACACCTTTAGAACCTATAATTCACAATACTATTACCTGAAATCCAAAGTCTAGCTATTTCATCTTATTGTCTACAAACAACTGCTATTATTTACTACTTATTTAATACTTTCCTAGCTTAATCTTAATATTAATAAGTCTATTGAGAGCTCAAGCTGTTTGTGAATTTAATCTCTAAGTATTATAGCTAAACCACTTATTTGAGAGAGAAAGTTGCTCATGGGGTTAATTTGAGAGCACATCAAATTTGGCGCCATTTCCTAGAAGCACTAGATTCTCCATTAGACTTAATTGATAGATTTCATCTAGGTTTTTCTTTTATTTTACTTACTCACCATAAAAAATTTCTTGTGTTTTTCAAGTGCATGCCCAGCAGTACTAGAAGCAACAAGAAAAAAAAGCTAGTATTCTCAGACCATGCATTATTAGAACGTACAATCTTCAAAGAGAAGCGCACATCATCAATCAATACCAACACTCTTAACGTCGATCGATACTACTTGTGAGCGAGCAACATTTGACACCCTCACATGTTCGTCGATCGACACTAACCAATTACATACCGAATTTGATTGCGAAGAATCAATGCAGAGCAATTGAATGCTTGAAGACATTCGTCTCAGACATCAACATAACCAAAAGTGAACACCAGTCAACAACAAGAAGATGCACCAGAGCCTGTTATACTGAGCAGGCCACTGAGAAACAAGTTTCTAAGAGAAAGAAGAACAAGGTTCCTAAGCATATGAGAAGAGAAACTAATGAGAAGGAGCTGGATAGTTTCACCAAGAAGATGATGAGGATTCCTGTTAACATGCCATTCGATGAAGCTTATTGGGCCCACCATCTATGAAGTTTTTTTCCGAGATAGAAAAGAGACAGACGAGGACATTGAGCATTTGTTCTATCAGATCAGAGAGAAGACGAAGCAGAGAATTGCATTGAAGAAGAAGATTGATCCTGAGAAGTTTGTGGTTTCTTTCACAATTGGAGGTCACAACTACCATAATGCACTTTGCAACATGGGTTCATCAGTAAGTATTATGCACAAGGTAATGGTTGAGTATCAGACTCTGAAGATAAAACTGTGTAGAAATTTCTTCATCTTTGTGGATTGCTCCAAGGTGAATTCAAGAGGGATTGTCAGAAACCTTCAGGCATAAATCGGCAATGCCTTAGTTCTAGTAGATTTTCATGTCATGGATATTCAGATATACTGGAATTATTCTCTATTACCCGGGAGAGCCTTCATGGCTAATGTAGGATCTGTTTGTGACATGAAGACAAACATGATGTATCTCACTCATCCGTGACACTATTTCTATGACCATGTTCAAGTGGTCAAGGGAAATACACCATATATTGAGATAGGAGATGATCCAGGATTTGTGGCAGTTTGTTATTCCGATTCTGGTGCAGAGTACGAAGATGACAGCGAGGTGTCGATCGACACTTAACCACCAGCATCGATCGACACCACTGCGAATCCAGAAATCCGAGAAGCGTTTTCGATTGAGGCCACCATGGTACCTAATAGAACAGTCAGTTTAGTAGCACCAAATGAATACAGAGTTTACAGAGATGAAGAGGGCAATGCACATGCAAAGGATGGAAGGATCATTAATGTTTCAAAGGAAGATATGAAAGAAATACTTGCGATGGCAGAAATTTGGGGATGATGTTATTTGAGTCTACCAGAGTATGATGGATGTTTCCAGCTGCCACTACAAGAAATATGGGTATTGCTAGCACTTCACGGTAGCAGGAATTCACGAAGTGCTACCAAAAGTTGTAAAGTCCGATACCCGACTCTTTCATAGCGTTACTTAAGCAATAGTGAAATATTTCATTAACCCGGGAAATAAAATGAATAAAAAATACATTAATTTCGGTTAAGTGTTGGTATGCAAAGGAATTGACAAAGGACTTAGCTTTTTTTCAACTCTTCTTCCTCTCCTTTCCTTAGAAACCATCGACGGCGCATGCAAAATTTGGGAGCCTCGATCTCTCCGAGATTTCACGTAGATCTTCCTGCTTGTGGTGTTTACGTCGCCTGCGGACAGATTCCAGGTGAAAACCAGTTAGGTTTTGTCCGTATGATTCCTAGATTCAATTTTTAGATTTATCTGATTTCTCTGATTAATTTCTTTGATTTCTTTCAACTTTTACAATTTCGATTGAACTTAACCTTAGTATTTGAGGACATGAAGATTATGAGGAGACAAGTCAGGTCAGAGATAATCAAATCTGTTTCGGATTCGCTATCGTGAGGAGTGAAGTTTGATTCTTTTGGTTGCAAATACGATTTGATCAGTGGTTCTTGTTTGTTCTCTTTTGATTTGCATGTTTGAGCTTTAGATTCTTCCTTTCTGGAGTGAATTCGAGTTGAAATCTGAAGGATCTTAATTGAGGTGATTTTTTTTCGACCACTTTTATGTTGTGTGTTGTTTTAGTATCTGATTGTTTGACGACTGAATAGTTGATTGTTGATTGCTGCTTATGTGAATGAAAATGTTTGTGTTTGGTGTTTGACATACTCCTATGTTGTGTGGTGTTTGTTTTATTTTTTTGGTTATTGGTTAGAAATTTAGAACATAGAAATTGTCTCAAAGTCATGGGTTCATCTAAACAGGTAAGAAAAAACAATATATATTATAGTTACTGATTTTTGTGTGATTAAAAGAGTTTAAACTTTGCTTTAATGTCTCTTAACTGAAGAGCTGATCCTGGTTATGAGTGAGGTGCGTGGGAGTTTGTGAGGTGTGTTGGTGCAGATTTAGCAGAGTCTGAGATGATCATTTGCCCATGCATAGACTGTCACAATGTAGATCATCACTCAGCCGGGGTTATTTTTTATCATCTAATAACTAGGGGAAAGGATTTGAGTTACAAGATACAGGAGGATTGGTATCATCATGGAGAAGTAATATCAGGGGCTGACTGTAGAAGCAATGCAAGCGAGAGGAAGAAAGAGATTTTAGGGTTATACCAAGCAGCTGAGTATCTCGATGAAGATTTTCTTAGGCAGTGTGATCAAAGTGAGGTTGCTGAAGGTGAAGATAAGGAAGAAGATGAGTTTCTTGCTAAGCTAACAGATGCATAAACACCTCTGTATCCAAGTTGTGCTAACCACAACAAGCTGTCGGCGATAGTTTCACTCTTTAGGATAAAGACACAGAGTGGTTGGTCTGATAGAAGCTTCAATCTTTTGCTTGAGAATTTACCACAGATGCTACCCGAGGAGAATGTCTTGCACACATCCTTGTACAAAGTGAAATGGTTTCTGAGATCTTTTGATATGGGATATGAGAAGATACACGCTTGTGTGAACGGCTGTTGTCTGTTCAGAAAAGAGTTTGAGAAGCTAGACAATTGTCCGAAATGCAATGCTTCAAGATGGAAGATTAACATGCGCACATGTGATGTGAAGAAAGGTATTCCACAGAACGTTCTCAGGTATTTTCCGATAATTCCACGTCTAAAAAGGATATTCAGGTCAAAGGAAATGGCAAAGGACTTAATGTGGCATTTTACTAACAAGAGAAGTGATGGAAAAAGCAGACATCCGGTAGATTCTGTTACTTGGGATCAGATGAATGACAAATACCCGACCGTCAACTGATGGGTTCAATCCTTTTAACATGAAGAATGTGAACTACAGTGCTTGGCCGGTTTTGCTAGTGAATTACAACATGTCACCTGAAAAGTGTATGAAGGAGGAGAACATCATGTTGTCATTGCTGATTCCTGGTCCAACCCAACCTTGAAACAATTTTGATGTGTACTTAGAACCACTTATAGATGATCTACACCATCTGTGGGAGAAAGGGGAGGTAACATATGATGCATCCAGTCACAACACTTTCACGTTAAGAGCAATGCTTCTCTGGACAATTCAAGATTTTCCTGCGTATGGAAATTGTAACGACCCGGTTACCCTAAACCAATTGAATTTTGGTTTGATTAATTATTGGACCAAAAGAACCTAAATCATTTATTCCTTAGTGTTTCGTGTAACCATATGCATATATATTAAACTATTAATTATAAGTTTTCTTCTAAAAACCTAAAGTGCTAAACTCTTGTGTGCCGTCAAATGGAGACGCAGCCATTCTTCATCACGATCTTTTCTCTCCATGATTCTCTCTTTTCATTCTCCCATCTCATCTTAATCTCATGATTGGGTGGACGTTGCCGTTGGAGGTTGGGAGACTTTTCCATCATGGTGCTCACCACCGATTAGCCACCTTTGGAAGAGATATCATAGTTACGAGAGTTGATGCGCATCACCACCAGCACCAGCCACCACTGAAGGTCATAGACATCATTACCGGAGCTGTGGTGTTTATCACCATCCACACCGCCACGAGACGCGAGCTATCGGAGAGTCATGCCTCTGTGACCAGAATCATTGTTAGCCACCGCCGTCGAGTTATGACTAGGTGAGATCACAATCTCACTCATTCTTGTGCATCAAGTTTCCTTTTTCTACACCTTGTATTAATCGTTTGCCATCAAATCTGATTTGGTCTTAATGTTGGTGCCTTCATATCCATATCATCATAGCCATCATTGCTTCACGTTTGCGTTTGTCGGTGATGTCTATGTTTGTGGATGTCATGGTCAACTAGTACGTGCTCACTTATGATCCATTACAGTACGTGTAGAGCAATATGTCTAAGTGCTATTTTATTATCTCTTTAGCTACAAGAAATATCTACATCAAGACCTTAAGCATTCTTACACAGGAAGAAACCATGAAATGGAATTATGTTGGATGAGATAGTTTATGAGCATTCTCGATATATTCCCAGTCTTGGCTAAGGTGAGGGATATTCCCAAACTTCTCGTACACGGCTTAAGATTTTGAATAAACATAATTTATTTCTAATATGTTCCGTCTTCGTGAAGTTGAGTCTATTAGAGTCTGCTTGTTTAGTTATTAGGTTCTCTGTTAAACCGGATATAGGATGTTAGAAGGTTCAACATTGCTTGTTTTTTTATAATAATTATTATATATATATATATAATTATAATTATAAATATCTGTTGAGAATTGAGGTGAAAGGTTGTGGTAGACTACGGAGACGTACTTCTGTAGGGCGGTTTGTGACCAGTATGTTTTGTGAGATCCTGGGGCACAGCATAGTCGACCTGTTGTTGCCACGGCTGTAGGTCGATAAATCGTCTTCGGGCGTGTGTTACCGAGCACATATTCGGCGTTGTTTTGTGAGATGTTGTGGCACAACATAGTCGACCTGTTGTTGCCACGGCTGTAGGTAGATAAATCGTCTTCGGGCGTGTGTTACAGAGCACATATTCGGCGTTGTTTTTGGCCTGTTAGTGGGCAGCGGGTGTGTATCTCGCTAGGACCATTGTTTGTTCTTTGGGTACTTTAGGTACCGTGTTTGTTACATGTTAAAAGTAAATTATATTTATTCAGAGTGTTATGACGGGGTCCATGAACTTTGGGTTTAGCATCCCATACCTCACTGAGTGACTCCCCTGTCGCTCACCCCTCTTTCTTTCCCCCCTTTCAGGTGAGAATGACGAGTAGTTGGATATTTGAACGGTTTGGTGTCTTGGGGATCGTCGTATTTTATATCGGTTTCATTCGGTTATATACGATTTTTTGATAAGAATTATTCTGGTTATTAAATATAAAAAAAAAGATTTATCTTGCGCAAATTTTATTTTGGTTTCTAAATTTAAAAATAATTTATCTTGCGTTTATTTTATTAAATGTTTTAATATTTTACTTTATTTTTATAAATTGGTTTAATTCGATATTTTATCGGTAATACCACGCCGTTCTCAAGAGAGGAGGAGATGGGTGTTACAGAAATCTTGCAGGGTGTAAAGTTAAGGGCAAAATGGGATGTCCTATGTGTGGGAAAAACACAGATAGTATGTGGCTGAGTAACTGCAGGAAGCACGTAGATATGTCCCATCGGAAAGTTCTACCTCCGAGACATGCTTATCGAGGAAAGAAATCATGGTTTGATGGTAAAGCTGAGCATGGGAAAAAGGTTAGGATTCTGAGTGGCCATAACATAAAGCCAAATACTCAGAAATTACAAGAATGATTTCGGAAATGTGAAAGTAACTGGAAGGAAGAGGAAGATTAAAGATTATGTTGGATCTGAGTCCAATACGAAAGATGAATCTAGTGAATCAGAGGAAGAGGAAGAAGTAGTAGATGAGGAGGAGCTATCTCGATGGAAGAAGCGGTCAATCTTTTTCAAGCTGCCTTATTGGGAGGTATGTATGTTTCTTTAATTTTATGTCTATTTTCAGAATTTTTCTATCTCTAGCTTTCTTTGACACTCTCATGTGTGTTTGTTTTGCATAGGATCTCCCAGTTAGACACAATTTAGACGTGATGCACGTGGAAAGAAATGTTTCTGCAAGCCTTGTCGCAACATTGTTGCATTGTGGAAAATCAAAAGATGGTCTTAACGCTTGAAAAGATCTGGAACTGCTTGGCATTAGGAAGGATTTACATCCTCAACCCCGTGGGAAGAGAACTTACCTTCCTCCAGCTCCGTGTTCTTTGTCCAGCAAAGAGAAGAAAGTATTATGCAAGCCTCTATTGGACTTTAGAGGCCCGGATAGGTACTGCTCAAATATATCAAGGTGTGTCAAGATAGAAGAATGTAAGATTTCAGGAATAAAATCACATGATTACCATGTGTTGATGCAACAGCTTCTTCCCCTTGCTATTAGAGGTATCAAATGAGACACTTTGGTTCACTTTGTATTAGTCCATAATTAGATGTCTTGAATCTGATCTCCAATGGTTCTTTCTTGACAGGGTTATCACCTAAAGGTGTTAGGTTAGCTATTGGATGTCTTTGTGCTTTCTTCCATCATCTCTGTCAGCGAGTTATTGATAGAGAGACAATTTCGAAAATGGAAACAGAAATTGTGGAAACTCTCTGCATGTTTGAGAGTTTTTTTCCTCCAAGTTTCTTTGATATAATGGTGCATTTGGTAGTTCATCTAGGCAGGAAAGCTCAGTTATGTGGACCTGTCCATTTCCGTTGGATGTACCCATTTGAGAGGAACAAT
The DNA here is from genome assembly GCA_905132885.1 of Moricandia moricandioides. Taxonomy (NCBI): domain Eukaryota; kingdom Viridiplantae; phylum Streptophyta; class Magnoliopsida; order Brassicales; family Brassicaceae; genus Moricandia; species Moricandia moricandioides. The sequence continues at coordinate 684,713 of CAJHQQ010000006.1, forward strand.
TTATGTTGCTTATTAGTTGTTTACTTATGCAGTCACTACTCATGCTTCTAACCTTCAATGTACTTGATCTTATTCAGGTACATGAAAGTGCTGAAAGACTTTGTTAGAAACCCTGCAAGACCAGAGGGTTGCATTGCTGAAGCGTATCTCGCAGAGGAATGCGTGAGGTTCTGCAGTGAGTTCTTTAAGAAGACAACAAGTTATGAGGAGAAACCTGAAAGGAATACTGAGTTTGAAAGCATCTCTAATCTAGAGGGTCGTCCAATAAATGTAGATATAAATTCAAATACAAGTATACACCATCCTAAATCATATCAAAATCAAACAAACTCCATGATGTTCTTAGCTTACAACCATATTTCGATATTTCATGCATGAGACAAACTAAAAAAAATTCCACTCATTATATCCATTGGATTGAGATGATTCAACGGTGGAGATTAGTGTTTTAGGTTATCCTCGTCATTGTCTCTCATTGGTCGAGCTTTTCTTTATCGACTTCTCTCTCCTTCCCAAAAATCTCTCTCAAGCAACCACGATTCTCTCTTAATCAACAACGAATCTCTCTCAAGCCTTCTCACCTTTCATCTAAAACAACCACAAATCTGTATAAGCCACCACGATTCCATCTCAAACCACCACAAATCTCTCCGACCCTCCACAATTTCATCTCCAATCTCTCTTCAATAGCCACGATTTAGGTTACAGAGTTCTCTCCTTACAGGTTAGTGCCTCTTACAGATCTCATTATTAATTTTCTCTGATTATGAAGGTAATGAATCTAATAGATTTCAGAGAAACTCCAATATCTTGTTCGATTTGTAGAGATAGTCAAAGATCTATCTTTGGATTAATTTTTCAATTTAATCTTCACTAATCTATTCTTCAAATTTTTCAGTTTAATCGATAGACTCAATTTCCAGGTCAGAGAAACTCTAATATCTTGTTTGATTTGTTACCTTGTGTTGAGATAGTCAAATATCTAACTTTGGATTAATTTTCCATCTAGCAATTCTAATGGAAGCAAGGAAGGGCATATTATGTGGCCTCGCTGCAGCCGGAGTGAAACCACAACTCAAACAACAACAGTCACAACATGAAGCTCAAATGCAACATCCAATACCAGAACCAGGAAAGTCCTCGGGAGGTATTGATGTGGAATAGATATCCAGAGCCGACTTTAGATGCTCTCAAGGCTACCACTTGATACGCATTGAGGAACCTGAAGAAGACATCAACCCAATGTTCCTGAACTTTATCAGATCCTTGAATGCCCGCAACTCAGCTCATGTGAGACGGCCACAACAAGAACATGGACAATCATCACGAGCCATGGATTCTCCTCAAGACTAATGCCTACATTTCTATAAACCATTTGCTTCAGTCTGTGTTTTATTTGCTTCTCGATATATTGTAGTTAATCATTTTATTTCTTTTGGAATATTTGTAATTTGTCTCTCTTTATTTACTAAAATTATATATATTTCAAATATTTTTTTATTTACAAATTATGCTATTCAATATTCTGAATAAAACAATTATATCAGGAAATTTCAAAATACCTATCAAAATTAATATAAAAAATTTTCATTATACAAATATAGGGCATTTTAAATTAGCTATGAAAATCAACATCCTACCACAAGAAACAAGCTATTTTATAATATTAAGCAGCACACATAAAAAGCTATTATAGGTACAAGCATCAAAAATAACAAAAGTTACAATAATATATTCTGTGACAAGATATATGTGATATTATAAATAATGTTATAACATACCCAAAACGCCATATTATAATGTAATACAACAAAAATATGACGCTATAAAACACATTTAATACATCACTAAATAATCGCTATTATATCTTTACTCTTTTGCAGCACACGATTAATGCTACAATAGGAGGGGGGGGGGGGGGGGGGGGTCTATCATAGCTGCTGCTGTCAGAGCGTTTACAAAAACGCTACGAAACCCTATGATAGCGTTTTCTCGGCGCTGCTAATTCCGATATTTCTTGTAGTGTGCCTGGAGCACACCTTACACCTCCATGTCGGCCAAAACCTGAGATCTACTAGAAAGATCAAGTTGAAGAGATGATAGCTGACATTAATACAACTCAAGGGAGGATGTTTGATGAGTTTTACAAGAAGATTGATGCAATCTACTTTCCTATCAACAACATCATTGGATAGATCAGAAAATGTATGGAAGAGCTACTACTAAAAGTGGATTACACACATGAGATTATCTAGAGACAACAATAGCACATAACCAAAGGAGAAGAAGCCATCAAAGGCACCTAGTTCGAGATGAGCAGAGAAGATGTGGATACTTGTTTTCCAACAAGTATTCTGTTACTTTCATACTAGCCCAAAACATCCAAAACCTCAACTTATAGACTATAAACAAGCGTTTGATGGGACACACCCATTTAGTAAGTTTTAAATTAGTTTTATTTTTTATTTTACTGATTTTTTTGTTTATTTTATATAAGCTTAAAAAGAGAGCCGAGGAAGACGAGTCTACACCGAGCATCGAGCGACACTTGATCAATGGCGATCGACAAAGCATCACGGGTATCGATCGATTGCTACTTAACTGTGTCGATGGCTACTCACCATGAGCGAGCAGGTATACCATTTTTTCTTATTCAATTTTTTCCTTGTGATTTTTCCTACCAATCTTAGACTACATAACACTGGAGACAATGTTGTTTAAGTCTGGAGAGGTTTTACTGGTGATATTATGTTTTATTTTGATCTTTATTTTTATGTTTGTTTTTTTGAGGTTTTATAGAGTAAAAGGGGGATTGTGATCTTTTTCATTTTTTTGCTTATTACCTAACAATTCTCTAACACCATTCTTAGATTTACTGATTGCAGAGTGTATTGGAAAGAAATAACAAAGTGGATCACCTACCAGTAATATCCACACTTAATGGAAATGTTTGAAGGAACCAACGGTGACCTCCAACCTAATCAACTTAATTTGCTTGTCTTGGGGCTTGGAAGACACTGGATCTAATTCGTCTGCAAGTCTAGAAGGTAAAAGTCTATATATTTATGGTTTCTCTCTCTCTCTCTCTCTCTCTCTCTCTCTCTCTCTCTCTCTCTCTCTCTCTCTCTCTCTCTCTCTCTCTCTCTCTCTCTCTCTCTCTCTTTCCAATCAAAAAGAATTCAAACAAGATTTCGTGTTACAACCATTAAACATTGATTCATATAATTCTAGAAAGACATAAATGTCAAAAAGAAGTAAACATGACCTAGTGGTAAAACAAATTAAGGCTTGATTTATGGAAGCTTGTCCAAATATTTTAGTTAATAAAAAAATAAAATGATATCCGTCAAAGAAGGGATTCATTGACAAAGAGAAGTGAGAAGAGAGAGAGAGAGAGAGAGAGAGAGAGAGAGAGAGAGAGAGAGAGAGAGAGAGAGAGAGAGAGAGAGAGAGAGAGAGAGAGAGAGAGAGAGAGAGAGAGAGAGAGAAATGCATGTGTGTTTAGATACTTGCTTGAGTAAGAGTCCATGTGTCTTTTGATCAATTATCCCAAGGTAAAGCATGGACCTTTTTTATGCAAGAAACGAGGTTAGTATAGGGGTATGTCAAGAAGTATTAGCTAAGTTGTTGGCAAGATGGTTTTGGTTGCTAAGCTAGGGTAAAATCCATAAGGTACCTCAAAAGTTGGAATTGATTTGATGTGGCTGCAACATTGTAAGAGTGATAGTAGTAAGTCTAAAAATTTTGTGAGTCCTTGCGATTTCAAACCTTAACACGAATGTTAAATTCTTTGCTTGAGGAAAAGCAAAAGGTTAAGTGATATAACTCAAATTTCCCTATGAGCAAATTTCTCTCTCAAGTAAGAGGTTCAGTTGTATTACTTATGAATCGAATCCATAGAAAGCGTAGGAACACAACAGACTAGATGTGTTATCATTAAGCTAGGCAGTAAATTATAAAGTAGTAAATAATAGTGTTGATTAAGCAGTTGGTTTGCAAACAATACGAATAAATAGCTAGAGTTAGGGTTTCAAGCAATACAATTATGATATATAGATGCTAAGTGTGTATGATAAACCGTCCTAGAACTCTAATGCAATAATAAGATATCCAAATCTTGCTACGAATCTAATCAGATGACTAAGTCTTTTTTCAAATTGTCACATGTGAATAAAGAGCAAGGTTCGTCGATATTATGGTATGATTGTCGATCGATAATTCTGTAGGCAAGAAATAACGTCTTAATCGATATGTTCACTAGGCTAACTAGACCAGCCGTCGCATGTATCTAACAACCTAGATTAGCATAATTAATTCAGGTAATGAACATACTCTAGTAGTTATCATTATCCTAGGCTCAGGGTTCTAGTTAGTTATTCTAGAACACAAGAAATAAACACAATTTTAATGAAGGATCCTAGAAGATCAACCTAGAAATACTATGTCTTAGCATTCATATATACCTTAATAGAACCCTAAATATAACAACATAAACTACTCATACATGATTAAGCAAATCATAATAATAATCTGAATCGAATGGATAAATAGATAGAGTAAGAAAACTGGATTTCCAATACAAATCTCTGAAGCAGTCTTGTTCCCTCCAAAACTAACCTAAAGCTTCTAAATATGGTGATGGTTTATTATGTCTTTGTGGCTGTTGTTTTTGACTCAAAAATGTCAAAACACATAAATACTAGGTATAAAGTGGGCCAGAGGTAGTCTTGCAATTTTGTGGAACTTCTGGACTTCAGTCGGTCGTGACTTTAAATCAGCTCGTCTACTCGCGCGGGTGTCGATCAGAACAAATGGGTTAGTGTCATCGACATTACTTCTTGATTTCGACTTTGACTTCTAATTTCTTCATCGGCTACGAGTTTCCTCATCATTAAGCTCTACGATGTTCCATTTGCTCCAAAACATATGTGGACCTAAAAACACTCTAAATAGACTCCAAACAAATATAATAGACTCTAAAATGCACATATAATATTGGTGAAAACTAGTAAAATTAATAGTATATCAACTCCTCCAGACTTATCATTTGCTTGCCCTTAAGCAAAACATAGAACAATCCTATAAAAAGGTTTGAAAATACAGGGACAAAATATAAAAAAAAAACTTTACTACTTTTTCACCTATGCAATGTTGCAAGCCACATCAGATTGGTACCAACTTCAAGGGAACTTCCACATCAGATTGGTACCAACTTCAAGGGAACTTCCATGTACTAGACTTTAGCTTAGCTACCAAACCTTCCAGCCCACTGCTTCGCTGATTATGCATGATTAACCCCTCTACTGGCCTCATTTCTACAAATAAATGTGTAGGCTAAATTTTGAGAGTATCAATCAAAGGACACATGGTCTTACCCCAACAAGTATCTGAACACACACGTAGTCTCCTCTGGTCCCCTTTCCTCTCTCTCTCCTCTCTTCTCTTCTCTGAATCTTTTTTCTTTTTATTTTTCTCTTTTTTTTCTTCTTTTTCTTTTGACAAAATGTAGGCGAATAATAGGGTTATCTGTAATGTACTTACCCCTCGCTTTCAACAATGTGTGATCATTCGTTTCTCAATTAGAGTAATGGGGGGGGGGGATATGAAAATTTTCTACCCTTCTGGTCTTTCAGGAAATCATCTCAAATTTTTTTCTACATGCCGAAGAGAGATAAGAGAAGGGAACCAGAAACACACAGACTTTTACCTTCCAGACTTGCCAGAGGAATCCGATTTGTGAATACTAAGCCCCAAAACAAGTAAGTTAATTTGATTAAGGTTGGAAGTCAGCTTTGGTTCCTTCAGAATTTCTCAGCTAGCATGGAAGTTATTGGTAGGTGATCCACTTTGGTGTTTTCATTCAGTACCAAGCAATCAATAACCTCAAATAATAGTGCTAGAGAGTGGTTAGATAATAAGTAAAAAATAAAAATGTTCATCATCTCCTTCTTGACTCTAAAAACTCTTTAAAAATATATAAATCTAAAGCTTAAAATAAAATACAATATAAGAAAAATCTCCCCGACACTTAAGCAACACTGTCCCCAGTGTTACACAGTCTAAAATTGGTGGGAAATAAATCCCACGGAAGAAATTTAACAAGGAAGAAATAGTATACATACTCACTGATGGTGAGTTTCGATCGACAAAGTTAAGTGGCGATCGATCAGTGCTCGTGATGCTTTGTCGATCGACACTCAAGTGTCGGTCGATGCTCAGTGCAGACTCGTCTTCCTCTTGCTTTTTGACTTGAAATCAAATAAACACTAAAAATCAGTAAAAAAGAAAATTAAAACTAATTTAAAACTTACTAAATGGGTTGACTCCTATTAAGCGCTTGTTTATAGTCTTTACCTTTACATTTTGGATGTTTTTGTCTAGTGTGGAGGTAATGGAACACTTGTTAAAAAACAAGTATCCACATCTTCTCTGCTCATCTCGAACCAGGTGCCTACAAAGCTTTTAATGGCTTCTTCACCTCTTGTTATGTGCTCTTGCTGTCTTTGAATGATCTCATGTGTGTAATCTACTTTCAGCTGCAGCTGATTCATAAAATTACGTAACCATTCAATGTTGTTGTTTAGCGGGAAGTAGATTGCATCACTCTTCCTACAGAACTCATCAAACATCCTCTCCTTAGCTGTGTAAAGATATGTTGTCATCTCTTCAAGTTGTTTTCTCATGTAAACCTAAAAATATGGCCGAATTGGGTTGTAATGGCACGAGGGTGTAAGGTGAACTTCAGGTAACTAGAAACATCCATCATACTTCGGTAAACTCACATAATAGTTTCCCTTACTATCTACCATCTCGAGTATTGCTCTCATATCCTATGTTGAAACATTGACGATCCTTCCATCCTCAGCATGTGCATTCCTCTTCATTTCTGTAGAATCCAAGCTCATCTGGTGCTATTACACTAAATTTTATCTTAGGTGGAATGGCGGCCTCAATCAAGAAATTTTCTCGGAATTTTGGAGTTACAGGGGTGTCGATCGGAGCTGGTGGCTGGGTGTCGATCGACCCTCACCGTAATCTTTGTACTCTGCTCTAAAATCATAATAGCAAACTGCCAAAAATCATGAATCATCTCCTATCTCAATATAGGGCGTATTTCCCTTGACCACTTGAACATGGTCATAGAAATCAGCCTCACTGATGAATGAGAGATACATCATGTTTGTCTTCATATCACAAACAACTCCTACAATGGCCATGAAGGCTCTCCCAAGTAATAGAGAAGAATTCTAGTCTATATGAATATCCATAACATGAAAACGCACTGGAACTAGGGCATTGCCGATTTATACCTGAAGGTTTATGACAATCCCTCTTGAATTCACCTTGGAAAAATCCACAAAGGTGAATGAATTGCTAAAAGGTTCAATCTTCAGACTCAGCTGCTCAGCCATCACTCTGGACATAATATTGACCTAAAAACCTGTGTCGAAGAGTGCATTAGGGTAGATGTGACCTCCAATCATGCAGGGAACCACAAACTTCCCAGGGCCAGTCTTCTTCTTCAATGTAGTCTTTTGCTTCATCTTCTCTTTGTTCTGATGGAACATACACTTAGTGTCCTCTTTTGTCTCTTTGCTCTCTCTGAAAAACATCCACAATCTGTGGATCCAATAATCATCATCGAATGGAATGGCCACTGGGATCATCATCATTCTCTTCGTGAAACTATCCATTTCTTTCTATTATATTTTCTCTTAAGATGCTTAGAAACCTTGTTTTTCTTCCTCTTAGAAGTTTGCACCTCTATAGCCTTCTCAGCAATCATAAGTTGTGATGCATCTTCGGTTTGCTGACTAATGTCCATTGCTGTCTTTGTTGATGTCTGAGGCGAGTGGATTGAAGCAATCAAATGCTCTACATCAATACTTGGCAATCGAGTTTGGTATGTCAACGGTGGGTGTCGATATAAGAATGAGTTAAGGTGTCGATCGACGCTTGTTGTTTCAAAAAATCTACAGGCTCAGCATGGGGGTGTCGATCGGTGCTTAAACTCGGGTGTCAAACGACACCAATAAGAACTTACCAAGGACATAGAACTGTCGACTTGAAAGTATCCATCTTGGAGTTTCTCTTCCTCCAACCCTTGCCATAAATAATTGGCACTCACATGTTGTTTTTGTCCAGCCTCTCCCTTTTTTTTAATCTGTGCATCATGACTCTTCACAACTTCACTAGTATGAACCACTTAAGTCTCCAATTTCTTCACATGGTTGTTGAGAGATTTGAACTTTTCGTTCAGGTTGGTGTACACTGCATCTATCTTCCCAGTGAAATCCACTATAAGCTTTTGTTAACCCTCAAGAACCTGATTAATCATGCCTTTTATCTTGCTTTCTTGAGTAGTTGGTGTAGGATTTTGGTAAGAAAACGCTCCATAGCTCCAGTTGTTGTTGTTGTTGTTCTTGATGTTGGGTTTCTAGTGCTGCGAACTCTGGTTGTAATTTCCCCTGTGAAAATTGCCATAGGATCTGTTTCCACCTTTATTCCCATACTTCTGAAAACCATTGCCAGAAATGTAGTTCACATCCTCTTCATCGGCCTTATCACTGGTGTATCAACAGCCTCTACACCTTCTGCAAAGCTCACCTGCCTCTTAAGAAGCTTATGAACACTGTCCAGCTTGGCTTTAACTTCATCCATTTGCTCCTTTCCCAAGCTAGCTGCTGATTTCTTTCCTCTCTAAATCAGTGTTCTTGGTGCTAGTGCTAGATGCCAAGTTATCAATGAGTCTCACAACCTCTTCTAGGTTCCAGGTGTTAAAATTCCCTCCATTAGCCGTGTCTAGAGCCATCTAGTAAGAAAAAAAGACACCACTGAAGAAGGTACTAAGCAGTTGTACCTCGTTGAATCCATGGTGTGGGCAGTCTCTTTGATATGACTTGAATCTGATCCAGGAGCTTCTGAAAGATTTTGCAGGCTCCTGTGTAAATGTAGCAATCATTTTCCTCAAGTCTTCAGATCGCGGATCATCAAAGAAATTACGCAGGAATGCGTTTTTGATGTTAGTCCAGGATGTAAGAGATCATAGTGTTAACTGCTTAAGACAATATGAAGCATCTCCAGCAAGTGAGTACTTGAAGAGCTTACAGAGAAGGTACTTCTCAGGGTTTCCATTGGCATTGATAGCAGTATCTAGATCATCGAACCGCTCAATATGGTCCATGGGATGCTCATGTGGGTGACCATTATAAGGTGTCTGTCCCACAAGTGTAAAGTATGCATGTTTGAACTCGAAATCTTTCCTCTCGAAAGTAGGAGGACAAATATCAGATATGTTGGCGTAGTATTGATTTGTACGATTGCAGCCAGCCGATGTTCTGGGTAGAGTAGCTTCAGCATTTTGAGCAGCCAAATCTTCAGCAGCTTTTTTAGCAGCTTCTTCTGGTTCAGGGATTACAGTCCCCTGATCAGTCAGACTCTCACCAGCTGCATTACGCATATGACCCTTCTGGTCATGTAGGTCTCTATTCTAATCCCTCGTTATTTTAAGAGTTGCGAACATGTTCTCTACTCAAGGGTTAGTGTAGATCAACAAAGATGTGATGGTGTCGATTGTTGCTCGTCACAAGTGGTATCAATCGACGAAGGAGTGTTGGTGTCGATCGATGTCGTGCGCCTCTCTTTGTGGATAGTGCATTCTAACTATGCAGGGTCTGAAAATATATCTCTTTTTCTTTGTTGCTTCTGGTGCTGCTAGGCATTCACCTGAAAGAAAAAAGCAAAGAAAAGAAATTTTGTAAGTAATTAAAACAAAAAGTAAAACCTAGACGAAACCTATCAATCAAGTTTAATGGCGGATCCAATGCTCCCCGGAAACGGTGCAAAATTTGATATCACTCAAGTTACCCTATGAGCAATTTTTTTTCTTAAATAAGAGGTTCATTTTATGTACTTAGGGATCGAATCTACATGGAGCATAGGCACACAATAGACTAGATGTGTTATGATTAAGATAGACATTAAATTATAAAGTAGTAAATAATAGTGACTAATTAAGCAGTTGGTTCGTAAACAATAAGAATAAATAGCTAGACTTAGGGTTTCAGTCAATATAATTATGATATATAGATGTTAAGGATATGAGATAAAGCGTCCTAGAACTTGAATGTAATAGAAAGATATCCAGCTCTTGTTACAAGTCTAATCATATGACTAAGTCTTTGTTCCAATTGTCGATTGTGACAAGGAGTGAGTGTCGATCGATACTATGGTATGAGTGTCGATCGATAGTTTTAGAAACGCCGGTGTCGATCAATAGTTTTAGAAATGCCAAGAGAACGAACAACCTACCTGGGGAGAACATAGGGCTTACAGATGAGGGGTTGGTGCTTTGCAAAGCTAGCCTTTACAATTGCAAGCATTAACTAGACCAGCCGTCGCATGTATCTAACAACTTAGCTCAGCATAATTAACTGAGATAATGAACCTATTGTCGTAATTATCAGTATCGTAGGCTCATGGTTCTAGTTAGCTACTCTAGAACACAAGCAATAAGCACAATTCTGATGAAGGATCCTAGAAGATCTTCTAGCAATTCTATGTTTTAGAAATTCTTATAAACCCTAATAGAACCATAAATCTAACAAGATAAACTACTCAGACATGATTAAGCGTAACATGAAAATAATCCGAATAGGATGGATAAATAGATAGAGTAAGAAAATTGGAGTTCCAATGCAAATCTCTGAAGGACTTGATCTTCTCTCCAAAACTAAGTAGCTTAAAGCTTCTAAATATGGTTGTGGTTTATTATGTCTTTGTGGCTGTTTTGTTTACCTCAACAATGGCAAAATACATAAATACGAGAAATAAAGTTGGCCAAGGGTACTCTTGTAATTCTGTGGAGCTTTTGGCTTGGGTTGGTCTTGACTTTAATTCGGCTCGTCTACTCGCGTGGGTGACATTAAGTCGACCCATAGTATATGTGCTTTATAGAGTCTATTACCAATTTTCACCCATAGTATATGTGCTTTTTTGGAATCTGTTTTAGAGTCTTTTCTGATCCATGTATGTTTTGGAGAAATGTGTAGATTAGGAAGCATTTTTGAGCTTAACGATGAGAAAACTCGTAGTTCTTGAAGAATTCAGAAGTCATAGTCGAGATCCAGGAGAACTGTCGATCGACACTACCTTCTTGCTTTCGATCAAGACCAAAGTGAGTAGATGGGCCGACTTTTTTGTGACCGACTTGAAGCCCAGAAGATCCACATAATTACAAGACTATCCATGGAAAACCTAATAAATATTATTTATGTGTTTGCCCATTGTTTAGGAAAAAAAATATTTTCTAATCTTTTTACCACAACATATTTTTCTAGGGGTTTTAGTAGTTTTGAAGAGAAGATCAAGACTCCTTCAGAGATTTGTATTGGAAGTCCATTGTTTCTTACCTTATTCTATTGTATGCATTCTATTCATATTATCGTTATATTTTGCTTAATTATGTCTAAGTAGTTTCTCTTGTTAGGTTTAGGGTTTATATGTATTGCTAAGATATAGAACTGCTAGGGTGAATCTTTTAGGATCTGTCACCAAAATTGAATTATTTCTTATGTTCTAGAGTAGCCAACTAGAACTCTGAACTTAGGATACTGAGAATTACGACAGTAGGTTCATTACCTAATATTAACTCTGTTGAGATGGGTTGTTATATACATGTGACAGCTGGTCTAGATTAACCTAGTGAACATATCGATTAGGACGTTAATGCTTGTCTAAGGAAGTGTCGATTGACACTCATCCCATATTATTGATCGACACTCGATCCTTGTTCGCATGCGACAATTGAAACAAAGACTTGGTCATTTAATTAGACTCAAAGCGAGAGGTGCATATCTTACAATTGTATTCAAGTTCTAGGACGGTTTATCACACACTCTTAGCACCTATAAATCACAGTACTATTACTTGAAACTATAAGTCTAGCTATTTCATCTTATTTTAACAAACCAACTGCTATTATTTATTGATTATTTAATATTTGCCTAGCTTAATCTTAATATCAATAAGTATATTGAGCACGCAAGCTCCCTGTGGATTTGATCTATAAGTATTACAATTGAACCTCTTATTTGAGAGAAAAAATTGTACATATCGTTAATTTAAGAGCGCCTCAAAAGCAACGAAAAAAAGGCTGGTAAATTCCCTCGTCAATCTTCCAATAAATGTTGTTGCTAGGCCGATGAATAGTGCACACAATGGTTCGTTCTTCACGGCTCTCACAACAATGGTAGCTGCTCTTGCATCTGACCTTGTCGTTGGCATGCTGCCACGAAGATGACTGAAGGACTTGCCGCCAACTCCACTGCCTTAGTCAACTGCTTTCTCTGCTCCATTGACAGCTCGCTCTGGTCAGCGACTTCCATTGTGGTGTTCTTGGTCTCCTCTACCGCCTCAAGAATTTCTTTCACGGATTGTCCTTCGTTTTTTGTCATCGGTTTTTGGGACGGAACCACACTGAGTTGATAAATTATGCTTCAACGGTAACGCTTTGTGAATGACGAATAGACTGGATTTAAGATCCATTAGTCCCTATCATCGCCGGCAGGACGCTTGGTTTAAAAGTCATGGTGATGTCTGAGAGAAGCTGTAGTTTCTCTTGATTGCGTCCTTGAACTCTCATCAATAGTTTGGGTCTTAAAAGGCAAGACCATCTGAATCCTCTACTAGCTGTTCTTCTTTGGCTAGTGATTCTTGCAGTTTGGAGAGCTCGTGTTTGGAAATTATGGCTCCAGCATGACGGACCGTGAATTGTGTAGAGAGCTTTGATGTTGGCTCAGCGGCGATGTGGAGACGAAAGGCGTTGTAAGCTTGTCTACAAGGTATCGTGAAAGCATAGGCTGTCGACGTTGGTGGTCTTAGTTCGAAACGAGGCAGAGAGACTCGACGCCAGTGTATTGGTCAAGAGCAGCGAACTGGTCGGGAATAACGAGCTAGTTGCAATGGCTTGAACCGTGTCATAGGATTTCGCCGCTTTGGAGCTTATGTTCCTTGGGGCGATCATGAAGGCCTACTACAGCCAGAGACGAAGACGTTGGATTCTGAAGAATGAGCGAGCTCAAGCCGCCATCATCCGGCGAGCTTTCCGGAGAAGGACTTTGTGTCGTTTGGAACAGAGTTCTGGTGGTCTGTTTTCGAGCTACTGGTTTCTGTTGTGGCGTTGGAGCTTTTCTTTGTGTGTAGTTTGTTTTTTCCCGAACTAAGATTATAATAGGTTGAATAAAAAGTAGAGAATTTTGTCAAAACTGAACATAAATTCATCCTCTTTTTTCCTTTGGTAGAAAACTTTTTTTAAAATTTTTTTTGTCCTTTATACCCTTTCCATTTTACAAACTCAATAAATAAATAATTTTATGAATCAAAAACATGTACAAAAATAAAACAATTGATGAAATACCCATATACAAAAAAATGGTTTTTTCCAAAAAAAATTTAAATTAATTTTCAAAAATATGTTCTACGGAAAGTAGACATCTTATACGAAAATAAGCATCATAGAAATTGAATTCCACGTTAAACAAGTTAGTCAACTTTAATTAAAACATATATTCTACTTGTAAATAAAATTCTAAATAAGAAATGCAAAGTCTACGGATTGTAAAGGTTACTAATTGCAACTTCTACTTTTACAAGCAATCCTAAAATTTTAGAAATACAAAATCTACACAAAATTCAAATGGCTACATTTAGTATAATCTTCTTATGGAATTGTTTTTTGGTTTCTACGCAGTGTAGAAGGTACATTATACGAATAAGAAAACATGATCTAAAAAATTTAGGAAAAATCAGTTATGAAAATATTCGTAATCTTCTAACTTTCCATAAACATATAGAGGCCGATTTGATTGTCAAAAAATCAAAAAAAAAAAAAAATAGACTAAACCTTTTCTTCTTCATCAAACCTAGATCTCCATAGTTTTCTTGTGATTTTCACAAACTCTTCTTCTATGATGCATATCTATACGACATGTGGTGTATGGGAATTAGGTGCAACAACACGATGGGTGTATTCGGATAATGACAAAGGGTGTAGGTCACTGTTATAGGAATCGAGTTCTACCTTAGAGGATTTAAAGAGAATGGTTTTGGAGGATTTTGGTACAGAAGAAGATAGCTTAGCCGATTTGGAGTTGAGTTATCTACCTACTGAGTTGATCAATTGTTGGGGTTAAAATTGGTCACGACGAAATCAACGGCTCAAGTCCCCGAAAAATGTTCCTTCCGAGGTTTTGGCCCTCGAAAGTTTTCAAAGAACGATCAGGCCGCAAGGAGCAAGTCATCGTACGATGATCCCCGAACACAATGTACAGGTCGCCATATGGCGACCCACTCTCACAGAACACAAGTCGTCATATGGCGACCTTCACCCAGCAAGCAAGGTTCGCCATATGGCGGCCCAGGCTCGCCCAATTCGGGTCGCCATATGGTGACCTGACCTCGCGCAGTCCGGGTCGCCATATGGCGACTTGACCTCACGCAGTCCGGGTCGCCATATGGCGATCTGACCTCGCCCATTACGGGTCGCCATATGGTGACCTGACCTCGCCCAGTCCAGGTTGCCATATGGCGACCTGACCTCTCTGAGTTTGAGTCGCCATATGGCGACATGAACTCTCTGAGTCTGGGTAGACATATGGCTATATGTGTCTCTTCTTTTTATTCTTGTTTGCATCACGATCGAAATTCTTTTTGTTTCGTCTCAATCTGAGTTTCCGTTGAGGTTTTACGGATAAAACGAGTAAGAATCGCGAAAGAAACCCCGGGTAGCCAAGTACAACTCTCAGGTCTCCATATGGCGAGAGAGAAAAAACCCCTTGGCTTCTCTCACGAGTCTCGATCGAAATTCTCCTCGTTTCGTCTCAATTAGAGTTATCAGCTGAATTTTACGATAAAAACAGCAAAGACTCGTTTTCTCGGATGAAGTTCACGGTATCGTATAAATGGAAACGGTTAAGTCAACTCCACATTTTTCTAAACTATACGAGGAGTGTGAAATTCCTAGCTAAAGAGACTTCGTATCATTAAACGTTCGAAGAAATCGTAAAAACGTTAGTCAAAATACGGCCCAAAGAGGCCTAGAACGCAGCTAAAAACCAACTTGCAATTTCTTATGAAATTGAGCCTAGTAATGTGATGATGGTGTATCTTTAATTGTAGAAGAAGATGAATCTCGCGGAATCGAAAGATAAATGTCAAGTTTCCAAGATAATGACGAAGATCGAGATAAAAAAAAGAATATTATCGAAGTGATAAACTCGACCAGGGGCAGAAAATGAAACTCCAAACCGCCTTGGAGAGGAGTATATAAGAGAAGATGAGACGAGAGATGTGGGAGACTTTTTTAGCATTCACAGCAAACTTAGAGCAATATGCATTTACTTTCTTTTTGTTATCGAGCTACGTTTCGATTAGGTTTTTCGTAGTCATGTTGCTAGAACTAAGGATCTCGCCAACAGCTTTTGTAGCCAAGGCTCGTTACCT
The DNA here is from genome assembly GCA_905132885.1 of Moricandia moricandioides. Taxonomy (NCBI): domain Eukaryota; kingdom Viridiplantae; phylum Streptophyta; class Magnoliopsida; order Brassicales; family Brassicaceae; genus Moricandia; species Moricandia moricandioides. Next base: position 700,214 of record CAJHQQ010000006.1, read on the forward strand.
TCTTATACTAATTCTCTTATGCAATTACGGAATAAGAACCTCTTTGATCTCTTTCTCTTTTAGATTTTTTCTTATCATATTATCGCCAGTCTTTTCTTAAATTGTTTAGTTGTGTGGCATTTGGTTTAAAGGAGATTGCCCGGGATATCCTGGGAAAGTTATGGTTTTCTGAATTCCTAAGTTTATGGAAATCTACAGTGCGAATTTTGGTTCCCACATCAATACATCAACATGTCCACATGTTATCATTGCAAACAATTGACAGCTTAAGAATTTTTCTGATTTTGTTAAAAAGAACGTCTTGACTCGGTCGTTTGTAGCATATAAAGCCAAGGCTGAGAATCCGAATGAAACAGAATTTGATCTTATCAAGTCGCCAAAAGATTCAAGTACTGATGAAGAGGAGGGAAACTCGTTTTACAGAGGGGACGAGTCAGCTGATGTTTTTGATGAGACGGAGAGCGCAGAGCACGAAGAAGAAAGAAAAGATGAAACGAGTCGAATCTGATGGAGATTCCAATGATGCTGATACCATAATCTCTGAAAAAGAGAAGCGATACAATATGTCAAAGTATTCTTTTCTCAAAGTTGTTAAGAAGGGACAACTTTTTGAGGAAAAAACTTTGCTAAAGGCGACTTTCGAGATATGTGCAATGAAACATAACTTTAACTACCAGGTTATCAAATCAGATAGAGAAGTTTGGTATATTAGATGCACGAATAATGCTCTCTTCACCTCTTGCCAAAACTCATCACCTATCAATGCACTGACGTGGTGTTTCTGACCAGCTCTCCTTCTCCTTAATCAGGGTCTCATGTCTCTGAATGGCCTAACTTCTCTAGACCAATTGATTTCCAACTTCTTGACATGAGTGTTGAGAGTTTCAAACTTTGTGTTGAGGTTGATGTACAGAGCATCTATCTTTTCATTGAAATTCACAGACATCTGTTGCTGCTGCTCCAATACTCGGTCAATCATAGCTTCTAACTTGCACTCCTGAGTCTCTGGATGTGGGTTCTGATAAGAAGATCCCAAGGTACTGTAGTTGTTGCCATGCCTCTGCTGCTATGAACTCTTGTTGTAGTTGCTCATGTTGCCACCATAGGAGTTTCTATTGTAGCTCTGATTTCCCTGTCTCTTGAAACCGTTTCCACCAATGAAATTCACATCTTATTCTTTTTCTTCTTCTATAGCTTTCACTTCTTGCTTCCTGAGAAACTTCTGAACATTGTCAAGCTTTGCTTTGACTTCATCCATCAGCTCATTGCTCAAATCTGGAGCTGATTTCTTCCTCTCATAATCAGTGTTCTTAGTGCTATTGCTAGACGTAAAGTTCTCAATAAGCCTTGTTGCTTCTTCTGGACATCTAGTGCTGAAATTCCCTTCACTAGCTGTGTCCATCTAGTACTGCATATCAATACCTCTGAAGAAGATACTAAGTAGCTTCACCTCGTTGAAACCGTGGTGTGGGCATTCTCTCTGGAATGACTTGAATCTGAACCAAGAGCTTTTGAATGATTGTCCAAGTTCCAGTGTGAATGTAGCGATTCTTCTTCTCAAGTCCTCTGCTCGCGCATCATCAAAGAAATTGCGCAGGAATGCATTTTTTTGTCTGTCCAGGATGTCAGAGATCCTGGTGGTAGCTGCTTAAGCCAATGTGAAACTTTTTCAGCAAGTAAGTACTTGAAGATCTTACAAAAGATATAGTCCTCAGGGACTCCATTGGCTTTAACAGCATATACAAGATCCTCAAACCGCTCCAGGTGATCAATTGGATGTTCATGTCGCGATCCATGGTAGGGCATCTGTGCAACAAGTGCGATGAAGGATGGTTTGATCTTAAAGTCGGTCCTCTGGAAAGCTGGAGGACGAATAACGGATCAGTTAGCATAGAACTGGTCTGGACATTTGTAGTCTGCCATTGTCCATTGAGCAGCTTGGGCATTTGCTTCAGGTCAAGATATTGCAGCGTCTGCTTCTACTTTTGGTTCAGGGATTGCAGCCCCATGATCATCAATTCTCTGACCTGTTGCATTACGCATATGACCTTCGAGGTCATACATGTTTCCTCTCTCATCTCAGACCAAAATTAAAGTCGCAACCATCTGAGCTTGTGGACTACCATCGATCAACTCCATGTTGGATTTGTCAATCGCTGTTGGTGAAGAAGCGTCGATCAGTGGTTGAGTGCTACTGCCGATCGATGCTTGTCTTATCTTCTTGCGGATTGAGCATTCGATTACAATTAGATCTGAGAAGAGTAATTCCTGGTTCATGTTGCTTCTGTTACTGCTGGACATTCACCTGAAAGACAAGAAAAGGAAATTATTAGTAAATTTTCAGTAATGAAAAAGCCTAGACTAAACCTAAAAAATAAATCTAATTGTGATCTTTGCTCTCCGGCAACGGCGCCAAATTTGACAGTGTGCAGGTTAAGGTTTATGTTCTTAAATATGCAATCTATCAAATTAACTCTACGAACTACTCTTGCCAAGAGATGTAAAATTGCAGTACTTAGGGATTGAATCCACAGAGAGCGAGGGCACACAATAGATTTATTATAATTCTAATCGTTAAATATAGCTCTCCTTGTTACTCAACTTCTTCCTAGTCATCTTAATTGAACTCAGCAAGAAGTCATACGAGTGAAGACCGCAATGGAAATTCCAAACCTTGTCAAGATCCATCACCAACTTGATGTACTAATGAGGGCTGTTCACCTTCTCATCTCTCCCCATCACCACACCCATTATCACGCACAAGTAGATCAACCTCAACCTATCAACCCGAGTGCAGTTGTGAACTTCTCATAGATGCATCTTCATGATCGACTTCAAGGTGATTTTCGCACCACTCTTTGGTATATTACTTCAAAACCCCTTTATCATCTTTCCATTTAACTACGCTACTGCCACTTTCCCGTGAACTCTTGAGGCCTGTCACATCAAGGTACTCCTGAAGCGAAAACCGGAGAGGTGTCCTCACAAAGACAAACCAATTCTCATGCATCTTCGAGGTAATAAGCTCTTTACACAAGAAGCTATGCACCAGTTTCCCCAAAAAATTGGGGCGATTTGAGTATATAGCCATGATATGTGTGAATACATGATCTCTCTTCACTTCTCTATACTCTTCAGACATAGCATTCTTCAGATCACTGAGAAGTTCCATCTGACAGTTGTTGTTGATCTTCTTGACTTGAGGTTTGAAGCCCTCTCGATACAAACGCTTAGGTGGCTTTAATTCCATACGTACAAAAGACAAAAAAAATCATTTTAGTCAAACAAATTTTATTCAAGTTAAAATAAACAGCTTAAGAGTGAAACAAAAACATAAGTCAAAAACGCAAACAATTTCATTCTATTCACCTCTGAAATTCAATTACAAAAATTAAGGTTCAATACATCAATGTTTTAACTATCACGTTCATGACATAACCTAAATTCATCACAAACATAAACACTTTTATGTCTGAGCTCATAAAAAAATTAAACAAACATTGTTCCAAATTAAAGAAACAAAATTAACAGTGAAACAAAGACTAAGACAAGCCAAAATCAAACAAATTCAAATCAAATCAATTAACCAAACTGTAAACAAATGAAATCATTTAACAACATCTATTCACAAAAGAAATCAGTTAATCAAACTAAGACAAGAAAATTCACACACGTAATCAATTCATCAACCTAATACAATTCACAAACATAATCGGTTCACATACAAAGACTAACCCAATCCTAGCAACGTTGAGGAACATACAAATACTGCTATCGAGGAACATGAAAATAAGAAAGAAAAAGTTTCAACATTCATCCTTACTTGCTAGCGATTTCTAGAAAGACAGAGGCGGAGAGAACAAGAAAAGGTGGTTCCGTCTGAAGAGAGACTCTATTTCACCACCTTTGAAATTTCCTTCCTGAGAGAAAGAGAGAGAGAGAGAGAGAGAGAGAGAGAGAGAGAGAGAGAGAGAGAGAGAGAGAGAGAGAGAGAGAGAGAGAGAGAGAGAGAGAGAGAGAGAGAGAGAGAGAGAGAGAGAGAGAGAGAGAGAGAGAGAGAGAGAGAGAGAGAGAGAGAAAAACAATAAAAATTATGGAGAGACTCAATCAAATTGGAAGGAGAAAGTTTGGTGTTTACCCTTGGTGCTTGCGATGTCACAAAAAGACGAAGGTGCCAGCAGAGAGAGACTTAATTCACCGCTGGTATCTCCGTTGATTCACCGAGAGAAAATCAGTGGTTGGTCTCGCCATTGATAATTGTAGAGAAGACCCTGAATCGCCTTCGTCTTCGTCGATTGAGAGAGAGAGAGTCGGAGAATAGAAATTAGGTCTAGGGTTACATGAACAATTTGCGGGTTTTGTTGTTCTATTTTTATTTAATTTTTAATATTTATTTCTTATTAAAATCAACATTATTTTAATCTTAAAATTGTATTATTTGATTAATGAAAGGTTAATTGGGATTATGAATATATTTATACTATAGGTACAAAGTAATGATGGTTTTATACCAAAGGGACAAGAATACTGAATTTTTGTTATGTTTTGGCATAAATCCCATTAAAAGTATACTTAAAAAGTATATAAAAAAAAGAGAGAGACAGAAAAGTTTTCAAACGTTTCGCCAGTTATCTCTCGACGTAGCTCCAGCGCGTCTCCCACCTCGAGCACCAGATCCGGTCTCGTCTCCTCTATACGACCCAACGAACTAAGCTTCCCACTCTCATGCCTTGCTCCCTGTCATGGATCTCAAGCCTCCGAATGGTGGAATCGAAGCTACAGAAAACTTAATCTCTTCGATGTCTCCAAGTGCTGAGACTACTATTGTTGAAGCTTCAGTTCAAACAAATACAATTCCTTGTAGAGCCCCTTCTCTGTGAAGGCGAGTTCTCCAACCCTCCTTCTGCAACCACCGATTAATCAACCGATGGGAATCTCTTTCATGTTGCTTCACCTATCACTGATGAGCTTAATGTTGTCATTGAAGCATTATCACCACTGGTAATCTCAGATGTAACCAAACTTCCTGCTTTTGAATCTTAGAAAGAAAACCCATGAAATGCTTTTGTTCCATCAATTGGAGCATGGGACAAACCTCTCGCATTCGCACCGCCTGCTACTCCTCCAACACCAGCATCACCAGCGGATTTTTACCCGTAGTATCTCAACAACTTACTTGAATATTTTGGCCAACACTAATGGAAGGTATTGGAAAAAACGAGAAGAAAAGAGATCAACAAACTGCTATAAGAGAGTTTCCACGCCTTTCGGGTAAAAAGATCCCGGTTCAAAAAATTAAAGATGATGAAACACTCACTACAAGAAAACAAGACAATAGCAACATACAATAAGGACACCAAATATACGACGTTAAATAACGACATATTACATTCATTGAAACGACAGAAAAATTACTATGACGTTAAAATGACGTTCATTAGCGACGCCTAAATACGTCGTTATTTTATGTCATTTTAATGACGTATTGGCATCATAAAGCAGAAGACGATGATATTTCTTAGTTAACGCGGGGGCAATAATTTCAATGCCACATCGTCGTTAGGTAGCGACGTTCTACCGACACTTTAAACATACTTAATATTAACGACGAATAAGTTGTTTCACTACATAGGTGCACACAAGTTTCGTTTACACCTAACATATACCAAACTTTTAGTGACGTGAGTGACTCTGTCTTTTAAGTGTCGCTATTGCGTCGCAATTCTAAAATTTGTCTATTTAAAAACGAATGATTGTGAAAGAAACGAGAAATGAAAAAATCGTAAACAAAACACCAAAAATGTCTTCTTCTGGATCTCATATTTTCCAGTCACATCAATGGATGTATTCACGAGTCAATCTGGAGACAGGCAAAATCACGAAAGAATTCAAGAATGGATTGCAATATTTTATGGCTTTTGCAACAAATCAAGAGATATGCATTGAAAGTGGTAAGTTATTTTGACCATGTATCAAATGTAATAATGGAAAATCTTATCGGTTAGTGATGTTTGGAAGCATCTTTATTGTAAGGGGTTTGCTCCTAATTACTATGTTTGGTTTCACATGGTGAAGATTTTGTTGATCCACAAAATAACAATACTAGCGAGCATAATGTAGAAAATATTCCTAGTTATAATATTGGTGGTTATGATCAAGGGTATACTAATGAAGTGAATATATATGCTGAAATGGTTATTGATTCATACAAGGGTCAGTCAATATTGAAAATTTGGCAGAAGAGCCAAATTTAGAAGCAAAACATTTCTATGACATGTTGGATGCTGCGAATCATCCAATATATGAGGGGTGTAAAGATGGTCTTTCTCCATTGTCATTGTCGGCAAGAATAATGAATATAAAAACAGATTTTAAGATGGCCGAAGGTTGCGTTGACGCATGGTCAAAATTAATCAAAGAATACTTACCGGAGGATAACCTAGCTCCTACAACATACTATGATGTTCAAAAAATGGTATCAGGGCTTGGGCTACCTTCCGAGATAAATGATGTATGCATTGATAATTGTATGATCTTCTGGAAGGGGGATGCACAACGTAAGGAGTGTAAATTTTGTAAGAAAGAAAGATTTCAACCAACGAGCGGAAGAACTAGAGTTCCATACAAGCGAATGTGGTATTTGCCGATAATTGATAGGCTAAAAAGCCTATATCAGTCCGAGAGAATAGAAAGACCGATGAGATGGCATGCAGAGCATTCTACCAATGGAGAGATATCACACCCATCTGATGCTGAAGCATGGAAGCACTTCGTATCCACATATCCAAACTTTGCATTGGAAAAACGAAATGTTTATCTCGGTTTATCTACAGATGGATTTAATCAGTTTGGGAAGTCATGTCACAACTAATCTTTATAGCCATTCATACTGACTCCATAAGATCTCCCACCTAATTTGTGCGTGAAACGAGAATTCTTTTTCTTGTCGATCCTAGTTCCCGGTCCAGAGCATCCAAGTCGATCTCCAGATGTTTTTATGCAACCAGTAATAGAAGATTTGAATGATATGTGGTATAATGGTGTTCCTACATTTGATGTATCTGAGGGGAAAAGTTTTCGTATGCATGCAATATTAATGTGGACCATTAGTGACTTCCATGCTTATGCTTTGTTATCTGGATGGACTACACATGTGAGGTTATCTTGTCCATATTGTCAAGAAGATACTGACGCATTTCAACTGAAGAACGAAGGAGAGTCATGTTGGTTTGACTGTCATCGCCGATTTTTACCCAAAAACCATCCTTACCGTAAAAGCAAGACATTGTTTAATAAAAATAATGTGGTTAGATCTGATCCCCCTCCATATATGAATGGTGAGGATATGCTCGAACAGATGAAAAACTTTGGTGTGCAAGAGACCATTGTTTTGGGGGGGTAATGGAGATAGTAAAGGGGATGCATACGGATCCATGCATAATTGGCATAAGAAAAGTATCTTTTGGAGTTTACCTTATTGGAAGACTCACCTTCCGAGGCATAATCTTGATGTAATGCATATCGAGAAAAAACAAATTCAATAACATAATGAACACAATATTCAATGTTAAAGGTAAAACAAAAGATAATTTCAAATCCAGGTTAGATCTCCCTCAGCTTTGCTACCGGTCATAACTCCACCTTACGGACAATGGGAAGGCTCCAATTCCCATTTATAGGTTATCCGCAGAAGCAAAGAATAAGATATTTGAGTGGATACGTAACGATGTGAAATTTCCTCATGGATATGCATCCAATCTATCTAGTTGTGTTGATTCAAAAGGCCAAAAATTCATTTGTCTGAAGAGTCATGATTGTCATATATTTATAGAACGTTTACTACCATTTGCATTTGCCGATCTCCTTCCAAAAGAAGTCCATACAGCGATCGCAGGTATCTAAACTTATAAATACACAACACACACATATTACAATAATTTCAAACTGGATAAACTAATATTTTTTTAAAAAAAAAATCAGACATTGGAGCATTTTTTCGAGATATATGTACACGAACGCTTTGGGCAGAAGGAATACAACAAATGCAAGATAATATCCCCCTTCTGTTATGTGATTTGGAGAAAATATTCCCTCCTTCATTTTTTTTATGTTGTGGAGCATCTTACTATTCATCTTCCTCGAGAAGCAGCGCTCGGAGGCCCGGTACAATATCGGTCAAGCTTGGCGATGTGGCTGTTCGTATTACGTTTGGGGTCCCACAAATGGTGAGTTCCTGCATGGAGAGAAACATAAATGTGAGCGACCTCGCCATGCAACCACCTTGCCATGCGACCTCGGTGGATCCTAGCCGAAGATTACTGATGCGTGACTTTTAATTTTCAATCATGTGTTTCCTTGAGATAGGGCGATAATGAGAATCATATGGAGAGCTCGGAGTGAGCAGTGAGGATATGTCAAGACGTGGCGAGCTTGAGCTGGTGTTAGGAAGTTCGAAGATGTCAAGACGTGCGAGCTTGAGCTGGTCGCCATATATAGCGAGCTCTACATGAATGAGGAGGTAATGGGCTTGGAGCGCAAGCTTGCGAACCAAAATAAAGCGAGGGTAGGGCTGATGGCGACGGTTGTCATGGAGAAGCGATTCATTTGGACATGACGTCCTTATTTTGAGGGACGAAGAGCTTGGTGACGTTGCACTTGTAACGAGCTTGGTGACATCGCGCTTTGTTATGAGCTCGACGACGTTGTACTTGTGACAAGATCGGAGACGTCGGTTTTGTGATGAGCTTGGACACGTAACGTTTGGTGAGGTTCTCGTCGTGAGGAAGAAGATGATCCGCAAGTGGTGTTCTTCACTGATTTGGAACTCTGAATTGAGATGCTATCAACTGAATCTCGGGTTACTTGAGTAAAGTGATCTTAACGTTGTGACCTCGTCACATGACCTCGCTATGTGCGTGTCGCCATATGACCCTAGCATGTATTAGCAAAGCTCAAGAACTCTCGATGAAACTGAGATTTTTATTATTCAACTCAAAAGTCTGTTACAACTATATGTACTCTAACAGAATATTAAACCGAAATGCAAACCTGATTAAGATAATAATTAAAGTGATAAACAGATAATTCTAGAGCCCTTAACCGGTCTATAACCGTAGTCAGCAGCTAAAAGCCCCCCCTCAAGATGGAGGTGCAAAAATGTTGATCAATCACATCTTGCCAATGAGTTCTCAGAAAGGAGCTTGATGCAAAGCTTTAGTAAGCATATCCGCAAGCTGGTTTCCTGTACGTACAAACTTGGTCTTCAAGAAACCATTATCAGTCTGCTCTCTTATCTTGTAGCTATCAATCTCTACATGCTTAGTTCTTTTATGGTATACTGCATTGTTAGCAATGTGTAAGGCTGAGGTGTTGTCACAATAGAGACAAACAGGTGGCTTGAAAGGAGTCTGCAGATTCACAAGTAAACGAGACATCCAAATCAGTTATTTGGTCCCTGAAGCCATCGCTATGAACTATGCTTATGCAGTACTACAAGAGATGGTATCATGTTTCTTAGATCTCCAAGAGACCAATGAGTCACCAACAAAGATACAATAACCAGTGATATACCTTCTTGTGTCTACACATGATTCCCAAATCAGAATCTGAGAATGCTCGTACATCAATTTTTTTGTCTGCTGGATAGAACAGTCATTGACCCATTGTTCCTTTCAAATACCGAAGGACCTTATGAACTGCAGTAAGATGTGTATCTCTCGGAGCACTTGAGAACTGACAAAGTGTGTTCACTGCATAGGAGATATGTTATCTGCAGATACATAAGCTTGCCAACAAGTTTCCTATATGACATAGAATCTGTCAACAAAGTCCCCTCTTCCTTTGACAGTTTTATACTAGGATCCAAAGGAATGCTAGACGGCTTGCTACCAAGAAACCCCGTAGTATATAGCAGTTCTAAGATATAATTTCATTGACAAAATGATATCCCTTCTCATGATCTTGCTATCTCTAGACCAAGGTAGTATTTAGCCTCTCCCAAATTACGAAGCTTAAAGTGAGATTGTAAAGGACACTTGAACTCCACCACCAGTGCATCTCAGATTACTCACAACCAATATGTCATCAATATATATCAAGATAGGTATGAAATTACCATTGTTGATCAGGGTGAACTGAGTATGATCTCCATGAGATTTCTGGAATCTCATAGCACACAATGTAACTGAAAGCTTTAAGAGCCATTATCTCGATGCCTGCTTGAGACCATATATCGACTTGTGTAGTCGACAAACAGCATTAGGAGGCAGTATCTTCCCTGTAAGTTCTGCATAGCCCGGTGGTAACTTCATATAAATCTCTTCATGCAATTCACAATTCAAGAATGCATTTGATATATCAAGTTGATGGATTGACCATCCCATCTTGGCTGCAAGCAGAAGGACCAATCTAATTGTTGCATGTTTAGCCACGGGTGAAAAACTTTCTTCATAATACATTCCCTCTACTTGAGTATATCCTTTGGAAACAAGCCTTGACTTATGTCTCTCAATTGTGTACCATTGGCATTGTAATTGATGGAGTTAACCCATTTACAACCAATAGCAACCTGGATGGGTGGGATTGTGCATATACTCCATGTTTTGGTTCTATTCATAGCTCCTATCTCATCTTTCATTGCATCACAAAACACCTGCAACTTCTTGGCCTTTCAATACTTTTGAGGAACTATTTCATGGGTGATCATATTAATTGACGTGGGTGTGTTTTTATGTTCTAATAGGGTATATATATATCCTAAACAAATAGTTGTCAAATTAACCCGTAATCCTAACACACAAAATAATACTCTTGTCAAGAGAGATCAGGTGTAGTACTTAGGGATCAAATCCACAGAGAACAATGGCACACAATAGATTTCTTATTTCTTATAGCTAAGCTAGGTAACTATATATATTGGTAGCAAGTAATGGGGTCAAGGAAATATTCTTTATTAGAAGGTATAGATGCAATATGGAAATATGTTAATAATGCAAATATGAAAATATGCTAATAATTTAACTAGATGCAAATGTAAATATGCTAGATCTAGGGTTTCAGGCAAGTGGATTATAGTGGATAGAAGTTAAGGTTATTTAATCATGGAACTCGAAATCTAATGTAAAAGACACCAGTTCTCGCATGCACGTCTAATCTATTGACTAAGTCCAATGTCTCAGCTCTCGCTTGTTGACACGGAATGACCATCGATCAATGGCAATGATCCTGCGTGGATCGATGGTTTCTTGAGTCAAGCTTTACGACCTAGTTTGATAAGTTCACTAGATTAACTAAATCAAATCTCATTTGTTTCTAGCAACCTAACTCAACAGAATAAATTTCGGTAGTAGTTCATGCTCTCGCTTGCGCCTAACTATCCTATTATCAGGGTTCTAGTTAGCTACTATAGAACACAAGCAATAAACATAATTTTATTAATAGATCTAATAATGACTCTAACAATTTTATTGTTTGGCTTATCCATAAGTACCATTAATAAACCCTAAATCTAGTTGGTAATTACTCCGACATAATTAAAGTAAAAATAATAATCTAAATAAAATGCATAGATAAAATATTGGGATTTCAATACAAATCTCCTTAAAGAGTTATGAACCTTCTCCCTAAATAAATCCTAGAATTATGGTGAGGTGGTGCACACTTAGCCCTCTCACTCACACACTTTTGGCACTTTGCACCAAACACTCACCAGCACCAAGCACACTTTTTCTGGTGCAATATATAAAATATAAATATAAAACCCTAAAGTCTAGGTCAAAACTCGTCCAAGGGTAATCTTGTGTCATTTCCCTAACTTGGGCTTGAAAGTCGGCTGTCTGCGAATTGGACATCGATCGATATCATATGTGCAACATCGATCGATCTTGGTCATGTAACATCGGTCGACGCCAAAAGTTATGTCATCAATTGATGGTAATCTTGTACTTCAACTCTCCCAATGATCAGCTACGGATTATTCTCCTCTAAATACTCCAAAAGCTCCAAGTATCTCCACAACGTACCTGGACCTGTAAAGACCTCAAAATATAGCCTATACACACATGACATACCCTAAATAGAGCCTATAACATGGTCTAAAACTGGTAATAAATAGGCTATATCAACTCCCACAGACTTAACATTTTGCTTGCCCTCAAGCAAACAAGCCTGTGAAAGATGTTTTGAAAAGCGAAGACTCACATATTGTCTAAGTATAACTGTCACCTTATTTTATTGCAACCACATCCTATCAAGCCAATTACAGAGAAACTTTATATACCTTATCCTAGTATAGCAAGCAAATACATTCTACCAACAACTTAGCGAATACTAGTTTAACTCTCCCCTCTACTGGTTTCATTTCTTTGCATAAAATAAAAGTGCAGGCTTTACCTTGGGAGTATCGATCAAGGGACACATGGACTCTTACCTCTGCAAGTATCTGAACACAAAGGTAGCCTTCTCAGATTCCTTTCCTCTCTCTCTTCTCACTTCTTCTCAGTCAATGTCTCCCTTGTTTTGAGGGTATCATTTTATTTTTTTAATTGATTGAGATATTTGGATAGGCTTCCATGAATCAAGCCCTAATGGTTTTTGCCACCAGATCATGTTCACTTCTTTTTGACCTTTATTTCTTTCTGGGATCATATGAATTAAGGTTTAATGGTTGTAGCCACCAAATCCTGTTCGACTCCTTTTTTAATCTGAAGGGGAGGGAGGGGGGAAACAGAAGCACACAGACTTTTACCTTCCAGACTTGCAGAAGGAATCTGATCCAATGTATACCAAATCCCAAAGAAAGCAAATAATGTCAGGATTAGTGTTGGAAATAAGCTTCGGTTCCTCCAAACTTTCTAAGCAAGTGTGATATAGTGGCAGGATGATCTACTTTGGTATCTCTAGTAATCTCTGCAAACAACCTTCTAAGAATGGTGCTTATAGCAAGGTTAGTCAATAATAAATCTTGATTCTAGTCATCTTCTTGACTCAATAAAACTTTTTAAAAAAAACTTATATAGATATAAATAACACTCAAAAACAATTAAATAGCATTAGCGAACCTCCCCCAGACTTAAATTACATTGTCCCCAGTGTACTCCGCCTCGGATTGGTTAGAGAAAATTAAATCATAAGTAATTAGCTTAAGTATAAAACTTGATACCTCTCTCAGTAATAGATCGTCGATCGATGTTTGGTTAAGGGTGTCGATCGATGTTGAACCTGTAGGTTCCTATTTCTTATAAAACTCAAAAATAAAACACAATATCAGTAATACCTCCCCCAGACTTAAACAACATTATTACCAGTGTTATACAGTCTGAGATTGGGGAAGAAATAAATCATAAGGACCAAATTTAACAAAGAAAAATGATATACATGCTCGTTGATGGTGACTGTTGATCAACACAGTAAAGTGCCTATCGATCAATGTGTTGCTTCATCCGTCAATCGGCAGTGATCAAGTGTCGGTCGACGCTCTATGTAGATTGTCTTCCTTGGATCTTTTTTTTTGAATCTGAAATAGATAAAAACAAAAATTAGTAAAATTGAAGAATAAAAACTAATTAAAACTTACTAAACAGTGGGCTGCCTCCCACTCAGCGCTTGGTTATAGTCTTAAGCTCGACGTTGTGAATGCTCTGACTATAAAGGAGGTTGATCAACACTTGGAAACCAAGTGGCTACATCTTCTTTGCTCTTCTGAAACCATGTACCAATGAAGTTTATGATTGCATCATCTCCTCCGCTAAACCATGTACCAATGAAGTTTTTGATTGCCTCATCTCCTCTAGTTTTCTCGTTCTTTATGATCTCCTTAGTAACCTCCAGCGAATGCATTCTTCTTTGTAGATTTTCAATACCGCGCTGGAGCATTATAAGTCTGGCAGCTGTAATGTCTAATATCTCCTCCAATTGCTGAGAAATATCTTCTTTCATCACACTCTGAGAAAAAGCAATTTCATCGAACCTATCTTCTAAGTGGTGTTCTGTTGCGGACTTCTCTCTGTCAAACTCAGTATCGATTGACGGCAAGGTGGTGCCATCGATCGATGTCAGTATATCTGGTCTACTCGCATGCTGTCTCCGAACAGTATCCATCTCTTGCTTTATGTCATCCATGCGTGTAGTCAAATTGGTAAGGCTTCTATCAATAGGATAGTAGACATCATCAAGCATCATGTAGAAATCATCTAGTGACATCTCTTGATCTTTGTAGATCTCATGCACAATATTATCAATCTCTGCTCTGTTGTATGTTTCTTGCTTTTGTTCCTCGTTGTCGATCGATGGTTGTTGTTGTTGTCCAAAGAAATTTCCTAATCGTTCAGCCATGAGAAGTGCGTCTACTACATCTTACATAGGTAGAGTTAGAATTCTCCCATAAAGACCTCGTGCACGTCCTTCTACATCTCTGAAAATTACAAACTCATCGGGTCTAAGATAACCAGCTTCTGTTTCTTCTGGTCCAACTGAAGGGTATGTTTTACGTTTGATGTCGTTTGATGGCCAAGATAGGCTGGTTATTGATGCTGGATTGCCTACTCTCGTGTCCATTACCCAGCCAGCTTCATCCTCATTGTGACCTGAATCATATTCTTCGTATTCTTCACCATATCCTTGGCATGCCAATTGGTGTCGATCGATGGTCTATGGTTCCCATCGATCGACACTCGGTAATACGATCGGTGCCCAAAAAGGTTTCCAACTCCATTGGCCATTGCAAGTATATCTGCTACATCCTCCTTCATGACGTTTAGAATTCTGCCATCCATAGCTCTTGCGTGACCATCTGGATCTCTCATAATACCGAATTCATCTTTTTGTAGATAACAAGCTTCTCTATCACGTTCTTCTGCTGAAGAAGGTTTGGTTTATGCTTCGTGCTCAGTATCAATCGATGACGTATGGTTGCCGTCGATCGATGTCGATTTTCCCGGTTCATGGGAAACATGAAAAACTCCAGCCTCTTCTATAGAAAGCCCTCGGTACTCAATCATCTCTTCTTCTCTGTAATTTTCATCTTATTCGAGGTGGGCTAGGTTGTAATCATGATCAGCATGGTGGGTGTGGATCGGTTCTGGGTTATGGGTGTCGATCGATGTTGAAGGGTGGGTGTCGATCGGTTGTTGATCTGCAAGACTGTCGATCGATGCTAGGGGTTGGGTGTCGATCGATTGTTGATCTTCAAGACTGTCGATCGCTGCTAGGGGTTTGGTGTCGATCGATGCTCCATCTACCGATTCCTCATTGAAATCATAATCACAAAAACATGTGGCCACAAGCTCTGCATCCTTACACAATTTCGTGAGGGAAGGTTTATTCTTATAAATTTCATAATAGATATTATGCTCAATCAAGGAAAGGCACAACTTGCTTGTCTTCATGTCACAGATAGCTCCCACGGTGGCAATGGAAGCTCTTCCCAGTAACAAGGAAGAGTTTCAATTGATCTGGATGTCCATCAAATGGAAATCTATCGGGACTAAGACGTCTTGAATTTGCAGTGGGACATCTTTGCATAAACTTCCTGAGTCTACTCTAGAGCAATCCACAAAGATGAAAGAATCATTGGAGGTCTCTATTCTGAGGTTTAACTTTTCTGTTATAGCTCTGGGCATGATGCTCACTGACAATCCGGTGTCGCATAGGGCATTGAGAAATTCATATTTTTTTATCAGACATGGCACCACAAACATCCCATGATCACTTTTCTTCTTTAGAATGATCCTTGGCTCTCTCCTAGTATGATACTTGGTAGCTTTATCGACTATCATAGGTTCTGATGAATCCCTCTTATGTTCTGGAGTTGTCATATTCGTGAACTTTGGTTGATCAACTCGTTTTGTCACTGGATATCATCGATCGATTGTGCGGCCTCTGCGTTGAACGAAGCGTAAAGTTATCCCCGATTTCGTCGAATTAACAGGAACCGTCGATCGACTCGTTGTAACGATCATCAATCACAGCATTGTGGGCTGATTAACGAACTCGGATTTCCTTCCTTTTGTGGCTTCTCTTTCTTGACTTTACCCAAAATCATCATCAATCACAGCATTGACGTGATGCTTTTGCCCAATCTCTTCCCCTTCTTTGACCATAACTTTGTATCTCGTAAGGATTTCACTCTTATGTGTCATCTGATTCTCCAAATTTTCTACACAGATGCTGATATCTTCGATTTTTGTATTTACGTGTAGGTAAAGGAAATCTAACTTGTCATTGAAATCCACAATCATCTTCTGTTGTTCCTTCAGTATCTTTTCAAACATAAACTCGATCCATGGTCTTCAGGTTGGCTTTGAAATTTCCATACTTCTGGCAGCTTGGGCATTAGCTTCTGCTTCTGTTTCTGTATCAAGGATTATAGTCCCTTTATCACCTATCCTTTGACCTTCTGCATTACGCAGATTACCGTTGAGTTCATGCAAGTCTCCATTCTCATTCTGAACCATAATTATAGGCGCAACCATCTAAACTCGTATGTTGTCGTCCATCGATGCAGATGAGGTACTGTCGATCGATTCTATAGAATCAATATCCGTCAATGGTAGAGTTCTGATGCCGGTCAATGGTTGAGTTCTGATGTCAGTCGATGGTTGAGTTCTGATATCGGTTGATGTTATCCGTAAAGAGGTATCGGTCGATGCTGAAAGTATGCCGTCGATCGATGTTTGTCGTCTTTCTTTGCGGATCGTGCGTTCAAGTTGTTGTAGGTCAGAGAACAGTAAGTCTTGTCCTTTTTTGCTCCTGGTACTCTTTTGCATGCACCTGAAAAATAAAGAAAAAGAAAATTCAATAACTTTGAAAGTAACAAACCTAAACTAAGTCCTAGAAAATAAATCTAATGGCGATCAATGTTCCCTAGTAACGGCGCTAAATTTGACGTGGGTGTGTTTTTATGTTCTAATATGGTATAAATATCCTAAACAAACAGCTGTAAAATTAACTCTTAATCCTAACACACAAAATAATACTTTTGTCAAGAGAGATCAGGTGTAGTACATAAGGATCGAATCCACATAGAACAATGGCACACAATAGATTTCTTATTTCTAAAAGCTAAGCTAGGTAACTATATATATTGGTAGCAAGTAATCAGATAAAGAAAATATTCCTTATTAGAAGGTATAGATGCAATATGAAAATATGTTAATAATGCAAATATGGAAATATGCTAATAATTTAACTAGATGCAAATGTAAATATGCTAGATCTAGGGTTTCAGGCAAGTGGATTATAGTTGATAGAAGTTAAGGTTATTTAATCATGGAACTCGAAATCTAATGTAAAAGACACCAGTTCTCGCATGCACGTCTAATCTATTGACTAAGTCCAATGTCTCAGCTCTCGCTTGTTGACACGGAATGACCATCGATCAATGGCAATGATCCTGCGTGGATCGATGGTTTCTTGAGTCAAGCTTTACGACCTAGTTTGATAAGTTCACTAGATTAACTAAATCAAATCTCATTTGTTTCTAGCAACCTAACTCAACAGAATAAATTTCGGTAGTAGTTCATGCTCTCGCTTGCGCCTAACTATCCTATTATCAGGGTTCTAGTTAGCTACTATAGAACACAAGCAATAAACATAATTTTATTAATAGATCTAATAATGACTCTAACAATTTTATTGTTTGGCTTATCCATAAGTACCATTAATAAACCCTAAATCTAGTTGGTAATTACTCCGACATAATTAAAGTAAAAATAATAATCTAAATAAAATGCATAGATAAAATATTGGGATTTCAATACAAATCTCCTTAAAGAGTTATGAACCTTCTCCCTAAATAAATCCTAGAATTATGGTGAGGTGGTGCACACTTAGCCCTCTCACTCACACACTTTTGGCACTTTGCACCAAACACTCACCAGCACCAAGCACACTTTTTCTGGTGCAATACATAAAGTATAAATATAAAACCCTAAAGTCTAGGTCAAAACTCGCCCAAAGGTAATCTTGTAATCTTGTGTCATGTCTCTAATTTGGGCTTGAAAGTCGGTTGTCTGCGAATTGGACATCGATCGATGGCAAATGTGCAACATCGATCGATCTTGGTCATGTAACATCGGTCGACACCAAAGTTATGTCGTCGATCGATGGTAATCTTGTACTTCGACTCTGCGAATGATCAACTATGGATTATTCTCCTCTAAATGCTCAAAAAGCTCCAAGTATCTCCATATATCTCCAAAACGTACATGGACCTGTAAAGACCTCAAAACATAGCCTAGACACACATGACATACCCTAAATAGAGCCTATTACATAGTCTAAAACTGGTAATAAATAGGTTATATCATTAATGAAATCACGAAAATGCTGAGATAGATTTGAATAATAACTATAATCAATCATGGGAAAGGGATATCACTTGAAGTAGTATAGCAATGAAAATCCTGCAAGTGCTTTGGTGGTTGTTTTTGTCTGTTAGATCGTGATTCAGAAGGAACCAGAGTCTCAGAAGATGATGCATCACAAGGATGGTGCACATCAGAAGATGATGGTGCGAAAGGCATAAGGTCATCAGGTTTTGCAGGAGAAGGAATATGAGGAAAGAATGTTGATGTATCTTCTGGAATCATAGAAGATACAAAAGGGTAAATATTCTCATGAAAAAAAGAACATGCCGAGAAATAAAAATGGTGCGTGTCTCTATATCTAACAGATTATAGCCTCTGTAACCTATGGGATAGCCTAAGAAGATACATGCTTTAGCTCTAGATTCAAACTTGTGTCTATTCTTAGAAGAAGTAGAACTATAACAGAGACAACCAAATCTCTTAAGAGACGTATAATCTGGTATCTTTGAGGTTAACTTCTCATAAGGAGATTTGTTCTTTTGGTCTGGACCAGGTAATCTAATTATTAGGAACACAGCAGTCATTACACAATCTCCCCATAACTCTAAAGGAACATTGGATTGGAATAAGAGAGCCCTAGCTACATTCAGTATATACTGATGCTTTCTCTCTACAACTGAATTTTGTTCAGGTTTTTCAGGCTAAGAATGATATATAAGCTACTATTCCTTTTCTAGCAAAGAAGTCATTAAATTTCGGTTCATGTGCATTATCAGATCTTACGGATTTCACTTTCACTTTATATTGAGTCTCAATCATCTCTATAAAACCAGGGAAAACATGCAAATATCAGACACAGACTTCATCAAATAAATCCATGTTGCCCTACATGAAGTCATCCACTACTGTTAAAAACTATTTGAAACCATCAGTGGTTGGAACAGAAAAGTGACCCATGTATCAATGTGAACTAATTCAAAAGGTTCATTGCATATATTTTGTCTGGATTTAAAAGGTATATGTTTTTGTTTAGATAAATGACAGATATAACAAACATGAGACTCAGTTGTATTCATATTCTTGTCACAAATATTCAATACATCATAAAGCACTTCAATTTTTGATTGTGAAGGATGTCCTAAACGTCTATGCTATGTAACTGTCTATGCCATGTAACTGAATCAACTCTAAAACTAGAAAATGTCACATTATTAGAATGAATTAAACAATTACCTTTCAAGGAAACAGATTTATTATGCTCATCGAAATCCAAGACATACAAAATTTCCAACTTGTCTACCTTGACCAATCATCAACTCCTTTGTAAGTTCTTGGATACAACATTCATTAGGTGTGAAACTAACTCGTGACTGCAAAGACTTAGTTAATACACTCTCGCTTATCAAGTTGAATTTAAACTCATGAATATAGAGCACATTTTGTAGAGATATAGCATTAGATAACTAAATGAATCATATACCCACTATCGTAACAGTGTAGCCATTAGGGAGAATAACAAAAGTGTTATCTAAAGGTCTATACTCTATAAACAAACTCCTGTTTTGAGTAACATGATGTGTGGCTCCTAAATCTGTAGCCCAAGCTCTAAGAGACACTGCCATTTCTTTATATATAGATGAAATCACCATGTTATAGTATGTGTTTGAATATAGAGTCAGAAGTGTACCTGAAATTGGTGATATAACAGGCACTAAGTTAAAAGTCGAGGCACAAATTGTTTCAGGTGTAATTGACACAGCGGAAGTATGAAATTTAGAGCTTAGATAAGAAATCATAGTCTGGATTTGAGCATTAGACATGTCTTCTTGTTGTACTGAGACATTTTCATTCTTCAACTTTGTAGGAGACTGATACTGTGTAACAACAAGATTAGTAGTTCCTAGGGAATGAGGTTTCTTTCAATTGGAGCCATATCCAATAGGAAAAGTATGCAACTTGTAACATTTGTCTGCAGTGTGACCAAGTTTGTGAAAATGAAAGCATTTAGGTTTCTGATATCCACCATTTTTCAGCAATACTTGAGTCTCATCTGATCCAGTTGACGTTCCAATAGGAGATGTCTGAACTTAAAAAGCTGTTGGATTGTTGAACTGAACCTAAGAAGGACAACCAATAGTTCGTTGAGTCTCGTCCTGGTCAAGAATGTTGTATATAGCAATTAGTCTTGGTCTTGGCTTCATGTTCAAAATTTGACCTCTTATGTTAGCAAAGCTATCATTTAACCCCATCAAGAACTGAATGATCCTACTCGTCTCAGCCTCTTCTAATAATTATTGAACATGATCAAAATTACATCTCTTCACCTTAGATGTTTTTGTATTAGCAAGTTGCTCTCAAAGTGTCTTTGTTCTTGTGTAGTAAGTATACAAACCAAGATTTCCTTGCTTGAGAGTGATGATCGACTGCTCAAGTTGGTATTTTCTTGGAAGATTACTGACTCTGAAACGCAGAAACAGATCATTCCACATCTCTGCTGCATCTTCATAGTATATGATGATATTATCGTATATTTCTCTATTCACCACATTCAATAACCAAGCCTTGACCATACTTTTACATCTACTCAAGATCGTAAATGAAGTATCTTCTATATCAGGCCTATGCAGAGATCCATCAACAAAGCTCAACTTATTCTTCGCATCGCAATCGACCAAGTGTTATAGTTCGTTCAATCTAACATATGAAATACAATGGATAAACATGGATGATCAGTAGAGTGGAGGAAGAAAAAACTGTGAACATTGTCGTAAGGTGTTGCCTCTAACGAGATCTGATTGAATCGACTTCGATTAAGTTGAATCTGAGGATTTAAAATTGTAGTATGAGTAATGTCATCTGGATTCGCGATCAGAGTATGATCCGTAGATTTTTTTCTTTCCCTCACTTTTCTTCCATGCAACAAGTGATTAAGCATGAAATGCTCCTTGTTAACTAATCAGCTTCGTCTCTCTTCTATCTAGGATCTAGGAGAGAGGTCTCTTCTTCATGTAGGCAATTAGGTTTCTCCCATAGATAGGCATCTAGGAGAAAGATCTCTTCTTGAGATGGGCATTTAGGTCTCTCTTATAACTAAACAGATAGGAGAGAGGTCTCTTTTTTTAGATAGGCAATTAGGTATCCAGCTGTCTAGTTTGTCAGATCGTCAGGTCAGCTTGGCAGTTTGACAGCTAAGCAGTGACATCAAGGCAGCTAGGCAACTAGGAGCTAGGCAACAAGGCATCAAGGCAGCTAGGCAATGATAGCTAGGGAGCTAGGATCTAAAAATGATGGGAATTGCAAATAAAAAATATAAAAATTATTTGGAATAAATATATGACTTTACTTTGATGATGAATATGTGGATCTTTTGTCGGAAAAGATGATGAATGTGTAGAATCTTCTATATCTATTTCTTCTCTTTTGCTCCATGGAGAGTTTCCCCTTTTTGCTAGGCAGCTTTGACTAAAACCATTGACCAAGACTTTTTTCAAGGTCTTTGACTTAACTCTTTATGGACTCCACTTGATATGAGTCTTTGATCTTCAATGCGCTTCTGAAGACACTAATATTTGATAACCGGATTGGATTTGTGGTTTAGACTTAGGATGAAATCTTGCTCCAACAAGTAGTAGCCAGTGTTACCTATTCTTGAAGCAACATTTTTCGAATCAAGTCAGTCTGAGCTAAGTTGCAGGCTCACTATGGTGTCGCTTGGAGTATTCATGTTTAATGGAAAAAGTGAAATAGTGCTGTCCAGGATCGAACTAGAGACCTTTTGTGTGTAAGGTAAACGTGATAACCCCAATACCATAGCATCTGATGAATACAGTTTGGATCACTAAAACCAAAGATTGTTATGCAATCTGACTTACTCAAAGACCTCGACCACAAACATGGCATTATTTTTTCCGTTCTAAAGAGCTCACTGCTTTCTCATTGTGGCAACATTTATCTTGACGAAGGGCAAGCACAAGATTGTATCCCAAAAAAGTAACAAGATTATATGTTCTCCTTTAAGTCAGAGCATCAAAGTTAATAAGGAATATATAATGGATCTCAAAATCCAACTAAGAAATTAAGGTTATGGTTTATGTAAATGTGCCGGATAAGTTATTGATGAATAGAATGTTCGTTGATGATTTGAAAATGTGAATTTTATTGATAATGTGATTTAACACAACTATGAAGACCAAGAGGATATCAAATATAAAACATATTAAAATAATAAGATTATTTAATTAATAAAATATGAATTATAGATACATTTAAGTGATATAAAGTAACTTATTAACTAGTTCAATAAGTCGACTAAAGTTGTTCAACAAACATATTTTACGGTGATTATATAGAAATATTTTACGTAATTTGATTAGTTTTTATACCAATTAATGACTTAAACTATAAGTCAAATGCTTAATTAACAAATATATTCACAGGTAATTTTGAAATTATAGATACTTATATATTTTATTTTCAATTATATGTTAATGTAAAAACTTATACATATTTATAATTATGTTATTTTTTTAAGATTTTTATTAATGGTGATACATATAAGTTAATAGTATATCTAAATCATCTCACCAAAATGTAAAATTTCATAAATATAGTTTGACATGTCTATCTTTTCCAGTAAGATATGTTATCATTTTCAATAAATCATGTCAGCTATTTTAAATGAAAATGAATATGGCGATCACACATAAGAAAAAAAAATTAAAAAATCACATTTCAAATAATGTCTAGGAGAATTAAAGAACAGGTTTGATATGAAGAAATTGGCCCCCTCTCCTTCTTCGTTGTTATTTTTATAGATGATTAAGAGTGGTTCATAACGGTGATGTGATCTCCGATGAGTATCACGTGCTTTTAAGATCGCATTTAATGCCCCAGTCTCTTTTTCGATTTAGTTTGACCGCGCCAGTTCAACATGGAATGTCCTCTTAGTTCAAGGTGGACATTTAACCTCGTGAACTTATCGTCTTCTTTTCGAGCCTTTATGATATTGGGCTGAATTTTTTAATTGGGTTTGGAGTGGGTAAAATCCGCCTCGAAAAATATATATAAGTTGACAATGAGAATATGAGACCATCAAAATTTAGAACATATGGCCGAGATGTTTAATAAGAACGACGGCATATTGATGACGGTGAAAAGGTTAGTGAAACTAATAGGTCATCCTATGAAATAAAAACTAATTGATTTGCTTAGTACATCAATTAAATAAAAGATCTATGACTGCATGTTAAATGTTATACAATCTAACATATTCTAGGAGTGCATGCATAAAATAAAATATTACATAAAATAACCTTACAAGATTGTTATCACAAAAAAACTTACAATCTAACATATTTATTCAAGTCAAAAATATGAATGGTGTTGTTCACTTGCAGGTTAAAAATAATAATACATCAATTTTTGTAACATATATTTTAGTTTAATTAATAATATAAATTGGAATAATTTAAAATAACTAAAACCCGTAAATTTATTAAAAATTAACAAAAAGTCAATGATTGTGAAGACCATATGTCAGAAAACATCAATGGTGATATACAAGAAGAAACCATAATCAACATCGGGCGTTATGTCAAAGATTATCATCATCATTGGTGATATGTTGAAAATTATCACGTAATATGTTGGAACGGTCAATAAACTATGTTGGAACATCAACAATGTTATGTTGGGAACCGTCAAGAGTGAGGAACATTCACCTTCAACTACAATATATTGGAAACCATCGATGACAAAATGTCACAAAGAGTCACCGTCACCGTCACCGTCACCAGTGATATATCAAAAACTGTTATCTTGATCAGTGATATGTAGAAATCATTACTGATTTTATGTGAGAAAACCATTTCTATTATATATGATAAATTGTAAACCATTACTTGAACATCACTATTTCGAAAATATCATATATGATTTTTTTGGGAAACCTTCACTAACAATTTTAATTTATTTTTGATCCTTTTCAATTTATTTAGTTATTTTAGTTAATTTTTACTTTTATCAATAAAATAATAAAAATATTCATAAAAATTGACATTTCATCATTTTTACTTATAAGCGAACAATCTAATCATACTTTGACTTGTTAACAAGTAAAATAGATTGATTTACGATATAATTTTTTGTTTAAAGATTTCTTTAATTCTCCATTATAATGTTTAAATCAGAGAGAACCAGGAAATATGTATGTGTTTCAGTTTTTATGTGTGAGTTGTTGCACATACAATATGAACCGTCATTCTTCATTTTCACATGAATTGGTTAAGAAAAATTAGTAAGTAAGATCTAAAAACCCATAAAAAT
Organism: Moricandia moricandioides; assembly: GCA_905132885.1. Taxonomy (NCBI): domain Eukaryota; kingdom Viridiplantae; phylum Streptophyta; class Magnoliopsida; order Brassicales; family Brassicaceae; genus Moricandia; species Moricandia moricandioides. The sequence continues at coordinate 724,843 of CAJHQQ010000006.1, forward strand.
ATGAGTGCATTACATATTAAGACATATTTTTAAGATTCTTTACACATAGAGATATTTTCTGAAAGAGAAGCACATTTTCGGATCCAGATGTCATTTTTGGACCAAAATACTCATTTGCTTGTTGTTTTCTTTGTGTGTTTAGTCAAAACGTAAGTAGATTGGTTATTAGAAATCGGTTTAGTTAGAAGTTAGTTAGGCGCAGTTTATTATTATTATCAATTCATCCTTCACTTATTTAATTGATTAGTTTCAAAATATTAAAGTAATAAATAAATAAATTTGATAAAATAAATTTTAGCTTTTTATCTTCTACATTTTAGTTTTTTTTACATATGTTTTATCATTTGAATATGACAAACATATCAACGCACAAAAATAAGATTTGTCGATTACGTGTGTTTGGACAAATAAAATGTGGACACATTTGTTGGGGATAGAAAAAAAAAGTAGGCTTGTGAGTTATGAACATATAAATTACAGATAAACTCTGAACAAAAGAATTATGATAAGCTAACTAAAATCTGTTTAAGTATCAATTTAGTTGTGTAATTATTAGATTGTGTGTTTATGCTTAATGATGCATATGTTTCATTAGAAAAAAATATGTAATTTTAGAGTTTCGAAAATAATAAATTTTGATACAAATATAAAAATAAATAAAGGTAAATTTTCATTTCTATCATAAGTTTGATACCACTTTTCAAATTTAACTTTAATGAATTACTATTTCTAAAAATACCTTAATTTTTGGATGAAAATAGACTTAATTAGTTTTTCTAAATATTTATAAAAAAAAATAGAAATTTCATCTCACCCATTCAACACTAAATCCTAAAAATAATGGCAATTTGTCAAATATGACTCAAAATTTAATTTTAAATGCAAAAGTATACCCAAACATCAATCAAATGCAAAATTAACCGAGAAGCCTTGTGAAATTACAATCAGCCCCCTATGACCAAACAAAAAAACATAATTTATTTTTACGAATATAACCCTCGGAAGTCTTCTGAGTTTATGTAAGTTGTCCAAACGATTTCCTAGAAGTCGTCCAGACGACTTTCAAGAAGTCATCTCATATAGTTGATCTTAAAAATAATTTTAAAATTTTATAAAAAAATAATAATTTTCAGGAGAAAAAATTGAAATCATGTAATTATAAACATTTTAAAATGATATAAATTAAGACATAGTAAAAATGAATTATTTTCAGCATAGATGAGTGAATGTAGTGAGTCATGATATTCTTTGGTTTACGGTTTGGTAACATATGTTGTGTTTGCATTTTGGGGTTAATTTTTGAAAACTTAACATTTTTATTTAAAAATTAAAATTTTTACATATATGTATTTAGTTATGTATATATTAAACACTTTTTAAGTTAAATTTGATTATAATAAAGTGCTTAGTTAGTTAATTAAGTTCAGAGCTTATATTTAGGGTCTAGACGACTTCCATGATGATTAATATTGGCGTCAGACGACTTCTGGAAAAGTATTTTGGGCGAACAGAAAATTTATGGTCGAGAAGACTTTCAAGTAAGTCTTCTAGAATACTTACTTGAAAGTCTTCTAAATCGAAAGTATTTAACTTAATGGAAATTTTGTCTCCTCATATAAAGAAAGTTTACACATTCTATCTTCCGCTCAAATGGCTACAAAAAATGTAATGTTTCTCATTCTAAAACTCTCCAACCTCTCTCTAATATTTTTGAACTTAAAAACACCAAACTTTATATCAATTTCTCATTTTTATCTCATATCTTTCTCACTAGTTTATTTTGTTTTTGGAGGTTTTTCATTACATCGTTCTCATCTTCCACTCCTTTAAAAGTAGATTTATAAATCATTTTTTTTATTTGATAATCTCTTGTTGCTTAAAGATCTTATCTTTTGAAAAAAAGAAAATTTAAGCTCTTACCTTATTTTGAAGTTTTTCTATGTTTTGAAGTCATTTGAATGCTTTTGGATATGAAGGTTTTTCAGATCTGAGACAGACTTGAAAGACTTTCAGGAAAGTCTTCTCGGAAGTCTTCTAACAGTTAATGCACTATAAGACTTCCTGGAAAGGTACGTGTATCTCATCTTCTATTAATTTTCTCTGTTTTGATGTCATTTGAAAGTTTTTGGATTAGTAGGTTTTTCAGATCTGAGTCACACTTTGGAAAACATCCGAGAAGACTTCCCAGAAGTCTTCTAGACGACTTCTTGGAAGTCTTCTCGGAAGTTTTCTAACATATAATTTGCTAGAAGACTTCCAGGAAGTCTTCTGAGATAGTCTTCTCTCAAGTCAAGTGGAGTCCAAGCTTGTTTTTGTGGAGAAATAATCTATAATAATTTTGTTTATGGTAACATTTTGTGATTTGTAGATGTACATTTTTAACTGTGATTTTTTTTTGTAAATTTGAAGAGATATTAATGAAAAAAATTGGCAAATATATTCATGTCTACAATGTTATCTTGCCAAAAGTACATGACATTATTGAAGTTATTGATACAACTTTAATAGTAAAACACAATAATACAAAAAATAGTCAAATTTACTACATATAAGGGAGAAAACTTCTCAAGAAAACTTAGTCAAATTCAAAACATATCAAATATTACATAAGTTCAAACATATAACAGTTTCACTAGAAGAATTCTGGGAAGTCTTCTGAAAGACTTAAATTTAAAGCAGGAAATTCAAAGAGCGAAATTGAAATATAAGCGGAAAACTCAAAATTTTAAGTGAAAATTAAAAAATTTAAATTTCATGAAAGTTAAAAAAATATATCTTATGATCTAATAAGATACATTAAACCATATTATTTGATATTTTTGAAGTTACTTAACACTTCTGAAAGTTAAAAATATATCTTAAAGTTACTTAACAAGTTTACAAAAATTAACGTAGAAGACTTCCGTGGAAGTCTTCTCAGATTAGCTAGAAATATTAATAAACGTAAATATTGGTAAACTCATAATTAAAACCAATTAAGTTATTAATTTCACTCAGGAATCCAAATATCAACTAATATACATGAATTAACAAGAAAATGTTAAAAAAAATTATAGTTTTAGAGAAAATGAAACTTTATTAAACATTGACATAGACGACTTCCAAATAAATCTTCTCGAAGACTTACACGGAAGTCGTCATTAAGTTCATTTTTGCAATTTAAAATTTACAAAGGAATACTTCCAGAGAGGTCTACTATACATTAGACTTCCAAAGAAGTCTTTCTTTGTAAATATTTTCTTACTTTTGTTTTCAAATTGTTTTTTGAAAATACCAGAGAAGACCTTCCAGTAAGTCGTCTAGGATAAACAAGTTAGTTTTGGATTTTACCAAATTGTGTGAGAAATTTGACTTTATGTAAGTCGTCTCAGGTTACTCTTGCAATTAGAAAATAAAACTTAAATATTTAATTTTATCTAGAAAACCTACGTGTAAATCTTCCGGCAGACGACTTACATGGAAATCTCTGTGATATCCAAGGTTTAACTAGAATATCGGAAAAAAACTCTAGAAGACTTCCGTGTAAATCGTCTACCGAAAAACATACATGTATGATGTCTGACTAAAATTAAATATTTAAGTTTTATTTTTTAAATGCAAAAGTAACCTCAAAAGACTTACATATAAGTCGTCTAGTAAATGTTAAATATTTAAGTTTTTTTTCAGCCAAGTCGTGTGGAAAAGTTAAATTTCTAACACAATTTGGTCAAATGCAAAATTAACATGTTTATCCTAGACGACTTATTGGGAGGTCTTCTATGGTATTTCGAGATTTTTTTGTCAACAGAGAAAACTGGAAGATTTCTAGATAAGTCGTCTCTAAAAATACATATGAAATTCAATTTCAAAACCAACATCTGCATTGGCTAGACGACTTCCGTGTAAGTCTTCTACATCCAGAAGACTTACACGGAAGTTTTCTGGATGAATAGATCTGAAAAAATGATTTCTTAGGTTAAATTAGTGAGATAACTTCCTTAGCACACAAAACTCTTCTCCAAGCACACATAAGCTCAAAAGAAAGCGACCCACCAAGAATCGTAAACTTGAATCAAAATCTTGAATTTTTAGATGAATATAGAGAGAAAGTGAAAGAGCTTTAGTTTGTGAGCATAAGAAATGTGCATTAAGAGCTTCAAATTGGTTGTTCATGGTGGTTGGTATATTGATGACAATGATATTATTGTAAATATTTGATGAAGATGAGGATGATATAGTAAAATACTTATTTTTGAAAAGAAAAGAAAAAATACTGACATTCTCATGAATAATCAGAACTTTGGGGGTGAATAGGGCAAATAAAAATTCAAAAAAAAATTATGGGTTAGTTTTGTGTTTGACTTTAAGTTTTGGGTCATTTTTGTAAAAAAACTCAACAATAATCACTAAAGTGTAAACTCAAATGATAATATATTTTTCATAGTGTGTATTTTTACAAAATGATATTTAACTTATGATATTCTTAATAATTTCTCATAAATAAATTACTATCATGTAATTATCTTTAAACGATAAGGTGAAAAAGGTAATATCAAAACTATATGTAGCCACTAGAGAAATATCATATATTTAATTTATATTTTAATCAAAATATATTGCTTCAATATAGTGACATGTGTCAGTATGGTCTCAGGTTGTTTTTCTTTGTTATCAACGGGTTAAAAGTTTTCAATACATTTAAATCCGCATGAGATTATTTTTGTTTTCAACTAGCCAATTATGAACATTCAACTGTTAAAATTCTAATTCAATAGGTTCATTGCACATGGTCTTAGTAGTATTTATTACTAAAGTTAACTATAATCAACGACACTTGTAAGAGTTTCTACAGAGTATCTCTCGTCAGAAGATTACATGTACTTTTGTTTCGTTGTCGGTTAAACGAATTCAGAAAAGTCATCTTAAAAATTGTTAAAAAGCTGAAAATACATACTGAAAAAGTGTGTAAGATTACTCGTGCAGATGTGCACGTCATTGAACATCATTTGATTTTGGTCTTCATCCATTTAACATGCACTCCCAGATCTCTTCTTTAAATTTTGATGTACTAAACAAATCGATTTATTTTTGTTAACTAATCTTTTTAAAAATAATAAGAAAATAAAAACCTTTCTGCAGACGTTCTAACCAAACGTCTCGGTCATGCGTTGTTTGAATACGGCTGGGACTTTTAATCATATCCGAATATCCAAACTGGATCCGATCCGAAGTGGACAGGTTCAGTTCGATTTTGGTATATATGATTTTACTCAATGGATATTTTTATAAATAACCACAGGTATCGGATCGGGTTGGGGTTTTATCCGGAACCGAATGAATATCCGTTTTACACCAAATTCGATGTAAAAATACATGATTGTATCTTCTAAATGTTAAACCTAAGTTAGAGTGATAAAATATCAGGTGCAATACCACTAGACCACTCCAATTTTCTAGTAATACAATACATATTAATAATATATATACTATTTATATTTATTTTTCCTTTTAAAATATAAAAAATAATATAAAAAATAGAAAAATAAAAACAAAATGTTTCAGATCTAAAGATGCATAACCGAACCGACCCGAAACCGGGTTGAAACGATTTGAAACCTAACCATAGGTTGACCAAGTACTCATTGGATACCATTCTAAATAAATGATTTACCTAAAACCGAGAAAATCCTATCTGGAACCGATTTGAGTAACCGAAGTCCGAGCCCTAGTTTTTGAACCTTTGGTGGTCTCATATTTTCCTTGTCAAGATATATATGCACATTATTACCGAAAAAAGAACTTGTATATGCACTAATAAGTAATAACTTTGATGCTCTATTTTAAGGAAAGCCTTATATCAAAACCTTTTGATTTAGTCGAATTAAGAATACACGGAGTATATACAATTTAGATATACAAAATATGTTAGTACAATAATATTATAGTGTATATACTGGTTGGATAAACATCTCTTAAAAAAAAAGTTGTACTTAATTGAGAATTGATGTGCAATAAATATTTAATATGATCGGAACATTTATAAATATTTACAAAAGGATAATACCAATTAGTATTCTGGTACCGTTTCTTTTTGTCGAAAAAATATTTGACATTTTACACTATTTGTTTACAGTAATAAATATAAAGTAGTATACAGAGTAAAAAGAACTATACAGTTGATGAAAACTGTTTTAGTGTGATATAAAAGATTAGGGTTGGGCATTTTATCTATTAAATTTAATTCGGTTTATTATTCGTTTTGATTCGATCCTTAAAATCTGGATATCCGTAAGTCATCGAAGCAAAGCAAATACTAAAAATTAATATCCGTTATAAACGAAACAAATTACAAATAATAAAAAAATCAAAGCTGGATAACCGATCCGATCCAACATTATACAAATAGATGGATATGTACAAATAAAAACAGATTTTTATATGTATAGTTTTATAAAATTGTTATTTTAACATATCATTTTATTAATTTTATTTAAGATTTACTTATAAAATCTTTATAAAATGACAATTTTCTAAAATTTTGTGTGTTGATAAGAAAATTTGACTAATTTTAGAAGTTTATGGAACATATAGTTTCATTAATTTTTATTGTTCATTTTATATTATGTAAAAATATTTTTTGAAAACAAATTTGTATAACCTTTTTAGATTTACTTTTACTAAACAAAATAGATGAGATATTCGTAAATACATGTAAATATTCGTAAATATCCAAAAAAAAATATTTGAATATCTAGAAAACCGGATATCCGTATTTCTCTGAAGCAAAAAAAATGGAAATCAGATATCCGTAAGATACGAAAAAATTTACAAATACTGTGTGCCCACAGATGAGTTTGTAACATTTTAGTCGTTGAAGAGAATGTTTTAGGTTTGATTTCTTTTTAATATTACAGTTTTCGTACAGGAAAAGAACAAGAACTATCCAATTGCTTAGGTTTAGATTGCTTTTGTTAGATATTTTGGATATTTGTGTTGCTTCTGTCGAAAGAAACAACTGAAACAGTTACCAGTTACTTTATGTACTTCAAAATTTTGTGATCGATTACTTGCAACTTATTGCTTATTTTAAGTGGTGTCTTAAGAATTTTCATTTTTTAACTATTTGTAATCAATTTATATATTGTGTTTTTAAAATAACTGACATCATATATTATAGAAATAAAAAAATTACATACCTTCAGTGTTTTATTATATTTTTTACTTTTTTTTTACTTTTTTAAATACTTCATTAATTCTCTTTACTATAATAATTCAATAATAATTATTTTACATCTTAACCATAATAACTCGACATATTTGAATAAAATTGTTTCATTCTTGATAAAAATTAAAATGGTTAAGAAAGCGTGCTTTTTTATTGTTTACAAAATCAGTAAAGTATGGATATTTGGGATCATTTTTCGGGTAAATTAAGCTTCGTTTGGGTATAATAAATTTATGAATGGGTTTCCAGTCAGGTCTACTCAAGTATTGGTAGATTTACTATCTAAATAACCAATATATTTGAAATGGATTCGTATATTTGTATCAAAAATAATCATATTATCTAGCTGGGTTCTTGTTTTTATATCCAAAATAAACAAATAAATAAAATTAAATATATTATTCGATTCGATTCGATTCGGATTTAATTTTGATATGTACAACCTAAAAATATTCGTATGCCATATGTAAAATATACAATACTAATCATAAAAAAAATATTAATTTATAAATAAAGTAAAATTAATATCCGCATGAATGCATAGATGAATCTTGTTATAAAATATTTATGATTTTATTAGATTGAGAAATCTTAAAAAAAGGGCAGAATTTTTATACCCGTAGAGAGAAGATAATACTAATATAAAATAAACTATCAGAGAGAGAATTCTTATAAGAGGGAGAAGAGAAGGTGTGATTTTCGACGATCGCGAAACGATCGTTTATATAGAAGTGAAAAAGCAAGTTACTGTGCGTGCATAGTGACGGTGGGCTCCACACAATAATATTTACTCTGCGCGTATTGCTGACTTTGTATTCCTTCACGTTTATAACACTCCCCCTTGGAGACCAGTGTCACAATCGTCTTTTGCTTAACGTCTTTATTGCCTCGTTAAAAACCTTTCAAAAAAAACCCAGTGGGAAAAACCCTAGTAAGGTAAAAAGAGTGCAACCACGTAAGCTCCCCCTCGAATGATTAGTCATAAGTCCTTCTGATGCCGCATTCCAATGTTATGGACATGTTTTCTGAATATTGAGGTTGGAAGTGATTTTGTGAAGAGGTCAGCTGCATTGTCGCATGATCGAATATATTTTACTTCAATCTCTTTATTTCTTTCGAGCTCTTGAGTATAGGAGAAGAACTTTGGATGTATATGTTTTGTCCTATCGCTTTTGATATATCCTTCCTTCATTTGAGCAACACATGCCGCATTATCTTCATATAAGATAGTTGGCTCCGTACTTTCGTCAATCCCACTACTTGTACATATGTGTTGGTTTATTGATCTTAACCATACACACTCTCTACTTGCTTCATGGAGTGCGATCATCTCGGCGTGATTTGAAGATGTGGCCACGAGTGTTTGTTTCTGAGAGCGCCAAGATATAGCAGTGCCTCCGATCGTGAAAACGTATCCTGTTTGCGACCGAGCTTTATGTGGATCTGAAAGGTATCCTGCATCTGCAAAACCAACCATTTGACCTTTTGAATCTTTTGGATAAAACAAGCCCAAATCAATGGTCCCTTGGAGGTAACGAAAAACATGCTTAATTCCATTCCAATGTCTTCGTGTGGGAGATGAGCTGAATCTTGCCAAAAGATTAACGGCAAATGATATATCAGGCCGTGTGCAGTTTGTAAGATACATTAATGCTCCGATTGCACTTAGATATGGTACTTCAGGACCAAGTATCTCTTCATTTTCCGCAGATGGTCGAAATGGATCATTTTCAACGTTAAGTGATATTACGATCATCGGGGTGCTAAGAGGAGTTGATTTATCCATGTTGAAACGTTTCAATACTCTTTTAGTATATGTGGATTGATGCACGAATATACCATTTTGAGAATGCTCAATTTGTAGGCCAAGACAATACTTTGTTTGTCCGAGATCTTTCATCTCAAATTCTCCTTTCAGATAGTCTGATGCCTTTTGTATTTCCTTCTGAGTTCCAATAATATTAAGATCATCAACATACACTGCGATTATCACAAATCCGGATGTTGTTTTCTTGATGAAGACACATGGGCATATAGGATCGTTCACGTATCCTGCTTTTGTTAAATGTTCACTGAGACGGTTATACCACATACGTCCAGACTGTTTTAACCCATATAGTGATCTTTGTAATTTTATCGCACATAGCTCTTTAGATTTTGAGCTTAATGCTTCTGGCATTTTAAATCCATCAGGAACTTTCATGTAGATATTAGTATCTAATGATCCATATAGATATGCTGTGACAACATCCATGAGACGCATCTCGAGATTTTTATCAGCGGCTAGACTCATCAGGAATCTAAATGTGATTGCATCCATAACAGGAGAATATGTTTCTTCATAGTCAATTCCAGGTCTTTGAGAAAAGCCTTGAGCCACAAGACGAGCTTTGTATCTCGTAACCTCATTTTTCTCATTTCTCTTTCGAACGAAAACCCATTTGTATCCAACTGGTCTCACATCTGCAGGTGTGAGTACAATAGGTCCAAATACTTCTCGCTTATTAAGTGAATCAAGTTCGGTTTGTATTGCATCTTTCCATTGTTTCCAATCATGTCTCTTTTGACATTCATAAACAGATTTTGGTTCTGGATCTTCGATTTCCTCATTTATTTCTGTTGACACAATATATGAGAAAACATCATCGATATCATCCTTTTCATTTCTTTTCCATATCTTCTTATTGTGGATATAGTTGATGGAAATCTCATGATTCATTTCTGACTCATGATGTTCCATTTTGTCAGTATCCTCATCATTTGTTCCTTCCAAAATATTTTCTGTTAATTTAGGTGTGTCATTTATCTCGACATTTTTTTGTTTTCTGGAATTTTTATTCTTAGAACCAGCAGGTCTCCCACGCTTCAGACGTGTTTTGGATTCACGTGTATCATTTGCTTTTCCTTGCTCATTTGTTATTTTAATACAAGCAGGAGCATTTGCAGCTGGTATATGAGATTTAGTTACCGTCTTGGTATCCGCAAACGCATCAGGTAGCTGATTTGCTATACTCTGTAAATGCATAATTCGTTGAACTTCTAGTTCTGACTCTTTAGTAGGAGGATCAAGATATAACAATGAAGGTACACTCCATTTAATCTCATTTCCTATGTTTTTGTTAGCTCCCCCTAGAACTGGGAATACTTTCTCATCAAAATGACAATCGGCAAAACGTGCCGTAAAGACATCACCCGTCTGTGGTTCTAGGTATCGTATGATTGATGGAGAATCATAACCAACATATATTCCCAATCTCCTTTGTGGTCCCATTTTTGTACGTTGTGGTGGTGCTACAGGCACATATACTGCACAACCAAAGATTCTTAAATGAGAAATGTTTGGTTCTCGACCAAACGCTAATTGTAGTGGAGAATACTTATGGTACGCACTTGGTCTGATCCGAATGAGTGTTTCTGCATGCAAAATAGCATGTCCCCATATAGAGGTAGGAAGTTTTGATCTCATGATCAATGGCCTTGCAATCAATTGCAGTCGCTTAATTAAAGATTCAGCCAAACCATTTTGCGTATGAACATGAGCCACAGAATGTTCAACTTCAATTCTTGTTACCATATAATAATCATTGAATGCTTGAGATGTGAACTCACCAGCGTTGTCTAGTCTAACCCTTTTAATGGTATAATCAGGAAACTGGGCTCGCAGTTTGATTATCTGAGTTAAAAATCTTGCAAATGCCATATTTCGAGATGACAATAGACAAACGTGTGACCATCTACTGGATGCGTCAATTAATACCATAAAATACTGGAATGGTCCACAAGGTGGATGTATTGGTCCACATATATCGCCTTGAATTCTTTCAAGGAACTTTGGTGATTCTTTATCAATTTTGGTTGGCGATGGCCTTATGATCAATTTTCCAAGAGAACACGCAACACATGTCATTTTATTGCCTTGAGAAATCTCATGGATTTTCAATGGATGGCCATGTGAGCTTTCTATGATTTTACGCATCATTGTGGTGCCTGGGTGACCGAGGCGATCATGCCATAATGTGAACTCTTCTGGATTTTGTTTCACTATAATATTTGATTCGATTTCATCGATATAAGTATGATGCAATCCTGAAGGGAGTTCTGGGAACTTCTCCAATATGTGTTTTCTCCCACATTTATCAGAAGTTACATATATGTACTTCTTTCCATCCTCAGTTGCAGACTGAGTATCATATCCGTGAAGATATATGTCTTTAAAACTCAACAAATTTCTTTTGGAATTCGGAGAATATAGAGCATTGTTTATGGAGAATTTTGTTCCATTTGGTAATGTAAAGTTTGCTTTACCAGTTCCTTCAATCACGTCTGCAGGACCTGATATCGTATTGACAAAAATTCTTTTTGGTTTTATATCAGAGAAATATCTCTTTTGTCTCAGAATAGTGTGCGTCGTTCCACTATCTGGTATACAAATTTCTCGAACCCGTTTCTTGGATTTTGTTCCATTAGCATTGTGATCCATGTCTGTAATTGTCATAAACGTTAATAAAAAGAAAAACATGGAAATCATTTATATATTAATCATATAAGAAACACACATAATAATTATACATTAGTGTGATGTTAAAGACATCATTATTTGCTTAAGACAGGAAATTATACATAACCATACTTAGGACTATTCAATAGTCTTATTACAAGCATTTCAGTTCTCTTCAGGAGTAATCTAGTCCAGCTCATTTGCGAAATCAGAGGCTTCGAGGTACGTTGTCCCCTCAAAATTTTCGGTGAGATTCACTTCTTTAGCTTTGCCTTTCGTAGACTCTTTATATAACTTACACAGATGTGGAGGAGTACGACAGGTACGGGACCAATGTCCTTTACATCCACATCTGTAACAAACAGTTTCATGTTTCTGAGTGGTATCCACTTGGGTTTCTTTATCCTTAGAAACTTGTTCGGATCTTACCCATTTGTTAGATCCTCTCCATTTGGGACTGTAAGGTTTTCCACGTTTGTTGTTGAAACGGCGACCACGATTCCAATTTGTTTGGATTCTCCTCTCTGAGTTTTCTATCGCCGTAGCATTCACTTCGGGGAATGCCTTCGCTCCTGTAGGTCGAGAATTGTGGTTTTTAATAAGGAGCTCATTGTTCTTTTCAGCCAACATGAGCGCAACCATCAATTCAGAAAATCTCGTGTACCCACATTTTCTGTAAATTTCGGGTAGGAAGTGAAGTTGTTTGTGGAAAGTGTTGTATGTTTTATTCATCATTTCTGCCTCAGAGACAGGGTTACCACAGTACTTCAGTAGTGAAACTATCCTCAGGACGGCAGAATTGTATTCCTCTACCTTTTGAAAATCTTGAAACCTCAGGTTTTTCCACTCTTCTAGAGCGTGAGGGAGATTGATTTCCTTCTGGTTATCGAACCGCTCTTTTAAAGCTTGCCACAGGTCAGCTGGGTCCTCTATGCTCGCATAGTCATGCGTAACATTCTCATCAAGGTGTTTCTTCAGGAAAATTATCGCTTCAGCCTAATGCTCAGGCGGCGATTTGTTACCGATTATAATCGTCTCGGTTAACTTTTTCATCACCAGGTAGGGTTTCACGTTGGTGACCCATCCGACGTAATTTTCACCAGTTATTTTGAGAGCCGGAAACTGAAGATGCTCAATTCTTGCCATTTGTATTTCTAAAAACACAACATAATAAATTTTATTAGAATTTCATATTATTTAAAATGAACCGTTTACATTAATCATGCAAGCAATTACAAAGAAAAACACCGCATAGAAAAGCATAGCAATATTTATGTTAAACTCTATCGGAGTAAATTCTCCAACACAAAGACCGTAAACACCAACAAAAATTATAACCGCACACAAAACTAAAAGCAAACGAATCATCCTATTTTTTTTCAGAAAAAAAGAAAGAAAATCGGAAGAAAATTATTTGAAGGTTTTTGAGAGGAGATGAAATGTTATGATGAATTGAATGAATGAAAGATGAGTATATTTATAGATGAAAATACTGTTCATAGCCGTTTGAAAAAGGGTAAAATTTTGAAAAAATTATTTGTGACCGTTGGGATTAATTTTTTAGTTATTATTATTTTGTTTCATTTATATATATATATATTTGAACTAAAAATCGGTCTAAAAATATCATAATAATCAGTCAACCAAATTTAGTAAATTTCATAATAATTTATATATGTTGCCTAACATTTATATAATATTCATAACATGCAATTATTAATATTATTATGGTGATAAAATTATTTTGTTAAATTATTAAACAAATTATGCGGCGGCACAGCCAAGCCAATAATTATAGTGTATTTATCAATCATGGTTTATTAATGAGATTAAACAAATTATGCGGCGGCACAGCCAAGCCAATAATTATAGTGTATTTATCAATTATGGTTTATTAATGAGATTAAACAAATTATGCGGCGGCACAGCCAAGCCAATAATTATAGTGTATTTATCAATTATGGTTTATTAATGAGGCGACATACCGCCCGCATCAATATATATAAATAATATAAATTAAAACAACCACTATAAAATAATAAATAGTAATAAAGGCGGTATACCGACCATTATAGCAGGGTAAATATGATACATATAAATTTTACCGAATTGCAGAGTGATCGTGCTGATAACGTGTTATAAAATATTTATGATTTTATTAGATTGAGAAATCTTAAAAAAAGGACAGAATTTTTATACCCGTAGAGAGAAGATAATACTAATATAAAATAAACTATCAGAGAGAGAATTCTTATAAGAGGGAGAAGAGAAGGTGTAATTTTCGACGATCGCGAAACGATCGTTTATATAGAAGTGAAAAAGCAAGTTACTGTGCGTGCATAGTGACAGTGGACTCCACACAATAATATTTACTCTGCGCGTATTGCTGACTTTGTATTCCTTCACGTTTATAACAAATCTCTAGTTTTTCCTTATATTTGTTTGCTTGTTACTTATTTCCTCGGTGAACTTCATTATATGAACTAACATTAACACAAGGATCAGCGAGCTACAGAAGCCCCCAAAAACTAAAGTTAGCGGATAAATAAATTTTCATAGAGAATAAACCGGTGAACGAATTACATGTTCCCAGAAACCATAAAACACCAAAACAAAGCTAAGAACTTTACAATCTATAACCAATCTCACCGAAATATGATTTTTACACATCTTTAATCCAACATTAAAAATCACACTATTTTAGTATGACACTATAATATTATACTAAATTTGGTATGACACTATTCAATAGACTAAACATTTTTTACTTATTTTTATTAATAAATCTACAACTGATAAATAAAAAATAAGACAATAAATACATATAAAATAATAAATTAAATATTTAGAATAAATATTATATGTATTGAAATATTTATTTAAATATGTTACTTAAATATTAGTATATAGGAAATAATTTATTTTACTTTTACTGTAACAATTTTTTATAATATATATATAATCTTAATATCTATTAAATGAGAATTCGTTTTCATATAATTTTATAATTTTTTTATCTTATTATAACAAAAAAAAAAAGTTAAACCATTAAACACAAAATTATCAATATGAGACTTTTAACAGTTTTAGTAGTTTATAATTGTTTTAAAAATTCAAAATATAACATATAAAAATATAATTTTATTATATGGTTAATGTGACTGTTTAAACTTTTAAATGATATAAAATTAAACAAAAAGATAGAGGATAAAAAAATTCTTATCAAATCTTTATTATTCAAAATTCTAATTGTCATATATATTTTAACTATATTAAATTATTTAGTTTTTATTTAAATAAAAGAATAAAGAATACATTTTTTTACACTGCTAATCAATTTAATAATTAATTTAATAAAAAATATAATAAATGTTTAGATGAACTAACTTATTTTTTTAAAGATTTAGAAATCATCGTAATGATAATGATAACATGTAGCTACTTCAAATATTTTAATAATTATCAATTAATATATAAGGGATGTAAAGAGAAAGGAATCAACAAGGTGCTTTGGTTTCCATGCTATATAGTTTGGTAGATGAAGCCAATAAACAGAGTCGAAAGGATGTAATACTAGAGCTTTGATTTAAAATTTAAAACCAATAAGATATTAGAGCCTGGAAGGGTTAGTGATAAACCAATAAATTGACTTCTTGGACACTACTAAACACCACCACATTTCCACTTATCATTTGGTCCTTTATTTATACGAAAATTACTAACTTTATATAATAACTTTCTTTTTGTATTTTTGTCATTTATGAAAAAGGGCGATATATAATATTTATAATATATTTATTCTATTAAAATAGGATTATGACCTATTGATAAACCACAAAAAAATACAAAAAAAATATAAAAATTAATTTATTAAAAAAATTAAAATAAAATATATACCTGCCCTTTCGTGTGTTAGAATCTAATATATATCTTAATTAGGAAACTGGGGCATGCGGAGATAACCAAACAATATCATGTTAACAACTCAAGCATAAAAGCAATTTAAATAGTAAATAAAATATATCACTGGGGCATATAGAGATAAAAACATATTCGTTGTAGAAACAAAGAGAGATGATTACGCCTCCACATGCCAA
Source organism: Moricandia moricandioides (assembly GCA_905132885.1). Taxonomy (NCBI): domain Eukaryota; kingdom Viridiplantae; phylum Streptophyta; class Magnoliopsida; order Brassicales; family Brassicaceae; genus Moricandia; species Moricandia moricandioides. The sequence goes on from CAJHQQ010000006.1 coordinate 740,642, forward strand.
ATGATTAGTCTTACTGAATTTTCTATTCACACCCAAAAATGTTAATTATACAAATAAAATTAAATATACAACTAAAAATACAGTACAAATACAATTAAATATACAACTAAAAATACAGTACTCTCTCTGTTTGAAAATAATACTCCAACCGTTTCAAATTATATGATGTTTTAGAAGGTTTATGGTGTTTCAAAATATAAGATATTTTGAGATTTTAAGGTATTTTTGAAGTTTTAAAGTTAACTTTAACTTTATTGGAAACTGTTCAACTAATAAAATTTTACAGTTTTTCTTATAATTGGTTGAATGATTTTAAAATTATATTTCTAAAAGTACTTTCTAGAAAATGTAAATTTTTTAATCTTTGTGCGGTAAGCTAAAATATCATGTATTATGAAACGGAGGGAGTACATGTTTTAATTTTCACACTTTTTAATAGAACACATTAAAACTTAATTAATAATACATAGTTTTTTGTAATTTTGTATTTCTTATATTTATAAAGTAATAAGACTTCAAGAAATAAAATTAATATTTGTGAAAATCACAAATTTTTATTATTAGTTGACAAAAAAATTAAAATATAAAAAATATATCATTTTGAAACAAAAAAATTCTAAAATATGTATATATTTAACATCGTTAGAGTTCAGATCTAATGAAAAATAAAAATTTCTACCCATAAATATTTCAATATATATATATATTGAAGTTTTTTTAAGAAAAATGCATTTCTAAGCGAAAATATTTTAAATGAAGCATTTTCAATTAGATTGTAACACCCGATTTCTGGTATACGATCAAAGGCTTAAAAGAATTGATTTTGGATACCTATCTCACCAAAGTGCGTTTACCTTTTCTGGCACACATCCGTTAAGAACTCCAAATTTAAGTGTGCTTATGTTGGAGTAGTGAAAGGATGGGTAACTTATCGAAAAGTGGTTTGCGATAACGTGTGAATGGGATAAAAGAGCGGAGAAATGTCATGTGGTGATTGCAAAGTCAGTAAACAAGACTTTCAAGCCTTCTGAAATTAACGCACGTTTGTTAGCAGGGATGGGGCCCATGGGCCAAGTGAGCGAGCGTGGGAGGCCATTAGTTGTGGGCGGTCGGGACGTTACAAGTGATATCATAGATGGTTAGCCATCTTGGTTCTGACCCGAGAGGCGTCTTGAGACCTGTTATGGGGTGTAACGATGACTTTGCGCACTAGGAGTGAGGGTGAATTGTAATATCCCAATTTCTGGTATATGATGAATGGCTTAATAGAATTGATTTGGCTACCTATGTCACCAAAGTGTGCTTACCTTTTCCGGCACACATCCGTTTAGAACTCCAGAGTTAAGCGTGCTTATGCTGGAGTAGTCAAAGATGGGTGACCTATCTGGAAGTGATTTGCGATATCGTGTGAGTGAGGCCAAAGCACAGATAAAAGTCATGTGGTGATGGCATGGTCAGTAAACAAGACTTTCAAGCCTTTCAAAATTAATGCATTAGCCGTGGGCGGTCGGGGCGCTACAAAGGGTGAATTGTAACATCATGAGTTGTGATTTATAGAAAGGCTTAAGAGACTTTATTTGACTACCTATGTCACCAAATTGCACTTCCTCTTCCGTCACATATCCATTTAGAACTCCAGGGCTAAGCGTGCTTATGCTAGAGTAGTGAAAGGATGGGTGACCTATCGGAAAATTATTTGCGATACTGTGTGAATGATGCCAAAGCACGGAGAAGTTCATGTGGTGATTGCAGGGTTAGTAAACAAGACTTTCAAGCTTTCCAAAATTAAAGCGACCATCAGACAGGAATGGGCCCACGGGCCAAGTGAGCGGGAGTGGAATTCCCATTAGTTGTGGATGGTCGGGGAGTTACAAGTGGTATCAGAGCTGGTTAGCCATCTCGGTTCTGACCCGAGAGACGTCTTGAGACCTGTGGTGGGGCGCAACAAAGATGTTGCGCTCTGTGAATGGGGGTGAATAGCAACATCCCAATTTCTAGTATGTGATGAAGGCTTTAATATAATTGATTTGGCTACATACATCACCAAAATTCGCTTGAGTTAAACGTGCTTATGCTGAAGTAGTGAAAGAATAGGTGACTTATCGGGAAGTGATTTACGATATCGTGTCAGGGTCAGTAAACAAGAATTTCAAACCTTTCAAAATTAACGCACAAGCGTCATAGAGGATGAATCCCATGGGCCAAGTGAGTGAGCGTGGGAGGCTCATTAGCCGTGGGCGGTTGGGGTGTTACAAGTGGTATCAGAGCTAGTTAGCCATCTCGGTTCTGACCCGAGAGGCGTCTTGAGACCTCCTGTGGAGCGCAACAAGGACGCTGCGTTCTTTGAGAGGGGTGAATTGTAACATCCCGAGTTGTGATATATAGAAAGGCTTAAGAGAATTGATTTGGCTAACAATGTCACTAAAATGCACTTACCTTTTTCGTCACATATCCGTTTAAAACTCTAGGGTTAAGTGTGCTTATGCTGGAGTACTTAAAGGATGATGACCTATCGAGAAGTGATTTGTGATACCGTGTGAGTGAGGCCAAAGCACAGAGAAAGGTCATCTGGTGATTGCAGGTTCAGTAAACAAGTCTTTCAAGCCTTCCGAAATTAATGCACTGCCGTCATATAGGATGGGCCAAGTGAGCGAGCGTGGGAGGCTCATTAATTGTGGGTGGTCGGGGCGTTATAAGTGGTATCAGAGCTTGTTAGCATACCGGTTCTGACCCGAAAGGCGTCTTGAGACCTGTTGTGGGGTGCAACGATGACTTTGCGCACTGTGAGTTAGGGTGAATCGTAACATCCCAATTTGTGTATATGATGAAGGGTTTAATATAATTGATTTGGTTACCTATGTCACCAAAGTGCACTTACCTTTTCCGAAACACATTCGTTTAGAATTTCAGTTAAGCATGCTTATGTTGGAGTAGTGAAATGATGAGTGACATATCGGGAAATGATTTGGGATGCCATATGAGTGAGTCCAAAAAAAGGAAAATGTCATATCTTGATTGTTGGGTCAGTAAATAAGACTTTCAAACCTTCCAAAATTAACACACGGTCGTCAAAGAGAATGAGGTCCACATGTTCAGTGAAGAGGCATAGAGGGTCCATTAGTTGTGGACGGTTAGAACGTTACATAAATTTTTCATAATTTTCATATATATATATATATATATATATATGTTGAGATTCTCATATATAGACGTTTCTATTGGGATGTTCTTAGCCTTTTGCGGGTATCTAACGTCACCAGAGTTCAGATCATAATATTATTTGAAGCCGATTCCACTTTGGTCTTCATATATATACACTATAATACGAAAAGTTGTAAAGCAGAAAAAAAAAAACATAGTATTATCCCATATATGTCTAGTGAAAGAATAACAGCTTAATTTCCAATGCGAATCCAAAACCCTCTAATTTGTGTTTCATTCCAAACTGACTTTTACCATAAAGTTACCACTTCCTGATTAAGTTTTACTAAAAGTTCCGGTTCATATTTTTTCATTCCGATTCAAAGTTTTCATTGTAACATCGTGTAAAACATCTGTGCGATCATATGAAAAATATACATGTATATAAATATTATTATTGCCAGCACCAATTGTTAGAAATGTCACACATTTCCAGTAATTAAATAACTGGTCTGGCCATTGTTAAATTTTACGGTTATGGATTAGAATGTGCACAAACTTGAATATAAAATTTAACCATAAGGTAGTAATCTAATGGTAAGCAGATTTTAGATTGCTAAGTAATTTGAGTTTGAATGCATCAAACTACTATTCATCTTGTGACCACAAGGATATAGACTAATTTTACGGTCCATTTAAATACTTAAAATGAAAGTCCATCTGTGAGTTACATTATCTCTTTAAAAGTTAGTCTAAGTCTTTCTATGGGTCTAGAATAAGTTCAAAATTAAACAAAAGAAAAGGTTACGTCAAAGACATTTGATAAGTTGAGAAACCAAAAAGCTCACCCACGCATTCACATGGCGCGCACACACACATGTCAACATAATAATGTCTTTAAGTGTTAATATTAGCTGAATCCTCGGAATTTTAGTTGAGTTGTTTACTTAATGGGCCACTTTTTGAATTTACTTTGCACTCAGGGTCACTTCTTACTTGTGACATACATTCACCGAGACCGAGGCTGTTTGTTGACAAAAATACCCTTAAGGAAGAGAACTGATGTGTGACTTTGGTTGGTAAATTGTTACGATGTAAATAGATTTGTAGTAGACGACAATCAATAGAAGTGGACGTGGATGGTCTTATGTACACAGTCAAAAATTTCTTTTAAATTCACAAAACTTAGCGTTAACATATTACAAATGGATTGTTTGGTCTCGAATGACAATGAAGAGGCCATTGTCTGGAAAATTACATGGGCGTCTTACACGCCTCACAAACTCCAAATTAAAAAGGAAAACATATGGAACCTAGAACACAAAATAGTTCAGGAACTTTTCCTTTACCTTCTGATTAGTTCATGCGTGGAACGTAGTAAGCAGAGAGTACAGAGGTCTTGTATATGTCTAGTGTGTACTGCTTGCGGAGGTCATGAACTGTTCTGTCTGTGATGCCTGACATATGAAGTGTTGGATCACCGTATATATGCATTTACAGAAACTTAACAGTAACAAGTCCACAATCACCTATCCTTTCGTTGATGTAGGTAGTTGGGATTTAGGACCATGCAAAAGGCTATAGATTCTAGAACTACGTGAGCTCGTACTTTGCAACCTTCTTAACAAGGTAGGGTAAGACTTTTAGTACCGGCTCCATGAATGAGGAGATGTAGGAGCAGGCACCACAAAGTGTGTGTGTGTGTGTGTGTGTGTGTTGGAAATGTTGCAGGCGGTGTTGGGGAGATAAACAGCAGGAGACTTTAGGACGAAAAAGTTATGGACGAGAGAATTATGGACGAGATAGTTGTGGACGGGAGAGTTATGGACGGGTGAGTTGTGGACGGGTGATGTGTGGACGGGTAAAGTGTGGATGGATGAAGTATTGTCAGGTGAGGTGTGGACGGGTGATCTGTGGTCGGAGTGTATTAGTTTGCACGAGATAGGACACTGGTGAACTGGTAAGTCAAACAACTTCCCGAAACATGATCATTTGATAGTCTCAAACTCTTCAGTGTCACGAAATGCATGATAGATGAAAGCAAGGAGGTCAGGTTTAGAAAAAATGTTATGACTCCCACATGGGTAAAAGTTTGTCGCAAACATCCTCGGTGGGAGGTGCTTGTCAGGAACTTTTTGTACTACCATGAAAGCCAAACGGTAACATGAAACTCAGAGACCGTAATCGAACAATCTAATTTATAAAAATCAAAATAAATGGTAGAATGCATATATAAACACTCTAATGCTAATAACGATACAAAATCCCCCCCCCCAAAATAGGGTTTAGAGATCGTAATCGAACAATCATGAACCGGATTTCAAAGATCTAACAAGAACATACATCTCCAAAGGTGATGACTTTCATAGAGATAAGCAAGAATCCTACCTCGCATGTCTTTAATGTTTGAAGTTGATGATTTTCGGAGAGAAAACGAGCGCATAGCTTTAAGGAACCTGAAATTTGAGAAGATTGATAAAAATGTTAGTAGGAACAAGAAATACGGTGGGCCATGAGCAACGAGAAAGGAGGTGACTTTCTGAGAGGGAATGGTTCGTAGTCTCTGTCACTTTAGGAATAGTTTCTGGAAAAAATGAATTTGAAGAATTAAGTTTTTAAATAGGTAAAGCAAGAAGATAGAGGAAAGAGGAGCCACGTGTTGTTTTTATTACAATTAGAAAAGTGAGAAGATAGAGGAGAGAAGAAGCTGAAGTTGGTTCTCTTTAAGTTAAAGGTTATTAATGTCTTTCATACATTATAATGTATGTCTCAAGTAGAAAGTGGCTTGCAGCGTAATTTGAAAGTGAGAAAGTGACCGAGAGAGTAATTTTTTCTTTTTTTTAAGGTGTTGTTACAAAATAACGTTAAAAAAATTGAAAAAGCCGTTTTTATTTTAATTTTTTTAATTTTTTTTAATTTTTAAATCTCACCTACAACACTGCATCCCATAACTCTAAACTTTAAGTATATATTAATTAACTCAAGAAGTATAAGTGTATATTTACACCATTTAATAAAATTTATTTTGGTCATTTTCTCTTTAAAAACTATTTTTGTGACAAAAACTTTTTTAGTACTATCCTAATCTGTTTTTCGTTTTAATTTGTTAATTTTTTAATTTCTTTTGTAGGACAATCCTTTTAAGTAATCATTTTAAAAACACCAAAAAGACATCCAATAAAAAAATGACTAGAATAATTTTATTAAAGAGGAAAATTATTTAAATAAATAATAAAAATATGCAAAGATCTCAAATAATTTTTTAAGTTTGTGTAAAAATATAGTTCTAAAAATGATCGAAATAGATTTTTTTTATTTTAATAAATTTTTAAGCCTCACCTCCAAAACTCTATCCCATAACTCTAAACTTTAAGCATATATTAGTTTACCTAAGTGGTATAAGTGTATATTTACACACTTTAATAAAGTCTTTTTTTGTCATTTTTCTCATTGAAAACTATTTTTATGACAAAAAAATATTTTAGGGCTATCATAGGGTGTTTCTCTAAAATCAATTATAATTTTTGAATTATATGTTTTCATTTTGAAATTCGATAACACTTTTGTAATAGTTTTTAAAATGTTATTTTGAAATTTTAAATATTTATTTATTTATTAAATAAATTTGAAACTTCCCTTTTAAAACTCCATTCATTAACTTTAAACTATTAATCTGGATTAGTTAATTCTGAAAATATAAGTGTTTATTTATTTTCTAAGATTTTTTTTTCATTCATTTTCTTTTTTATAGCCGTTTTGATGAGAAAAACTTAAAAAAATAGTCATGAATTTCTCATATTATCCCAAGATTGTTCACTAATAAGTCCAAGATACTATGGAAATTAGCTGGTTTTGTTTGTGTTTAACCAAAAAATATTATTATAACATGTAATGTTGGGTGGATGAAGAACCAAAAAATATAATTAGCGATCCAAAATCTTGATTTCTTGCGTGTTAGTCGCCGTACACGTCAACGCCATTAGGCCTCCGTATATAAGCGAATCAAAATTTTATATTTAGTTGTTATATTCGGTGATAAGAAGGCGTTTGAGAGTCTCTGCAACACAGGCACTTTAAGCTTTCTTTCCCAGTTTTTTTCAGATCTTGTTGGGGTGCTCAGGTGTTCTTTGCCGGACTGTATGGAGGAGTATCACCCGGGACCGGCTGTGAGTGGTTTGGTGAAGATTTTAATCATTTTTTTTTCTTGTAAATTTGAGGGCATATTTCTATATAATTTTCTTCAAAGGAGGTATAGTCATGTTTCACTCGATTATGCCCAGAAACAGTCCTGATTCCACCTTGCCCATAAGTGCGTATTTCTCTTCTCCACCACGTACAAATCGTTGGTGTGAGGATCCCTCAATCTTTTAAGAATTATAACGCCTCTTGAGGGTGATTATGTTGACGGATGAGCGATTCTCCAAGAATTGATTCTTATGGGGTGCGGAGTCTACCTTGAGCGGATTGAAAGAGAAGAAACACATGGTGACTTAGACTTGTAAAGCAGAGGATTTCAGGACCCCTGATGAACCAACTGCTGGATTTGGCGGCTTTGGGTAATCGCGAACAACCCAAGTTGTTCAATCGGAGGAGGACGTCTCGGTCTCCATAATCTTATTTTCTACCCTCTTTTTTTTTTTATTGTTTCAGATTTTGTCATCTTTGTGTAATTAAGTATCATTTATATCAGATGTATACTGTTCTAGTTTTTCCTTTGGAGAAGATTAATGATAACATTTTTCAAAATAACTTTAGTTATTGTTTTTTCTTTTACAATAAAGTTTATACAAAATCATTGAATGTTGGATATATTAGGTAGGGACATAGGGATCCACGAAGGATCACCCTTTTTAATTTAATTTAGTTTCTTGCAATTTTAAATACAATTTAAAGGACACATTGAATCACACTGATCATGAGTTAGGTTATTGTGGCTGGTAACAATTTTTAATTTATTTTAAAATATGATTATAAATCTTTGTCATGAGGATGTTTCCTTAGGATATTCGAATCTTCGGTCCTCCTTATGACATGAACTGATTACCTCACGTGAGTATTTGCAGCAGTGACTTCAAATGTATTCCCTCCGTTTCTTAATACTCCTTGTTTTATATTAAATATCACTTTAACTTTTAGCACACTGATTAAAAAATAATTAATTTTACATATTCTTATATAAAAACACAATTATATATACATCTAACTATATTTCAACCAAAATAAAAATAAATTGCAGTATAAAATGAATAAAGTTTGCATCGAAAAATTCAAAAACGACACTTATTTTGTAACAATTTTTTTTATAATGATACTTCATATAAAACAGAGGGAGATAATGTTATTTTAGAGTTTTATTTTTAGTTTTCAAAATTGTTTTATATTTTTAGTGCAGAATTTTAAATAATTGTACAGTTTAACCTGATTGTATTAATTTATTAATTAGATGAAGACAAATATTTACCTCATTAAATAGAAGGTAAAATAATATTTTTGATTGATTTTTAATTTGCCTGGAAAAAAATCTAAGTAACAATTTTTATGAAATAAATGGAATATTATCTTAGAAAAATCAGGATTGAAATTTTGAGATTAAAAATGGGAATTCGGCCAAAAAAATACTGAACATGGTAAGAATGACCAAAAGAAATATGGACATACTGGGTGGCCAAAAAAAGCACACACTTTCATTGACTTTTACAGTTTATTAAGAACGTTACGATTGACTAACCAAATTAACCCACCGTTAACAGAGTTAACAGATAATTTAGATGACGTTAATTTTGGGTGTTAAAGAATACGACACCGTTTTATCTCTTTGTCTGATTAAAGAGAAATGAATGAAACGACGTAGTTTTATTTATTTTTGAAATTAAAAATATGTGCTCTATAGGGATCGAACATGTGCTCTCGTCTATAATTATACGGGTTTTTTGCCACTGAGCTAATGGACTTTACAATAGATTGACGAACATAGTTTCTTATATTATCTTCGAATCCCAGTTAAATGAATAAAAAAGAAACGACGACGTCTTCTCCTAGCCTTAAATTCCCAAATCATAAAAACGAGGACGACGAACAGAGCTCGATTCTCTTCATTCTCTTCCTTAAGAATCTCGATTCTCACCTTGCCTTCTTCGATTGTCACATGATGAGTTCGGGTTGTGAGGATTCGTCTGTGAATACGATGGGTATTCGTGGTATCCCGGAGTAATGCGGCTGTGGTCGAAGATGTGGGATTTACACATCAAAAACAAAGGAAAATCCAGGAAGAAGTTTCTTTAGATGCCCAACATTTCGAAATGTAAGTGTTTTCTTTAGATGCCTAACATTTCTGTGAAATTAGGGTTTGTTTTTTAATTTCATTCATCCCGTCGTTAACTCAATAAAACGAAGTTTGTTTCATAATCTTTCGAGAAGTCCACTAGCTCAGTGGCAAACCCTCCCCATGTAAAGACCACGAGTGCACGAGTTCGAGTCCACCCTTCCACCATTTTAATTAAATAAAACGACGATGTTTTGACATTTTGTATTAAACCAAAAAATTGAATGAAACGACGTAGTTTTGCTAAAAACGGTTGTATTTAACGTTGATTAACCACCGTCTTAACTGTCAGTTAACGGTGTCTTAATCTGGTCGGTCAATCAAAGTTTCTTAATAAACTGATAAAAGTCAACAAAAGTTCAGGGTTTTATTGGCCAGCCTCGAGTCTATATTTCTTTTGGCCATTCTTGCCATGTTCAGTGTTTTTTTGGCCGAATTCCCGATTAAAAATGAATATGCACAACGAATCTTCCAAATCACAAGCTGCGTAGACTATGTACATTAAGAAACAACATTCAACGCCCTAATTTATCACTTTTTAATAGGCATGGAATTTCGAACCTAACCGAACCGAAGATTAAGAAAATTGGTTATGAGGAAGAAACCGATCGGTAGGAGTTTAAATATAATTTTGTTTTTACCTCGGTACAATTCGTTATAACCTAACGGATCACCAAGTTGTTAACCTAAGTATATATACCTAATCTAAGCCATGGTTAACCCTAAGTCTTGGCAAACCTAAAGTCCTAAACTGCTAAACCTAATCACCTCTCATAATCTATCTCCCTCTAAAAAATACGATCTTGGATCTTGGCTTGTTTGATTCTCAGACCATCTCCTCTTCTTCTTTACATAATTTCGAGCACAAGGTTAGTTCTTCTATTTGTTTTCTCTTCATTCTGAGTTTATGTGTAAATTGATTTAGAGTGTGAGTGGTAATCAAATTGGGGTTTCGTTGTTAAGGTTTGTCTCGATTAATGAGTCAATTTTCTGTATCTATTATGGTATTGCTTTCGATTCAAGTTAATGGTTTGGAACGATTTTTGATTTAGGGTTTAGTTGGGAACATTTTCGGGATTAGTGTTTAAGTCAATTGATGAGTCATATTTTAGTCTTTGTAAGGGTGTTTCTATTGATTACGGTTAAGGTTGGGAACATAGTTAATTTTTAGAGTTTGGGTTCTCTGAAATAGTGTACTTTATGGTTTTATGTTCGATTTGTTATGAGTTTCTGTATGACTTGGTATTCATTTGGTCTGCTATGTTTGGTTCGTTTTGTATGTATATTTGTCTGATCTAAAGTGTTTATCTTCTGATTGTAGATGTCACTTGTGAAGACAATGTTGAGTTCCTTTCAGAAGATGTCAAACAGATGTAGATCAAGGTGGTGGAAAGAAAAGATCTTCTTCTGAGAGATCAAGCACTAATCCACCTCCTATTGCAAAGAAAAGGCAAGCTCACAAAGCATAATTTTGGCAATAATTCATTCAAAGAGAAGATAAACCAAGCATCAGCAATTGCCGTTATCGTGCCCAAGAGATTGGATATGACACTAAGAAGAGTGGGACAAGTGCGATGAAAAATCACATTGCTCGATGTAAATTATACCAACTTTATAAAGAATCTGGAAAACAACATGTGTTAGGTGGAGATAGTAGTGGTGTAATGACAACCATTAAGTATGATTCTGCTTTGTTTAGGAGATAAGTTAATGAGATGATAGTGTTGAATGAGGAGCCATTCTCTTTTGTCAAATCTGAAAGGTTTAGGAGGTTCTTTCACAACATCTTGCCTATGTACACAATTCATTGCAGGAGAACAACAACAAAAGACATATTTGCAGCGTTTATGAGAGGGACATCTAGCTTAAAGCATTTGTTTAGTTCTCAGAATCAGAGTGTTACATCCTGAGTTGTTATATGTGTAAAGGCTTTAGAGAATTGATTTGATTACCTATGTCACCAAAGTTGACTTACCTTTTCCGTCACACATCCGTTTAGAACTCCAGGGTTAAGCGTGCTTATGCTGGAGTAGTCAAAGGATGGGTGACCTATCGGGAAGTGATTCGCGATACCGTGCGAGTGAGGCCAAAACACGGGGAAAGGTCGGGTGGTGATTGCAGGGTCAGTAAACAATGATTTCGAGCCTTTGAAAAAATTTACGCACCGACCATTGGAACGGGATGGGGCCCACGGGCCGAGAGAGCGGACGTGGGTGGCCCATTAGCCGTGGACGGTCGGGGCGTTACAAGTGGTATCAGAGCTGGTTAGCCATCTCGGTTCTGAACCGAGAGGCATCTTGAGACCTGTCAGGGGCGCAACGAGGGCGTTGCGTTCTTTGAGAGGGGGTGAATTGTAACATCCCAAGTTGTGATATGTGTAAAGGCTTAAGAGAATTGATTTGGCTATCTATGTCACCAAAGTTGACTTACCTTTTCCGTCACACATCCGTTTAGAACTCCAGGGTTAAGCGTGCTTATGTTGGAGTAGTCAAAGGATGGGTGACCTATCGGGAAGTGATTCGCAATACCGTGCGAGTGAGGCCAAAACACGGGGAAAGGTCGGGTGGTGATTGCAGGGTCAGTAAACAATGATTTTGAGCCTTTGGAAAATTTACTCACCGACCGTTGGAATGGGATGGGGCCCACGGGCCGAGAGAGCGGGCGTGGGTGGCCCATTAGCCGTGGGAGGTCGGGGCGTTACACAGAGAGTCTCTCTAACCACATATATTTGGGTTGCTCCTATCACATCCTACAACTACACGATCGTCACAGCTCATTGAATTGGTATAAAACTAGGATATGCAGAAGACGATCATCAGTTTCAAGCCTAACACAGATCATAAAGGTGAAAAAATTGCTGAGCATTTGAGTCAATGTCTAGCTGATTGGGAGAATAGAGAAGGTCTTCTCAATGACTACATATAATGCTAAGGCGAATGACAAGGCCCTACAGCTGTTTACATAAACTTATAGGGAGATAGGACCAAATTCATTAGTTAAGGACGGTGCATTGTGAATATGCATTGATGTGTGAATATTCTCAACTTGATAATTATGGATGGTTTATATGAGGTCGAAGAGAGTGTAATGGATAGTAGAAATATTGTAAAGTATGTAAGATCATCGCGTACAAGATTGCAATCATTTCAGTTGAGGGTGATGACATGAAATGTTAGTAGAGGGAACTTTTCTTTGGCCTGTATAACTCGTTGGAACTCCACCTATCTCATGTTGTCTGCTGCTTTGAAGTTTAAGGTTGCTTTTGAGAATCTCAAAGCCGAAGACATGTTGTATAATGATTATTTTATGGAATCAAAGGTGAATGGACATAAACGGGTTGGACCTCTTACTTCGCAAGGGTGGGAAGAGGTGCCAACGTTAGTGAAGTATCTAAAACTCTTCTTTGATTGCACTTCAGCGTTTTCAGCATCCAAGACAGTCGTCTACCATTTGTTACAATGAGATTATGATAATCGAGAGGAACTTGATTGCACTGAGAAATAGCAAGGATGAGGCTCTACAGATTCAAGCAAACGAGATGAGGAACAAATTTGAGAAATATTGGGATGGACTTCTCAATATGAGCCCACTGGTCATCATTGCAAGTGTGTTTGATCCAAGGAACAAGATGCAGTTTACTTCTATATGTTTTGATAAGATGTATGGTAAGGATAGTATTTTAGATCTGTTTCGTAGTTTTTTGACTCCATCAATGATTGAAGCTCTTGTATACACACAAAAATGGCTTCAAAAAAACCATTCATGCTGAGAAGCTTGCAAGCTTGATTCAGATGTTTGAAGAATTAGATTTTCATGAGTCATTAGGTAATCATGTAACTAGTTTCATTGAAATTTCTTAAGTTCCTAACTGCCTTTGTCATTATGTAGAGTCTCTGAAAATTCCTGGTGAATCTCATTATTAATGGTAATATGTTGCCCTCTCTGATTTTGTATAGTTTTGTGTACTTTTTTGTTCCTAGGTATTACTCATTTGCTTACTTCATCTATTGGTAGGTTGGATGGCGAGGAAGATTCAAAACCAACTTATTCTATCTCTCTTTTTGGAAAATCACCAATCCTTTTTGAACTTCAAGAATGTATGCATCTTTCAAAGTGTGATCATTGCAAAGAGATATAGATTCAGACTGTGGTCTTCTTTTGGGGTTTGTGATGTTTGAGAGTGATCAATTTTGGACGTTTTAACTTGGTTGTTCGGTTATAAGTTGTTTTTGATGTTGGATGTTTTATTTCTGTTGTTTATTGTTTGATTTTGCAGGTGGTAACCGAGTCATAACCAAATAAAACGCCACTAACCAATACATGAATGTATCCGAAATACCCGATAATAACCAAATAATCCAAAATTTATTTTCTAAACTGGTTTTGGTTATTTTAAGAATTAAATTAGAATCCGTAAATAATTGATATCCGAACCAAATAGAATCAAATTTAAATTGGATTTTTCGGTAAAAATTTCCAATTTTAAATAACCTGGAAAACCGAACTAACCAACCTAAACCGAACCGAACCATATATCCGAACTCGAAGGGCTACCTTTTAACGCTACACATCACTTTCTCTTTCATCCACCTATTTATTCAACATCTATACAATCTTTTACATCTATAATAGTTTTGTTTGATAAAATTCTAACACCCACCCCATAATTTGTTTTACCTTTATTTTTTTATATTTGCATATTTGTATATTAAAAATAACAATATTTAAAAATTAAAACAAAATTATTAATACTAAATCATTTTTTTAAAATATATTATCATTATTATATATTTTACAAGTAATAAATATAAAATATTGAAATCATCATTTTGGATGTTTAAAAATTATTATTAAATCTTATTACAAAAAAATTAACTTTTCAAAGTGTCCAAATCAAATGAAATAAGCTTCTCGATTTTTTTTTTAAAAATGAATATTGATATAAAAATAATAAATAAATGAAATATTTTAATATCAAATAATATAATATTTTTGGTTTTATATTTTCCAAGTAATAAATAAAAAATATAAACAGAGTCACTTACCGAATTTTTGATGAAAATTTTGACATTACTAGTTAAACAGAATTGCTTAGAATTAGAGAAATTACCTAGAATAACTCAAATCATTCTACTAATGACTAGACTAACTCATATAATTTTGAAATAACTAGAATAACTTTTGAAATATGCAAATTTACGATTTTGACATTACTAATAATCAAAACTTAATTAAACACACATTTTAGTATTATAAGAAAGGAGAAAAAAAAACACTTTAACTTTCTCGTTGGGTTACTTCACTGAAGGCGACAAAACACTCTCCGACACCTCCATCTCCGACAGTCCTTGTTCCATCACAACCGACTTCGTATCCGTCACCTCTACCGTAATCGGCTTCGTCTCCGTAACCTCTACAGTAATCGGCTTTGTCTCTGTAACCTCTACAGTAATCGGCTTCGTCTCCGTCACCTCTACTGTAGTCGGCTTCGTCTCCGGCATCCTCCAGGCCAACTCATGTTCTTCATTTTAGTAAACTTCCCAAGAATTAATTTTTATAATGCCTTTGTTGGATCATTTTAAGACTTGTGGAGCAAACTAACTTTTAATAAGTGTTAAATAAGTTAGGAGATAAAAACAAAAAAAAAGAAATTTAAATTAGAATATTAAGTTTACTATTTAGATTAGGTTTGTGTTTCCATATTATACATATAAAATGGAATTTTCTTTCATATAAATTGAGATCTAATGGAAAATTGTTCCATAAGATCAAGAGAGAAACACTAAGAGATTAAGTTTTGAGAAAATTTCTAAAGCAATAAAGAAAAATTGTTCTTTAATCTTTGTGTTTCTAACTGTTTGAATTGGTATTAGTGTTTAAGCTGAAGACTCGATCTTCGTGACGAAGAAGAGATCTCATAAGAAAGATGTCGAACGTGACTAGAGCTTCACCATGCACAAAGGCCTTTGGTTCCGCATCCATCCAGTGTCTAATTTTGACATCAAAAACTACACAGTTTGGTCTATGATAAAGCTTTTGCTGCGTGTTCATGAAGTGTGGGACACAGTTGAACCTGGTTCGGATGATCAATTGAAGAACGATGTGGCGATAGCTCTTTTGTTCCAGTATATTCCCAAAAACTTGATTCTCCAAGTGGGAGAACAAACATTATTAAAAGAAATCTGGAATGCCATTAATTCATGACACCTAGGAGCTGATTGTGTAAGAGAGATGAGACTTCATACATTGATGACGTAGTTTGACAGCTTTAAGATGGATGGTAATGATATGGTCGATGACTTTGCAAGAAAGATATCGGGCTTATAATCCAAAGCAGCCTCGTTAGGAGAGAACATAGAAAAATACAAGATGCTTAAGAAGTTTTTGAAGGTTCTCCTGAGACACAAGTATATCCAGATCGTAGCATCCCTTGAGCAAGTCCTAGACCTAAAATCTACAGGTTTTAACGATATGGTTGGAAGGCTAAAGGCGTATGAGGAACGTTTAGGGGAAGAAACTCATAAAGAAGACCAAAGGAAGCTTTATGATTTCGAATAATGACCAGCATAGTCACATGAATTATGGAGGTTTTCATGGTAGAGGATGGAATGAAAGAGGCAGAGGTCGAGGACGACTCAACAACCAAAACCATGTGTTACGAAGATAAAAACTTAAAGAAAGATCGCTCAAAGGTGGTATGTTGGAGATGTGACATTATCGAAAAACCAATGAAGAATCAAGAAATAAACCTAACCGAGACACAAGAGGACGACACATGTTACATCCACAAAGTGGTGTTCTTGAAAGAAGATAAAGTGATTCTGAAGAATCTCAATATCAACCAAGGAAATGCAAGTGTTTGGTATTTTGATAATGGAGCGAGCAATCAAATGACGGGGAACTAGGATTTCTTTTCAATTTTGGATCCAAACACAAAAGGAAGGTGAATTTCAGTGATGGTTCGTGTGTTGATATTGTAGGAAAGGGTGTGGTTACCTTTGTATGGAAGACTGCAGAAAATAATACACTCAAATATATATATATTACATACCCAAATTGAAACATAACATACAAATTATTGGACAAGTAACATAAAATGGATGTGAGGTTAACATGAAAAAATCTATTTAACACTCACATATTCATGTGGAAGGTCGCTAGAACAAGTTACAAGATCCTTTGACTGCCTCTATAGGACCTCAATGGATATTAGCTACCCATAGTGCTTTCATGTCAGAGAAGAAGATGCTACATGCAGGTGGCACGCTGGAATAGGACATATAAGCTATGGTGTATGAACATCATCGTAAAGAAAGAGATGGCCGTAGGAATGTCGAGTGTAACACACGAAGAAAGTGTGTGTGACACATGTCTAGCATGGAAGCAGATTAGAGATTCATTCCCTACTAAGGCCTTGTTTCGTGCGACAAAGCCATTTATTGCATGGAGATTTGTGTAGACCAATCACACCCCAACGCCAGCAAATAATCGGTATGCCTTTTTTCTAATATATTACTTCTCCAGGTATAAGTGGACTATATTATCGAAGGAGAGGAATGAGACATTACATCATTTCAAAAAGGATTAAGGAAGGAATTGAGAAGCCAACAACTTCAACTATTGAGACCTTTTGCACTGATCAAGGAGGAGAGTTTATCTCAGCTGGTTTAATCTATTTTGTGACTAAATGGAGTAACAAGGCACCTAACTGCGCCTTACAAACCTTAGCAAAACGATGTTGTGGAAATAAGTAACTGAACCTTAATAGGAATGACAAGAACTATGCTTAAGGCAATGAAGATGCCAAACAATTTATGGAAAGAAGTTGCACGACATTCAACTACCTCATCAATAAAGTTCCTACGAAAGACTTAGAAGATCAAACACCATACAAGTGTCTCACATTGACCAAATATCGAGCCCCTAAGGATATTTGGTAGTGTAGTTCATGCGAAAATCACCTTGCCTTAACAAGTTAGATGAGAGATCAAAGAGTGTTATTAATTTTGGAACTGAGCCGGGTTCTAAAATATATAGACTTTATGATCCAGTCGAAGGAAAGGTAATGGTGAGTAGAAATGTGATTTCAACGAGAAGAAAGGTTGTGATTGGACATCTACAACAAAATAAGCTGATTGTGAACCAAGTATGCTTAAGCTTCCACATCAGGGTTATATAGAAGAAGGTAATGATCAAGATGATGATCATGAACAAGAATCTATAAATCAAGAAGAGGAATAACAATAAAATACTGACCACATTGCATTTATGTTGGACGTCGCAGAAGCAGCCGACAATCGCGTTGTCATCATGCGAAACTTATTTCATAGCAGCAACAGAATAATTAAGAATCATGTTTTCCATGGAAGAAGTAAGCACATACTTCTTAAGTATAACTTCATTCGTGAGTGTGTGAAGAATGGATAAATCGATGTGGAGCATGTGTCGGGTGTACAACAGATGTTAGACATCCTCAACAAACCATTAGCAAGTATTAAGTTCAAGGAAATGAAGAGTTTCATTGGAGTTCAAGAAATAAATCTCACCGAAAGTTCAAGTACAATTAAATGGGAGAATGTTGAATTATTCCAAATTTGTGAAACAAGCTAACTATTTAGGAGATAAACACTAAAATAAAATCTAAATTAGAATATGAAGTTTACTATTTAGATTATGTTTGTGTTTTTCATATTCCATATAGAAAAGAGAACTGTCTTTCATATAAATAGAGATCTAATAGAGTCATTCTATAAGATAAAAAAACATTGAGAACTTTAGTTTTGAGGAAGTTTCTAAAGCAATAAACACTACAAAAAAGTTGCTATTCATAGCACATTTTTATAACACGTTTTACCGAACTGCTGTCGTTGATGAGTGAATTTTTTTTTTAGTATAGGTTAGCATTATATAAATGCTATGATAGAGTTTTGCTAAGCGGGAAGCTAAAAACAGCTTTTCCACGAAACACTTAGTAAAAATTAGCTAATATTTTCTGTTTTCCCTCTCTCTCTTCCACATTCCCTCTCTTCTCTCTCATTTTCCCCCTTTCTCGACAAAACCCTAAGAGAAATCAATCTGGATTCTCCATCTCCTTCTCTCTCGTTCTCTCTCTATTTCCATCTCCACCTTGATTCTCCATCTCTGGTTCTCCATCTCTGCCTCGATTCTCCATCTCCGCCTCGATTCTCCATCTCCGATTCTCCATCTCCGCCTCGATTCTCCAACTCCGCCTCAATTCTCCATCACTCTCCTTCGTCGCCGCTTCTCCCAGCTCCGATTCAACTCCTCTGCTACATCTCTTAGGTATAGGAAGTCACAATTTCTACATCTCTGTCGGTGTTAATCTGAAATCGAAGTTTTATTTTTTTTTTGTTTTAATTTCTTGTTGCTATGATATGTTGGTTGCTTTGATGCTCTGAATATTTTTGCTCTGAATATTTTTGCTTTGGTTGGTATCGTTTCATGCTCTGAATATTTTTGCTATATCATTACATGCTCTGACTCTTATGTGTTATGTTATAAGTTTGTTTCGTTACAAAAGGTTTCAACTTAGGTTCGAACACAACATTTTGGACAAAGCTTGGGTACATCTAAACAGGTAATGAGCTTAAGCGTATATCTCATGTTTCTTTTGGTGATTACTGACTTAACTTGTCTAATTTTGTTTTTCTTTTGATTGTTAAGGGCAGAGTTGATCCTGGATATGAGATAGGGGCTTCAAAGTTTGTCCGGGATGTGGCTTCAGCAATGGGAGGGGTTGATGTTATTGTATGTCTGTGTATTAACTGCCGTAACATAGTACGACATTCAGCAAGTGTGGTAGTTGATCATCTTGTTACTAGGGGTATAGAGGAGGGTTATAAGAAGCGGGCTGATTGCTGATGAAAGCAAAGGAAGTGAGTGGAACGATGAGATCTATGGGTTGTTCAGAGCTGCTGAGTGTTTTGATGAAGAGTTAGCTGGTATGGGGAATCTATCTTATATGGCAGAGGGAGAGGACAAGAAAGAACGGCAAAGCTAGCTGACGCTGAAACACCATTGTATCCGAGCTGTTCAAGCCATAGCAAGTTATCTACAATTGTTTCATTGTTCAGATTGAAGACTCAGAATGGATGGTCTGACAAGAGCTTCAATGATTTGCTAGAGACCTTGCGAGACATGTTACCTGAAGAAAATGTCTTGCACACATCACTCTATGACGTGAAGAAGTTCTTGAAATCATTTGACATGGGCTACGAGAAGATCCATTCCTGTGTCAACGACTGCTGCCTATTCAGAAAGAGGTTCAAGAAGCTCAATAAGTGTCCTAAATGCAGGGCTTCAAGGTGGAAGACTAATGTCCACACGAGTGAGACGAAGAAAGGCGTCCCACAGAAAGTTCTCCGTTACTTCCCTGTAATACCAAGGCTGAAGAGAATGTTCCGGTCTGAAGAAATGGCCAAGGATTTGAGGTGGCACTTTACCAACAAAAGCAGTGATGAAAAGCTGCGTCATCCTGTAGATTCTGTGACATGGGATCATATGAATGCCAAATACCCTACGTTTGCAGATGAAGCAAGGAACCTGAGGCTGGGACTTTCAACAGATGGATTCAATCCATTCAACATGAAGAACTCGATGTATAGTTGCTGGCATGTTCTTCTAGTTAACTACAACTTACCTCCAGACCTGTGTATGAAGAAGGAGAACATCATGCTTTCTTTGTTGATTTCTGGTCCACATCAGCCTGGTAATAGCATAGATGTGTATTTAGAACCCTTAATCGACGATCTTAACACTCTGTGGAGCATTGGAGAGGTAACATACGACGCTCTAACTCGATCAGCTTTTACACTAAAGGCGATGCTGCTTTGGACAATCAGCGATTTTCCAGCTTATAGGAATCTAGCAGGCTGTAAAGTAAAGGGGAAAATGGGCTGTCCGTTATGTGGAAAAAATACAAAGAAGCATGTGGTTGAAGTTCAGCAGAAAGCATGTGTATATGGGTCATAGAAAGGGTCTGCCACCAACTCACAGTTTTAGAGGAAATAAGAAATGGTTTGATGGAAAAGTAGAACAAGGGAGAAGGGGAAGAATACTTACTGGGCGTGATATTTCTCAGCATCTGAGAAATTTTCACAATGATTTTGGAAATTACAAACGGTCTGCCAGTAAGAGAAAAATGATGCAAGGTTCAACTGAATTAGGGTCTGATATTGAGGGTATGTCGAGTGAATCAGATGAAGAGGAAGAAGTACTAGTAGATGAGGATGAGTTATCTAGATGGAAGAAGAGGTCAATATTCTTCAAGCTACCTTATTGGGAGGTTAGATTATTATTTCATTTACTTAATTTTTTTTCCTCATCACTGTTATTTTCTTAACTTAAATATGATGTTTTGTTTCTCATGTGTAGGAACTTCCGGTGAGGCACAACTTAGATGTAATGCATGTGGAGAGAAATGTTGCTGCAAGCTTAGTTTCAACGTTGTTGCAATGTGGGAAATCTAAGGATGGTCTTGCCGCTCGTAAGGATCTGGAGGAGCTTGGTATTAGGCCGGATTTGCACCCTAGAGTGCAAGGAAAAAGAAACTATCTCCCTCCAGCACCGTGGTCTTTGTCCAAGAAAGAAAAGAAGATATTTTGCGGGCGTTTATTTGACTTCAAAGGGCCAGATGGATATTGTTCTAACATATCAAGAGGTGGCTCTTTGGATGACCGTAAAGTCTCTGGTCTGAAATCACATGACTACCATGTTTTGATGCAGCAACTTCTGCCTATTGCACTTAAAGGGTTGCTGCCAAAAGGACCGAGGCTTGCAATTTTTAGATTATGCTCTTTCTTCAATCTGTTGTGTCAGAGAGTGATTGACATGGAGAAGCTTCTGGTTATGGAAGCTGAGATTGTTGAGACTCTGTGCTTGTTTGAAAGATACTTTCCTCCAAGTTTGTTTGATATCATGCTTCATTTGGCTGTCCATCTTGGAAGAGAAGCTCGGCTTGGTGGACCAGTCCACTTTAGATGGATGTACCCGTTTGAAAGGTAGATATATATGATTTTTTTTTTCATTATGTTACACTAAAAATCAAAACTGACATTTGCTATTTGATTCAGGTACATGAAAGTCCTAAAAGACTTTGTTAGAAATCCTGCAAGACCAGAGGACTGCATAGCTGAGTGCTACCTTGCGGAGGAATGTATCAGGTTTTGTAGTGAGTTCCTGAAGAAAACAATAAATGTTCAAGAGAAACATGATAGAAACATAGAGTATGAGAACAATTTTGTCTTAGAGGGCCGTCCAATAACTACTGCTACTTCAGTAACTCTCACTGAAACGGAAAAGAGAATTGCTCATCTTGCTATCATCCAAAACATGGCTCTGGTCGAACCTTATGTAGAGTAAGTAGAAATTAATCTTTCATTACATAGTTTTTATTTACAATCAACAACTTTTTCTAATTTATTTCTATTTTGATCTGCTACTAGTGAGCATCTACAATATTTACAAGACACAGATGGAAGGTGTCGGCGAGATGCATTAACGTTATGGAGTATGCATACTAAGAATTTTGCTTCCTGGCTAAAAGAGAAGGTACTGAATTACATTATACAATTCTCCTCTTATACACTGCCTACTGTATTGGTTAATGACTTGTTATTTCTTTAACAGGTGCCTCTTGATTCTACAGAACATGACGACACACTTAAGTGGATAGCTTATGGTCCACGTTGTTCTGCAAGATCGTATACAGGATTCATTGTTAATGGGCAGAGTTTTCACACAGTGTCAGTTGATAGGAAAAGTCAGAATAGTGGAGTCTATTATGAGGCTACAGCAGTGTGTAGAGCTAGTGCAAAAGATACATCACAGGTGGTAGACTTAGTATCTTACTACGGCAGGGTGACAGACATCATTTTGATCGACTACAATATCTTTTATGTTCCTCTGTTTTGATGTCAATGAGCAGTTAAGGGTAACGGAGTAAAGATCGAAGATGGTTTTACACTTGTGAACATGAATCAAAGTCAAGCCTCCTTTGCAAGTGACCCTTACATTCTAGCATCTCAAGCGAAGCAAGTGTTTTACTCCAGAGTAGATGAGTCATCAAACTGGTATATTGTCATGAACGGTCCTTCTAGAAGATACAGTAAGGAAGATATTCAAGAGGGAAATGCAGATATTGGGCCATTACCGTCGGATGTTGACTTGGATGTTGACATTGATGATACTGAGAATGTCAAAACTGATTGTGAAGGGATATATGTGTGACGAAGTTGCTTTATTGACATTGATGATATCATTGCTTGTTTTTGTTTTTGATTGTGTTACTTGCTTGGTCATTGTATGCTTGTCTGGTTGTTTCTTGTTTTGAGGTTGTAGTGTGATTGTTTCAGTGTTCTGTTGAGTATGAACTTAACTATGTATTTCGTATTATGTTTCAGGTGAATTAAGATGGGACGTCCAAAGCATACTAAACGTGGAAGGAGACAAGCAAAGAAGCCAAAAAAGGCAGATGACGAAGTTGAGTTTGTTGGTACTGTCCAAACACATGAAGAAGAAAATGAAGAGGAACGTGTGGAGGAGCAAGAACAGGAAGACAAACGTGTGGAGGAACAAGAACAAGAAGAGGAACATACGGAGGAGCAACAACAGGAAGAGGAGCCTCAATCAGAGCAACATAATGGCGACGAGCCTGAAGGAGAGATAAAACATACTCAGGAGGCTAAAGGTGGAACCTCCCTTAAGAGAAAGCGTGGTCCAACAATGATGAGAGACCTAGCCAAAGATCCAAATACCAGAGTTCATGTCAATTTCACTTTTATGGGAGAAGCTTATGGTCCTGGTTCAGTCAAGCTATCTTCATATTTGGGTCCGTTGGTAAGGGAGCACGTGCCTGTTACAGTTGAAAATTGGAAAAAAATTAGTGAAGAAGTGAAGACAGTCCTTTGGAAATCAGTCTAGGTGACAGTTTCTAAACAATGACATCATGTATATTTATGAACAGACATCAAGTTATTGATTATTGGTTGGCTAACTACGTGTGCAGGCAAGGTTTGAAGTTGATGAGGACCACCAAAGGGTTGCAGTTCTTAAGCAGATGAGAGCCTTGTGGAGATCATCCAAATCACGTCTAGTTACCCAAATCAATGAAGCTGAAAATAACCAACAAAGGATGAATCTCAGACCTAAGAATGTTCATCCAATTGGGTAGCGCAAATTTGTGAAGCTAAAAACAAGCCAAAAATTCAAGGTATACATTCTTAGATGAATAATATCGTTATTACTAACTAGATTAATAAGATCGTTATTACAAAATGATAGGTTCTGAGTGATAGCTACAAAGAGAGGAGAAGCAAACAGATTCCTCACACTTGTAGTAGAAAGGGAATGGTTAGACTAGCAGAAGAGATGGTAAGCATATTTATCTCAGATTTTGGTTTCCTTTTTTATCTGTAGACAAGGCTGTTGACATATAATTTTGCAACAGAAAAATAGTTCTGAAGACAAATCTGAAGTGTCGAGACTTAAAGTCTGGGTGAGGTCACGTACAAGAAAAGATGAAACTCCCATCAACACAAATGCTGCTGAGAAAATTGTAAGTTTATAACATAATTTGTTCCTCCTATTAAGACAATCTTATAACTTTTTCTGTTAATTGTAATGTGGTCTACAGAAAAAGGCAGCTGACATTGTTAAGGGTGGTAGTCAGAGTGGAAAAAATCTGGATGAAGATACGCTCATCCAGGTCTTAGGACCTGATAATCCTGGTCGTATGAGAGCGATGGGGAGAAATATTAGTAAGACGAAATTAGCTTGCTTCAATGTCAACCAGAAGTCAATTTCTGAAATGCAACAGACACAAATTGATCTCATGCAAAAGGTTACCGAGCTACAGTCTGAACTTGCGAAAGTAAAAAACCAGGTTAGTTACATCTCCAAGAATACATAAAGATATGTGCTTATCACATAATAATAAGCTTTGTGTTGGGTTTATGTTACAGAGAGATGACAATGAAATAGGTGAAAACTCGGCTGCAAGAGTAAGTAATTTATATGAGATCAATGGCATTTTTTTCTACTTTACAGTACTCTTATACTTTTACAACTGAACATTTAACAGAGTGTGAACAAGATACCACATAAGAAGTGTCTTCTCATTGACTGGGCTGATGAAGATGGAAACGTTGCTGAGGGTCGTATCATTTCTTCTGACCCTGAAGACATAGTGAATGACAGTCGATTAGGTCCTAATGATGTTAAAATCAAAGTGGACCATTTAAATTGTGTGCATGTTTATTGTAAAGTGTCAGCTTAAGCATGGATCGCAGACAATGAAACAGAATCAGAAGTGCAAATTGATGGACATTGGTGAGAGGAAACAAGTTGTTGCTGAAGGTCGTATCCATTCAACAGACCCAACTCAAATGGTCCACTTTGTGCGGTTGGGTCTGAAAGCAGCTAGAGTGTGGGTAGATGCAGTGCTCGTAGATGATGCAGAAGTTTGGAGGAAATCTGATGAAATAGAGTGTTTGAAAGATGCACACGGTTCATCAATTGCATGGCCAATTGATAAATTTGTCATATTTTAAGCTGCTGTAAGTATTCTGTTTTGTTTGTTTAAACCTGCATATGTAATTGCATAACTGATCAGAGTTTTCATTGTTGCAGAAGCTGAGGGAATGAAGAACTTAGGTCCAGAATTAGCTAGTGTTTAAGCTAGGCTAATGAACTTGATGTATTATATTATTGCTTATGACTTTGGTTTGTGTTTTAAAACTGCATCATTAACACTTTTGTGTAATGACTTATGTATGTGAAACTTGTTTTATGAAAAGGTTAGTTTGTTTTGAAGTTTCCGCTTTTTTTATTACAAATTTTCAAAAATGCAAATTCATAGCTCCTACACAAAATAACAATAGCTAAAAAAAAACAGTTATGCTTGTAAATCATAGCATTAAAAATTTCATATAATGTAAACTATCATAATATATTTCTAATCTATTAAAACCTTTAGTATAGCACTTAACCACAACAATTACCAAAATAAGCTACTGCTATTGTAGAAGTCGATACCATGGCACGCAATACGTATCATAATCAATTTGTAACAAAAAATAACCGTGCCGAAGATTCATTAATAACATCAGCTAATTAACGCTATCGTAAACGAACATTTCGTAGCATCAAAGAAAAACGCTATTGTAGAGGAGGTACCTATGATGGCTGCCGTATGCACAGCAGTCGTGAATGAGCTATCAAAACGCTAACATAGCATATAACTCGCGCTAACAATGAGCATTTTTCTTGTAGTGAAAGTAAAGTTTTTTTAATCTTTGCGTGTTTTAAGGATTTCAGCCTTCACATAAAATATTATGGCTATTAATCTGATGTAATATTGACATCATGTGTTTTTATTGTTCTAGCAGGATATAAATATCCTAAACAATTAACTATCAAATTAACCCTTAAATCTAACACACAAAATAATACTCTTGCCAAGAGATATCAGGTGTAGTACTTAGGGATCGAATCCACAGAGAACAATGGCACACAATAGATTTCTTATTTCTAAAGACTAAGCTAGGTGATTATTGATATATTGGTAACAAGTAATTGGTTTAAGGAAATATTCCTTATCAGAATATGTAGATGCAATATGAAAATATGCTAGTAATGTAAATATAGAAATATGCTAATAATGGAAATATGCTAATAATCTAAGTATAGAAATATGCTATTAATCTAACTAGATGTAAATGTAAATATATTATATCTAGGATTTCAAGCTTCATGAATTATAGGAGATAAGATGCACATTAGTAAATATTCTAAAACTCAAATATTAACTATTTTGACCCCTTTAACTCCAACTCTCGTATGCAAGCAAAAGGAAAGACCATCGATCGACGACTAAGGCCTTACGTCGGTCGACGGTAAAATCAGAAGGAAGTGTGAACAAGATTTGATATGTTCACCAAGCTAATTAGACAAGCTCTCGCATGCGCCTAACAACCTAGTTCAATAGAGCCTATTCTGGCACATAACCTACTCTCGTAGTCGTCCATGTCCTACTTTCGAGATCCTAGTTAGCTACTCTAGAATGTAAGAATTAAGCACAACTCAATTGATGGATGTTAACTTAACCTAGCAATCCTACTTTTGGGCTAATCCATGATTGCTATCATTTAACCCTAAATCTAATAGGTAACTACTCAGACATAATCAAAGTAAGAATAATAATCTGAATAATGCATAGATAAAATATTAGGGTTCCAATAAAAATCTCCCTAAGGAGTTATGAATCTTCTCCCTAAATAAATCCTAAAACTATGATGGACGGCTGGTGCACACACAGACTTTGCCACAAACCTAGGCACCAGCACACAACACACAACACCCTATTTTTGGTGTAACACATAAAGTATAAATATAAAACCCTAAAGTCTAAGTTAAAACTCGTCCATAGGTAATCTTGTAATCTTGTGTCATGTCTCTAATTTGGACTTGAAATCGGCTGTCTGTGAATTGGTCATCGATAGATGTCAGATGTGCAACATCGATCGATCTTGGTCATGTAACATCGGTCGACGCCGAGATAGTGTCGTCGATCGACTACAGTCTTGTACTTCGACTCTTACAATGATCATCAACGGATTATTCTCCTCTAAATGCTTCAAAAGCTCCAAGTATCTCCATAAATCTCCAAAACATACTTGGACCTGCAAAGACCTTAAAACATAGCCTATACACACATAATAGACCCTAAATAAAGCCTATAACATGGCCTGAAACTGGTAATAAATAGGCTATATCAACTCCCCCAGACTTAACCTTTTGCTTGTCCTCAAGCAAACAAGCCTTCGAAAGAGGTTTTGAAAAGCGAAGACTCACATAGTATCTAAATATAACAGTCACATCCTATCAAGTCAATCACAGAGAAACTTTATATACCATATCCTAGTATAGCAACTAATTACATTCTACCAACAACTTAGCTAATACTAGTCTGACTCGCCCCTCTACTGATTTCATTTCTTTGCATAAAATAAAAGTGCAGGCTTTACATTGAGAGTATCGATCAAAGAATATATGGACTCTTACCTCTGCAAGTATCTGAACACAGAGGTAGGCTTTCTGATTCCTTTCCTCTCTCTCTTCTTACTTCTTCTCAGTCAATGTCTCCCTTCTTTTTGAGGTTATCATTTTATTTTTTTTAATTGACTCAGATATTTGGATAGGCTTCCATGAATCAAGCCCTAATGGTTTTTGCCACCAGATCATGTTCACTTTTATTTGACATTTATCTCTTTCTAGGATCATATGAATCAAGCTTTAATGGTTGTAGCCACCAAATCCTGTTTGACTACTTTTTTAATCTGAAGTGAAGAGATAGGGGAATCAGAAGCACACAGACTTTTACCTTCCAGACTTGCATAGGGAATCCAATCCAGTGTATACCAAATCCCAAAGCAAGCAAATAATTTCAAGATTAGTGTTGGAAATCAGCTTTGGTTCCATCAAACTTTCTAAGCAAGTGTGATATAGTGGCAGGATGATCCACTTCGGTATCTCTAGTGATCTCTACAAACAACCTTCTAAGAATGGTGCTAAAGTGTGGTTAGTCAATAATAAATTTTGATCATAGTCCTCTTCTTGACTCGATTTTTTTTTTTGGAAAACTTATATATATATATATATATATATATATATATATATATATATATATATATATAATAAATAAAAACCAAAACAATAAAATAGCATAGCGAACCTCCCCCACACTTATACTACACTTTCCCCAGTGTAATCCGTCCTGGATTGGTTAGGAAATATAAAATCATAAGTAAATAGCTTAAATATAGAACTCGATACCTCTTTATGTAAGAGAGTTTTGATCGATGGTAGGCGGGTTTGGTTGATCGATGGTAGGCGGGTTTGGTCGATCGATGGTCGCGATCCACTGTTGACCAATGGTGCCTCTATGGTGTCGATCGATGGTGATTTAAAGAGTCTGTAAAAACAAAGTAAAACTCGAAATAAAAAGTAGTATAAGTAATAACTAAATAAAAACTTACTAAACAGTGGGTTGCCTCCCACTCAGCACTTGGTTATAGTCTTAAGTTCGACGTTTTGAACTTTCTGACTAGAATGGAGGTGGAACAACACTTGGAAAACAAGTTTCTTCATCTTCTTTGCTCTTCTGAAACCATGGACCAACGAAGCTTCGTATTGCTTCATCTCCTCTGGCTTTCTCGTTCTTTATGATCTCTTTAGTAACCTCCACTGAATGTATTCTCCTTTGTAGATTCTCAATACTGCGCTGTAGCATTCTAAGTCTGGCAGCTAGAGTCTCGAATATATCCTCCAATTTCTTAGAAATATCTTCTTTCATCAGGCTCTTAGAAAAAACAATTTCATTGAACCTTTCTTCTAATTGTTTTTCTGCTGCGCACTTCTGTTTGTCGAACTTGGTATCAATCGATGGCATGATGCTGCCGTCGATCGATGTCGCTCTATCTGGTCCACTCGCATTCTGTCTTTGAACAGTATCCAAATCTTGCTTCATCTCATCCATGCGTGTTTTCAAACCGGTGAGGCACTTGTCTATGGGATAGTAGACATCATCAAGCCTCATGTAGAAATCGTCTACTGGCCTCTTTTGAGCTGTGTAGATTTCATTCACAATATCGTTAATTTCTGTTCTTCTGTATGTCTTTGGTTTATGACTAGACATACCGATCTTTGATGCGTGTTCAGGTAAACATAAGTAGTTGTACTCAAACATAGTAGCTCTCTCTAGAACTGCCTTGATATCTTCTTCTTGCACATTCACAACTCTTCCGTCTAGAGCTCGTGCATTATCATTCTCATCTCTCTAGATGCCATACTCATCTTTATTCCCAAAATAAAATTCTTCTGCCATCAGCATCAAATTCTCTCGTTCAAACCCTACGCGACCGTCTATCAGTAGGGGATTTATCCAACTGATCGATCCTGGGGTTTCTGAAGTAAATGGGTTAAATTTATAAAACTCGTGGACTCCTGGAATAGCGGTATCGATCAATGCATTCTTCTTGTTGTCGATCGATGGTTGGAAGGGATGTTATATAGGGTTACCCAGCCAAGCCCGACCCTATATAATTTAAGCCCAACCTAAATAAACCCTAACCCTTTTAGAACCCATCAACATATGTAAAATAGGGTTGAACCCTTTTCAACCCTTTTAAGACCCTTTTATCATTTTATGTGAATAAATCTAATATAATCTCTTACAAAATATATATTATCTCATACATTAACATATGTCAAATAAAAAATGATTTTTGATTAAATATTTTATGGAAAACTTGATTTTGTGGTTTTGGCGGAAAAACTCGATTTTGCGGGAAAACTAAATTTTACTGAAAAAATTGATTTGCGGTTTTGGCGAGAAAACTCAATTTTTTGGAAAACTTGATTTTGCGGTAGCGAAAAAACTCGATTTTGTGATTTAAAGGAAAAACTTGAATTTTTGGTTTTGGCGGGAAAACTCGATTTTGCGCTTTTTGCGAAAAAAAAAAACTCAATTTGGCGGAAAACTCAATTTTGTTGTTTTAGCTGGAAAACTCAGTTTTGACGAAAAAACTTGATTTTATGGTTTTAACGAAAAAACTTGATTTTACGGTTTTAGTGGAAAAACTCAATTTTTCAGAAAAACTTGATTTTGCAGAAAAACCCGATTTCCCGGAAAAAAAAACTCAATTTTGTGGTTTTTGCGAGAAAACTCGATTTTGCGGAAAAACTCAATTTTGCGATTTTAGCGAAAAAATTCAATTTTGCGGAAAAACTTGATTTTGCAGTTTTGGTGGAGAAACTCGATTTTGTGAAAAAAAAACTCAATTTTGCGGTTTTAGCAGGAAAACTAGATTTTCCGAAAAAAACTCAATTTTGCGATTTTGGCGGAAAAACTCGATTTTGCGGTTTTGGCGGGAAAACTCAATTTTGTGGTTTTGACGAGAAAACTCGATTTTCAATTTTGGCAGGAAAACTTGATTTTTTCAGTTTTGGTGAGAAAACTCGATTTTACGGTTTTAGCGGGAATTTCATTTTTTCGAGTTTGGTGAAAAACTCGATTTGGCAGAAAAAAATCATTTTGGGATTTTGACGGAAAGTTATGTTTTCACGATTTTAGTGAAAAACTCAATTTTTGTTGTTTTGGAAGGAAATTTAATTTTTGAAATCTTAATCATACACCAAAATAGTTTACCAGAAAAAAGAGAGAATTGGAAAAACAAGACACTTTTGATGTTTGTTTGTCCAAATAAGACTTTCGATACTTTTAGTCATTTTGGACATGTTTTGCCCTTGTGTTGTGGAAAATATAGTAAAATAAGGTAAAAAATATTAAAAAATATATAAATCATTAGAAACCAAAGTATATCTACTTTTATGTTTAAATTTATTTTTTTAAAAAATCTGGAACTGTGTTTTATTTAATGTCATAGCTAGGGTAAAATACTTATTCTAGCCATCAACGTAGTGTAGTAATCGAATACAAAGTATTATACATAGGCGTACCTTGGATAGAAAATATAAACTATATTTTCTTCTATAATTTACCCTAGCTAGATTTTGTTTCGTATTATTCTAGCTATATGTCTTTAGTTTACCTGCGACTTTTTTACATGTTCTATCCAAGAGTCAGTGAAATACCTTTTCTTTTTTACACGTCATACCTTGTTCTGCCTTTTACCATATAATAGCCTATGGCAGAATGTAGTTTCCACTCTCTCTACAGCTTTCTGACCTACGTATGATGTATATTCTAGCCAAATAAAGTAAAAATGGAAACTTCCAAATTTCGTGAAATATATTTCCTAAATCTATCCTAAATATCTCTAAGTATATTCTCCCCCATGATTTTCTCTTCACACTATCTCTATCTCCATCGTTCCTTGTATCTCTCTCTCTCTCTCTTCTTCATCGACAAACATCTCTTCTATCAACCAACACAAGATGGTTCTAATCTATGTTAAATCTGGTGTATGGAGGTCAAGTTGCAGTGACGAGTGGAGTTTCTTGGCAGACAAACAAAGGTGTGGTCGAATGGTGAAATTAGAAACTACTACTTTATTGGAGAAACTCAAGATCATGGTGTGTGAATATTATGGGGTCGACCCTAATTTGGTTAATGTCGAGTTCAGTTATGAGATGGTGAATCAAAGAGGGAATCCTCCCATTAGTATCAGCAATGATCGACAAGTATGTAACTTTGTGGGCTACGCAAAGAAGGGTTCCTCTACAACCTTGTGTGTCACCTTTTCTGGTAACGGTACTGGTGTAAATGAAAAGGAACGAGTGAATATCGATTTGAATAAGGAGCCGTGTGATTCAAATAATGTTGAGGAAGGTGAAGTTCCGGAAATAAATCGGGGAGATTTTGCAGAACCATCAACAGAGTGTTGTGATAAAAGGAAAAATCATATTAGTGAGGATGGTTCCGGTGAGGATGGTTTAAAGAGTGAAAACTATGGAGATAGTGAAAAGGAATGCCGAGCTGAGAACACAGATTTCGTGAAGAAAGATCAACTTTTCTGAAGTAAAAGTGTTATAAAGGCAACAATGGAAATTTGGGCGATGAAGAATAATTACAATTTCATTGTTATCAAATCAACAAAAAAATGGTGGTCTATATAAGGATAAAACGTGCAACTTGACTGTGCGTGCGGAATGTCTTCATGGTTCTACATATTTCATAATCAATAAGTGTGTGGGTATACACTCATGTGCTCCTTCAAAGAAAAGCAACTTCGGAAAAACGGCGTCGGCAAGAACAATTGGGAAGCTGATACAACATCGATTTGATGATGTCAATGATGGCCCCAAAGTAAACGACATCATTCAGTTTATGAGGCTGGAGCATAGCTGCGAGATTACTTATTGGCACGCTTGGGAAGCTCGTGAGTATGCAATTGCAGCTGTTAGAGGTATACCAGACGAAAGTTATGCAAAGATACCAAAATATTTGCATATGATTAAAGAAGCTAATCCTGGTACACACACTCACTATGAAACTAACAAGGATGGTTGATTCATGTATCTATTTATGTCGTTTGGGCAATCGGTTAGAGGATTTCACAGTCATATGCGTAGGGTGATTGTTGTTGATGGAACTTTTCTGAAAAATAAATATAAAGGAGTTCTACTTGTTGCTACAGCTGTAGATAGTAACTCCAACTTGTATCCAGTTGCATTTAGAGTTGTTGATTCAGAGAATGAAGAATCATGGGAGTGGTTCTTCAGACAGTTGAATGTGGTTATTGCTGATAGTTAAGACTTAGCTTTTGTGTCAGATAGAAATGTGTCAATTGCTAAAGCGATTGGGACGATATCCCACGATCAAAACACGGAATTTGCATTCACCACTTGTTGACCAATGTGGTTAAATTTTTCAAAACAAAGGGGTTCACTGCGTTGGTCGAAAAGGCTTCAAAGGCATATAGGTATAATGAATTTCAGGAACGTTTCACCGAAATTCTTGATATCAGTCCGGCGCTTGGAAGATATCTACAGGAGGCTGATGTGAGAAAATGGGCTCGTTCTCTCTTTCTTGGATCCATGTATGACATCAGGACCAATAACCCTGTCGAGTCGATTAATTCAGTTTTGAGATCACCTAGACAATTTCCAGTAATTCCTTTGCTAGATAGTATAAGAGAAATGTTGACCCGATGGTTCTACGAGCGTCGCATGTTAAGCTCCAAACATATTGATCCTTTAACAGTTAAGGTGGAGAAAAAGATTGATAGGAGAATTGTGAAGGCTCGACGGTTTCAGGTTCACAAGGTTGACAATTTTAGATCACTTGTTAAAGGAAACATATATGATTGTCATGTTGATCTGGAATCCATCCATGCAGACACGCCATTCCTGCAATTTATTCTCGAGGTATAGAAGTATATAAACATTATCTTGGTACCTATATATTTCCGGTATTTTGCAGCATATAGACATTGGTCGGTCTCTTTTTTTGACACAGGTATGGAACTACACAGATTTACTGATGGCGTCTATAGCACTGCAACGTGGAGAGCTGCCTATGCGGAATCCATTAATCCCATACCAGTTCCAGAGGCTGAATGGAAGGTCTCGGATGAGGTTAAACTTGCGAAGATCTTACCACCAGAGACAAGAAAGAGTGCTGGTAGACCAGTAAAGAGAAGGTATGAAACTGTAGAAGACAAGATTAGATCTTCTCAAGGATCAACAAAGAAGAAAAAGCACAAGTGCAGCCGGTGTGGTATGCATGGACACAAGAAAGGAACATGTGATATACCTATCTAGTTTGTTGCGTGTGTTCTCTGTTATTTGTTTTTTGCTTTACAACATTGTTGAGAAAAATCGATCTTTCTATTGACAGTTTGATTTTTGCAACTTTTTTTGTTACATTCGATGCAAATCACCAAGAAACACCGAAGAACATAGTCTTACATTTAATTGGAAAAACAGAACAACAAATTGAACATCATGCACATGTAAGGTAAATGAAGACCATAGCAAAACAACACACAAACAAAGCTTTTATGATCCTTAGCTCTCTAATGCATTCGATGGACTTTTCTTCACAACGAGCAATTGCATCTTCCATCTCTTCAAGTCTACTCTTATGGCGTTTCAGCATGGTCTCGGAAGCTCTCACTGATTTATGAATCTCGGAATTGTCCACGAGCAGCACGTCAAAACGAGTAATGGCAAACCTAGTGTTTAGAAGCGTGAGTTGTTGATGAAATTGATGGTAGAAGAGGAATAAGAGTGTCCGACGAAACCGTAGAGTGAGAACAAACCCCCAATTCTTCAATCTATGGCTGATAACAAAGAAAAAGAAGACAATAATGAGATTAACAACGAAAAAACAAAGCTCTCGGGTGGAAAAACAATGCACAATGATCTCACCGTAAATCGCCACTGGAAGCGCTTGAAGAGTCGGCGGAGAAGAGGAGGAGAGATGAAGAGGAGAAGGTAAAATTATTTTTTGTTTCACCAAAATTTTGGTTTTAACTGTGATTAGTTTTTCCTTTATTTAATTGTTTTCTTTTTATTAATTTTGAAAAAACTAAAATAATAACGAAATAACATTTATATTTAGGTAAATATAAGGACATAATTGTATTAAATGGAAACTAAATCCTAATTACCTAAACAATCTTCTACAAATCCTGTTGTGACAAATCTAAGAAGAAAGTGTCTTTATTTTCCATTTTTTTCAAAAAAAAATCTACATCAAAATATTGTTGTTTAACAAAAAAAAGTTTAATAGGGTCCAACCCTGTAAAAAAACATTTATTTCTTTAACCCAGCCCTAAACTAGCCCTATATACTCTATGAGTAATACATTAGGGTTAGAGCTCTTAAATTATATAGATGGGATGGTACAACCCTAAATTTCAGAACCCTATATAACATCTCTAATGGTTGAGTTTGGATTAGCTCGTGCTTATGCTCCTTGTTGTTGATCGATGCTAGTACCAGTGCGTCGATGGATGGTTGTTGATGTTGTCCAAATAAATTCCCTGATCGTTTAGCCATAATAAGGGTGTCTGTTACATCCTCCTTAGGCAGATTTAGAAATCTCCCATAAAGATCTTGTACACGTCCTTCTGTATCTTTGAAAATTTCAAACTCATCTAGTCTGAGATAATCATTTTATGTATCTTCAGCTCTAAGTAAATGTTCTGGTTTTCGTTTGATGTCGTTCGATGGCCAAGATATGCCGATTATTGATGTTGGATTTCCCACTCTCGCGTGCATTACCCAATCATCTTCTTCTTCCAGTTCCAGGCTGTGAGATTCAATCAGCTCTTCTTGTTTGTAATTTGCATCGTAGTCTTTGTAAACTCTACTGTATCCTTGGTAAGCCGGATTGGTTTTTATTGATGACGTATATGGACCGTCGATCGATGCTCAAAAATCAGACTAGTGACCAAAAACTTTCCCAGTTCCATTAGCCATTGCAAGTATGTATGTCGCATCTTCCTTTGTGACATGTAGAATTTTGCCATCCATAGCTCTTGCATTACCATCTGGGTCTCTCATAATACCAAACTCATATGGTTGTAAATAACCATATTTCCTTTCGCGTTCTGCAGCTGAATCACATTTGGTTTCAGCTTCCTTCACAGTATCGATCGATGGTGTTGGTCACCGTCGATTGATGTCGATTTCCCAGGTTGATGGAAAACATGAAAAACTCCAGCCTCTTCCACCCTCGGTACTGAATTGTTTCTTCATCTTCATCGTACGCGAGGTAGGTTGTGTTGTAGTCGAAGACTCCATTGTAGGTGTTGACTTGTTTGGATGTTTGAGTGTCGATCGACTCGATAGGGTGGGTGTCGATTGATTGTTGAACTATAAGGCCGTCGATCGATGTGTTGGGAGGGGTGTCGATCGATGCTTCTTCTTCCTATTCCTCACCGAACTCGTAATTGCAGAAGCATGTGGCTACAAGCTCTGCATCATTTCACATTCGATCAGAGTAGCCTCGTTCTTATTTTTGACAGGTTCACAAAAAATATGTTTATCAATTAGAGATAGATACAACATGTTTAACTTCATGTCGCATATGGCTCCCACAGTAGCCATGAATGCTCCCTAAGTTGTAGAGAAGAGTTTCAATCTATCTTGATGTCCATCACATGAAAGTCTATTGGAACTAAGGTATTGTTGATCTGCACTGGAACATCTTTTACCATCCTTCCTGAGTTCACTCTTGAGCAGTCAACGAATGTAAAAGAATCGTTGGAGGGTTCCACTTTCAGGTCGAACCCCTCTGCCATATACTTTGGCATAATGCTCACTGAAGATCCAGTGTCACAAAGGGCGTTGGGATATTTTTTTTCTTTTGATGAAGCATGGAACCACGAATTTTCCAAGATCACTTTTCTTCTTCAAACAGGTTCTTTGCTTCATCTTCTCTCTGAGGTGATTGAACATTATCTCTATGTCATCATCTGTCTCCCTTGTTTCCCTTAAAAACATTCACAATCTGTGAGTATAATAAGCTTCATCAAAAGAAATATCTAAAGGAATTTTAAAAAATCATTTAGCAAAGCTATCTATCTCCTCTTCATTGGCTTCTCTGCGTTGATGTTTTGGGATCTTTTGCCTCCTCTTTGAGTGTTTCTCATCTTCTCTATCAGTGTCCGTAGCTTCATATGTGTTTGTATTTTGTTATGAGGCTGTCACAGTCAGACGTACAATCAAACTTGCATCGAGTTTTGGTAGCCGAATCGGGTTTCTCTCATGTCGATCGATGCCAGAGGTGTACTGTCGATTTATTCTTCTATCACACTGTCGATCGATGTCACAAGAACGGTGTCGATTGATGTTAGTCGATTCAAAACGAAGCCACTGATTATTTAGGTTTCACCGTCGATCGATTCTCTCTGGTGGGTGTCGATCGATGCGAATGAGAAGTGCCGACTGATATGGAATTTCCCAAACTAAAATCACTGGTTTGGGGCTTCGCTCTCTTAAATTCCTGCAAGAAATTATCATCAATCAATGCATTGACGTGGTGCTTTTGTCCAGCCTAGATCTTTTTCTTAATCAAGCTCTCATGCCTCTTAATGGTCTCACTTGTTTGGATCACTTGATTCTCCATTTTCCTCACATGAGTGCTGAGGTTTTAAAACTTGGTGTTGAGGTTAAGGTACAAACCATCTATCTTTCCATTGAAATCTACAATCATCTTCTGTTGTCCCTTTAAGACTCTCTCAACCATTGCTTCAATCTTGCTTTCCGGACATTCTAGAAGAGGATTCTGGTAGTAGGAAGATCCATAAGTCATGTTGTTGTTGAAGCCTGGATTCCCTTGTCTTTGGAAATCATTCTCATCAATGTAGTTTACATCTTTTTCTTCAATCTCATCTTCTCCAGACTCAATTGCTTCCACTTCTGGCGAAAGTAACATGTTTTTTAAAAAATCTCTGAACACTATCTAGTTTTTCCTTGACCTCTTCAATCTTCTCCTTGCTTACCGCTGGAGCTGATTTTCTTCTCTCAAAGTCAGTGTTTTTGGTGTTGCTGCTAGATTTCAGATTCTCAATCAATCTCGTATCTTCTTCAGGGCTTATGGCGCTAAAATTTTTCTCACTAGTTGTGTCCAAAGCCATTTGATATTGTAATAAAATACCTCTAAAGAAAGTGCTGAGAAGCTTCACTTCGTTGAACCCGTGATGTGGACATTCTCTCTGGTATGACTTGAATCTGATCCACGAGTTTCTGAAAGACTCTGAAGTTTCTTGTGAAAAATTAGCAATCTTTCTCCTTAGATCTTTTGCTCTAGCGTCATCAAAGAAGTTACGCAAGAAAGCGTTTTTGATGTCAGTCCAGAATGTTAGGAATCTTGGTGGTAGTTGCTTAAGCCAATATGAATCTTCTCCAGCAAGTGAGTACTTGAAGAGCTTACAGAAAACATAGTCCTTAGGGACTCCATTGGCTTTAATAGCAGTCACTAGATCCTCAAATCTCCAGATGATCCATAAGGTGTTCATGTCGCAAACCATGGTAAGGTGTCTGCGCTACAAGTCCGGAGAAAGCGGGCATTATCTCAAAATTGTTTCTCTAAAAATCTGGAGGACGAATGGCGGATTTGTTGGCGTAGAACTGGTATGGACGGTTGTAGTCAGCCAGCGTTCTCTAAGCAGCTTGGGTGTTAGCTTCAGGTTGAGCTACTACAGCGTCTGCTTCTTTTGGTTATGTATCAGGGATTACAGCCCCATGTTCGTCTATATTTTGACCCGATGTATTACGCAGATGACTGTTGAGGTCATGTAAGTCTCCATTCTCATTCTGAACCACTATTATAGGCGCAACCATCTGAACTTGTCTGCTGTCGTCGATCGATGTGGGCGAGATGTTGTCGATCGATGCTAAGTGATCAATGTCGATTGATGCTAGAGTTCTGATGTCGGTTGATCATGTCCGTAAAGAAGTGTCGGTCGACGCTAAGTAGGTGTCGTCGATCGATGTTTGTCGTCTTTCTTTGTAGATCTTACGCTCGAGTTGTTGTGGGTATGAGAACATTAATTCTTGTCGTTTGTTGCTCCTGGTACTCTTTTGCATGCACTTAAAAAAATAAGTAACTTGAAAGTAACAACAAACCTAAGACTAAATCCTAAAAATTAAATCTAATGACGATTAATGTTTCCCGGAAACAGTGCCAAATTTGACATCATGTGTTTTTATGTTCTAACAGGGTATAAATATCCTGAACAATTAACTATCAAATTAACCCTTAAATCTAACACACAAAAATAATAACCTTGCCAAGAGATATCAGGTGTAGTACTTAGGGATCGAATCCACAGAGAACAATGGCACACAATAGATTCTTATTTCTAAAGACTAAGGTAGGTGATTATAGATATATTGGTAACAAGTAATTGGTTTAAGGAAATATTCCTTATCAAAATGTGTAGATGCAATATGGAAATATGCTAGTAATGTAAATATAGAAATATGCTAATAATGGAAATATGTTAATAATCTAAGTATGGAAATATGCTATTAATCTAACTAGATGTAAATGTAAATATGTTATATCTAGGATTTCAAACTTCATGAATTATAGGGGATAAGATGCATATATATGTAAATATTCTAGAACTCAAATATTAACTATTTTGACCCCTTTAACTCCAACTCTCGTATGCAAGCAAAAGGAAAGACCATCGATCGACGGCTAAGGCATTACGTCGGTCGACGGTAAAATCAGAAGGAAGTGTGAACGAGATTTGATATGTTCACCAAGCTAATAAGACCAGCTCTCGCATGCGCCTAACAACCTAGTTCAATAGAGTTTATTGTTCTAACAGGGTATAAATATCCTAAACAATTAACTATCAAATTAACCTTTAATCCTAACACACAAAACAATATTCTTGCCAAGAGAGATCAGGTGTAGGACTTAGGGATCGAATCCACAGAGAACAATGGCACACAATAGATTTCTTATTTCTAAAGACTAAGCTACATGATTATATATATATTGGTAACAAGTAATTGGTTTAAGAAAATATTCTTTATCAGAATGTGTAGATGCAATATGGAAATATGCTAGTAATGTAAATATAGAAATATGCTAATAATGTAAATATGGAATAATGTTAATAATCTAAGTATGGAAATATGCTATTAATCTAACTAGATGTAAATGTAAATATGTTAGATCTAGGATTTCAAGCTTCATGAATTATAGGGGATAAGATGCACATATATGTAAATATTCTAGAAATCAAATATTAACTATTCTAACCCTTTTAACTCCAACTCTTGTATGCTAGTAAAAGGAAATACCAACGATCGACGGCTAACGTCTTATGTCGGTAGGTGGTAAAATCAAAAGGAAGTGTGGACGAGATTTGATATGTTCACCAAGCTAATTAGACCAGCTCTCGCATGCGCCTAACAACCTAGTTCAATAGATTATATTCTGGCACATAACCTACTCTCATAGTCGTCCATATCCTACT
Source organism: Moricandia moricandioides (assembly GCA_905132885.1). Lineage (NCBI taxonomy): Eukaryota > Viridiplantae > Streptophyta > Magnoliopsida > Brassicales > Brassicaceae > Moricandia > Moricandia moricandioides. The sequence continues at coordinate 780,596 of CAJHQQ010000006.1, forward strand.
TTCGAGATCTTAGTTAGCTACTCTAGAATGCAAGAATTAAGCACAACTCAATTGATTGATATTAACTTAACCTAGCAATCCTAATTTTGGGCTAATCCATGATTGATATCATTCAACCCTAAATCTAATAGGTAACTAATCAGACATAATCAAAGTAAGAATAATTATTTGAATATAATGCATAGATAAAATACTGGGTTTCCAATACAAATCTCCCTAAGGAGTTATGAATCTTCTCCCGAAATAAATCTTAAAACTATTATGGACTGCTGGTGCACACGCACTTTACCAAAAACCTTGGCACCATCACACCACACACAGCACCCTATTTTTGGTGGAATACATAAAGTATAAATATAAAACCCTAAATTCTAGGTCAAAATTCGTCAATCGGTAATTTGTAATCATATGTTATATCTCTAACTTGGGCTTGAAATCGGCTGTCTATGAATTGGTCATCGATCGATCTTGGTCATAACATCGGTTGACGCCGAGATAGTGTCGTCGATCGACGAAAGTCTTGTACTTCAACTCTCACAATGATCATCTACGAATTATTCTCCTCTAAATGCTACAAAAGCTCCAAGTATCTCCATAAATCTCCAAAACGTACATGAACTTGTAAAGACCTTAAAACATAGCGTAGACACACATAATAGATCCTAAGTAAGTCTATAACATTATATGAAACTCGTAATAAATAGGTTATATCAAACATCTTGTCTACTCTCAATCTCTCTAACATGTCTTTAAAATATCAAAAAATAATTATTTTATTTATAATTATATTACTTACGCATAATTTTTCTATTTTTTTTATATTTCACTTAAATATTTAACTATATGAAAACTAAAATCTTAATTATTAATATAACAAAATATTATGTAAAATATAAATATATGCAACATTGGACTATTTAATAATTTTCTATCTAGTTAATACACTTTCATTTAAGTAATTAAAGATTTCTTCTATTAATGAAGCAAAAATATTCATAGATAAGTTATAATTATTAGGTTTTTATTTTATTTTTAGTGTATATATATTATTTATCTATAACATTTTACTGTTCAATAACTAATATAATAAAAAAATTATGTTTTAAAAAAAAATTTATATGTTTTAAATTGTCAGTAAAATATAATAAAAAAATTTATATGTTTTAAAAAAAAGAAAAATCAAAACTGAATTAATGTTAATTTATAACTATATTTTAGTGATAATTAGAATTTATATGAATTATTACGAAAATAAATTTTAAAAAGATTCTAAAAAGTTATTGTTAAATTTTTTTTTTAAGAAAGTTGTTTAATTGCTTTTGATTAAGATATTATAATTAAATTATGTATATTCTGATAAACTTTCTAATAGATGGTCTAAATAAAATAAAATCATACATAAACAAGTCATAAAACTCTAATTTAATAGATTAGATAAAATAAATCTATACTAATAAAAGGGAGCTTTTGAGGCTCCAGAGAGCGTCCACATCAGCGTAAAATCTTTCTTCGAAAAAATGACACGTGGCATTAAAAAATAAATAATATAAGTAAAAATAAATAAATAAAAAATAAGTAAATATATTTAGAAATATACATATTATATTAAATATAATAATATTATCATTTAAGTAAATATATTCAGAAATAGAAATATTACATTAAGCATTTATAGTAATATTATCATTTAAGTAAATATATTCAGAAATAGAAACATTACATTAAACATCTATAGTAATATTATCATTTAAGTAAATATATTCAGAAATAAAAATATTACATTAAACATCTATAGTAATATTATAATTTAAGCAAATATATTTAGAAATAGAAATATTACATTAAACATCTAGAATAATATTATCATTTAAGTAAATATATTAAGAAATAGAAATAATACATTAAACATCTATAGTAATATTATCATTTAAGTAAATATATTAAGAAATAGAAATATTACATTAAACATATATATTAATACTATCATTTGATATAAGAAAAATAAAAAATAAGTATACAATATAAGAAAAAAACAATAAGTAAATATACAATTTAAAACAAAGGATTTTAAACAAAAATATTATAATATTATTATTAAAAATTATAATAAAAACAAAAATTAAATAATAATTAAATATAAAATATAAAAAAACAAGTAAATATAGAATATAATAAATGGAAACTAAATTACACATCGATTTGAAAAATATATAGTAAAATAAATAATAGTAAATATACAATAGGATAAATATAAATATTACATTAAACATATATCGTAATATTATAATAACATAATAAAAAATAAATAAACGGTAAATATTCGACATAAGAAATAAAAATATTACATTAAACATCTATTATAATATTAGAATAAGTAAATATACAATAGAAGAACTAGAAAGATTACATCAAAAATCTATAATAATATTAAAATAAGTAAATAAATAAAATATATAGGAAAATAAAATGTATAGTAAAATAAATAATAAGTAAATATACAATAGGACAAATACAAATATTACATTAAATATCTAGCGTAATATTATAATAAGTAAATATATAATATAATAAAAATAAATAATAAGTAAATATATGATACAAGAAATTAAATATAACATTAAACATATATTGTAATACTGGAATAAATAAATATACAATATAAGAAATAGAAATATTACATTAAACATTTATTGTAATATTAAAATAAGTAATTATATAAAATGTATAGTAAAATAAATGTATAATAAATAAATAATAAGCAAAAATACAATATGAGAAATATATATATATTACTTTAAACCTTTATTGTAATATGGATATCATTTGTTTGATACAAGAGAGGTGATTTGGTTTGACTTCTTTTGTATGTATGAGAGTTTAACGGTTTTTGTACATGAAGTTCTTTTGTTAAAAACATTCTACTTTTGGTCTCAAGGTGCTGTGGATACCGCAATGGAGGTGTGGTGGAGGTGGTTGTGGTTGTGGATATCACAATGAAGATGAAGACCATAGTGGAAGTGTGGTGGAGGTGGTTGTGGATACCGTAATGGAGGTGTAGTGGTTATGGATACGAAGGTGGTGGATATAGAGGTTGTGGAAATGGAGGTGGTGGATACGGAGGTGGTTACTCTTAAAGGAGAAGGTGATGGATATGATAGATGTTAAACATGTCCACATACATTTGAAAAATATCCACAAAAAAAAACATATTCATGGATATTAAAAAGTTGTTCATGAAAATTATATCCACATAATTATATACATAAATATTTTATTTAAACACAAAAAGTAAAGAGTTCAAAAGTAAACACTCACTGCAAGATCCAAATTTACTTTAAGATTTTGTGGCTACTAATGTAACAAGAAGCCAAGTAAGTAATTTAATAAATTATAAGTAAATACACAATAGGATAAATGCAAATATTACATTAAACATATATCTTAATATTACAATAACTAAATATATTACATAAGAAAAATAAATAATCGGTAAATATATGATATAAGAAATAAAAATATTACATTAAACATATATTTTAATATTATAATAACTAAATATATAATATAAGAAAAATAAATACTAAGTAAATATACGACATATGAAATGAAATATTACATCAAACATCTATTGTAATATTAAAATAAATAAATAAATAAAATTTATAGTAAAATATATAATAAGTATAAGTAAATATTTAATATAAGAAAATAAAAAAATAAGTAAATATACAATATAAGAAATGATAAAAACAAAATTAAACATCTATCTGAAAATATATAGTAAAGTAAATGCTTAATGTAATATTTTTATTTCTGAATATATTTACTTAAATGATAATATTACTATAGATGTTTAATGTAATGTTTCTATTTCTGAATATATTTACTTAAATGATAATATTACTATAAATGCTTAATGTCATATTTCTATTTCTGAATATATTTACTTAAATGATAATATTATTATGTTTAATATAATATTTATATAGCGTCCACATCAGCGTAAAATCTTTCTTCGAAAAAGTGACATGTGGCATTAAAAAATAAATAACATAAGTAAAAATAAATAAATAAAAAATAAGTAAATATATTTAGAAATATAAATATTATATTAAACATAATAATATTATCATTTAAGTAAATATATTCAGAAATAGAAATATTACATTAAGCATTTATAGTAATATTATCATTTAAGTAAATATATTCAGAAATAGAAACATTACATTAAACATCTATAGTAATATTATCATTTAAGTAAATATATTCAGAAATAAAAATATTACATTAAACATCTATAGTAATATTATAATTTAAGCAAATATATTTAGAAATAGAAATATTATATTAAACATCTATAATAATATTAGCATTTAAGTAAATATATTAAGAAATAGAAATAATACATTAAACATCTATAGTAATAGTATCATTTAAGTAAATATATTAAGAAATAGAAATATTACATTAAACATATATATTAATACTATCATTTGATATAAGAAAAATAAAAAATAAGTATACAATATAAGAAAAAAAACAATAAGTAAATATACAATTTAAAACAAAGGATTTTGAACAAAAATATTATAATATTATTATTAAATTATAATAAAAACAAAAATTAAATAATAATTAAATATAAAATATAAAAAAACAAGTAAATATAGAATATAATAAATGGAAACTAAATTACACATCGATTTGAAAAATATATAGTAAAATAAATAATAGTAAATATACAATAGGATAAATATAAATATTACATTAAACATATATCGTAATATTATAATAACATAATAAAAAATAAATAAACGGTAAATATTCGACATAAGAAATAAAAATATTACATTAAACATTTATTATAATATTAGAATAAGTAAATATACAATAGAAGAACTAGAAAGATTACATCAAAAATCTATCATAATATTAAAATAAGTAAATAAATAAAATATATAGGAAAATAAAATGTATAGTAAAATAAATAATAAGTAAATATACAATAGGACAAATACAAATATTACATTAAATATCTAGCGTAATATTATAATAAGTAAATATATAATATAATAAAAATAAATAATAAGTAAATATATGATACAAGAAATTAAATATAACATTAAACATATATTGTAATACTGGAATAAATAAATATACAATATAAGAAATAGAAATATTACATTAAACATTTATTGTAATATTAAAATAAGTAATTATATAAAATGTATAGTAAAATAAATGTATAATAAATAAATAATAAGCAAAAATACAATATGAGAAATATATATATTACTTTAAACCTTTATCGTAATATTAGAATAAATAAATATATAATTAGAAATATTACATTAAACATCTATCGTAATACTAAAATAAGTAAATAAACAATATAAGAATAATAAGTAAATATACAATATAAGAAATAGAAAAAATACATTAAACATCTATCAGAAAAATTTATATTAAAATAAAGAATAAGTAATTATATAATATAATAATAGAAATATTATATCAAACATCTATCGTAATATTACCATATATATAAAATAAAGAAAATTAGAGTAAGTAAATATACAGTATAAGAAACAATAAATAATAATTAAATATACATTATAAAAATATATATAATAAGTAAATATGCAATACAAGAAAGAAAAATATTACATTTAACACTTATCATAATATTATCATTTGATATAAAAGAAAAAAAATTAGAATAAGTGAATAAATAATATAAGAAAAAATAATAAAATATACAATATGAGAAATGAAAAAAAAACTAAATTAAACATCTATTTTAAAAAGTGTATAGTAAAATAAATAACAAGTAAATATGCAATATAAAAATAGAAATATTACATCAAACATCTATTATAATATTGGAATAAGTAAATATACAATATAAGAAAAATAAATAATAGGTAAATATACAAAATAAGAAATAGAAATGTTATATTAAACATCTATCGTAATATTATCATTTAACATAAAAGCAAGAAAATTAGAATAAGTAAATTGACAATATAAGAATAAATAAACATACAATATAAGAAACATAAATATTACATTAAATATCTATTATAATATTAAAATAATTAAATATACAAGAGAAAAAAAATAAATAATAAATAAATATAAAATGTAAGAAATAAAAAAACTATATTAGGCATCTATTGAAAAATGTATAGTAAATATACAATATAGAAAATAGAAACAATACATTAGACATCTATTATAATATTAACATTTGATATAAAAGTAAAAAATTAAAATAAGTAAATATATAATATAAGAAAAAATAAATAATAAGCAAAAAAAATATAAAAATATTTATATAGTTAATATTTGAAAAACAAAATAGTTCTGCGCGTAGCGCGGATTAACCCCTAGTTGTATTATAGAACGTGTCAATAAAGACAGGATATCTATGTACTTTATAGATTTTGCAATATTGTTCCACTAATTTCACGCTTAAATAATAAACTATACTAGGTGAATTTACGCGCATACGCAAATAAAATTTATATACTAATAATCATTAAATACTAACTTTTATTAATTAACCATTATATATGTCATAAAAACTCAAACGTATAGTCATGTACCGTCAATATAAAATTGATGAGTAGGATCAATTTTGTTAATATTTTATTTATTTTTTAAATTATTTAATTTACACTGAGTTTCAAAAACATATTACAATTTAATATAATTTGAAATGAAGTGGTCAAATAAAATTTGAACTATGGGCTTGCGGGGAATAAACATTAATTATGTATACAAATTATTTATACATATTATTATTTATTTTGTGTTTATTTACGTATTATGCAAAAATAAATATATCTAGAATGAAATAACTATTATGTATATAACTAAATTGGAGTAAGAACATAAATAAAAAGAATTCATATTTTTATTTACAATAGTTTTTGCTGGTAAAATATCAAAATAATCATTTATCTATTTTAAATGGTATATAATTAAAATTAAATGATATTGATATATATATATATATAGTATAGTTTAATATGTATACTTATTAATTGAAGTCTCGTACTCATATAATTTTATTAACATTTTTATACTTACGGTAAAAAAAGTATTATTTTATTAATATGAATATTTATTAATTAAGATTTCCAATCCAATGAAAAATTTAATTAACATATTTATGGATTTTATATATGATTATATATATATATATATATATATATAATCTGAATATATATTGAATGAGACTTTATATTTATATGATTTAATGATCATTTCTATCTTGTTTTAAATCATTAACTACAAAAATTTCAATGTGAATTTTTAACAGTACAGTAATTTATAATCCTTTAAAAAAATTTAAAATATTGCATATAAGAAAAATTATATGTTTAATATGATTGTTTAATTTCTTTTAAGAATATAAAATTAAACAAAAAATTATTGAAAATACAAATATTTTTATCAAATTTTTATTATTTAAAATAATTAATTTTCATATATTTGTTAATTATATTAAGTAATTCCATTGTTTATATTTAAGGAGAAAAGTGTAAAATATTATCTTACACACTATTGGTTAATTTTGATAGTTAGTTTAACGAAAATTATAATATATATTTAACCTATTTTCTAAGGATTCTAAGAATCATCGTAGTAATGACACATGGTTATCAAAATATGTTATAATTTTTACGAATTAATATATAAGATATTTAATTTTAGTTTATGTCGTTTTATATGTAACGCATAATACCGTTAAACGCAATTTTCATAGAACGATTTATGATAAAACAATTACTCATAAATTTTATATGGTAATAAAATTGTCCGCCGTAAATTTTCTAAATATTTATCATGATTGTAATATCATAATTATTTTTCAGTAAAAATTATTTCATATCTACATAAATTGAGTTTTGCTTTCATAACATAACACAGTATGTGTATTTGATATAATTAAACATTTTGTCAGTTTACCATTCCAGATGGCGCATTTTCCATATGGGTCATATGATGAACGAATGGGTACACTTCAATACCTCAGGAGCATGCCACATATTCGAGGGCATAATTCAGTAAAACCTTATCATTCAGAAGAACCAGACCGGTACCAGCCGAATGAATCATAGAAAAGTCAATTAAAAAAATTCAATAGTGCATTTAAGTCTTTGAAACTGAGAAAGGGAAATAAGAAGTTGCGTTCCTTGTCCACCCAAACAATATCTCGATATCTAAAGAATATTCAATAATTTTGTGTTTTTACTAGTCATAGTGGTACCAGAATTGATTTTTTTTCGGATATACTATAGTTAGGTTATCTCAGCTATATATGATTTTCTTGTTTTCGTCTAAATCTATATGCCATAAAAATTTGTCCATAGTCCAAGATCAATCTGCATTAAATCTAAGATTCCGCCGAATTTAAAATTTGTAGAATTAAGCTTCGTTGGCTTAAAGAAGAACTGATTTCAGTTTTTCAGTATTAACTATACAATACTGTCAAGTACTTGGTCAAATGATCTATGCAAACTAGTTAAAATAAACAAATAAAACATCAGAAATTGTCAAGAATAAAATAAATTACATACTACTTTGCAAAAATACACACTATCAAAAATATATTAACATTTAGATTTATAATTTAATAATTATCATTTAAGGTTTAGTGTTAAAAAGATGGAGTTGGGTTTCTAAATCTTTTTATAAATATTTAGAAAAATTGAATAAGTCTATTTTCATCAAAAAGTTAAAGTATTTTTGAAAATAGTCATTTATTAAAGATATATTTGTAAAATGGTATTAAACTTAGGGTATAAACGGAATTCTCCCATAAAACATACATACATAATTGTTATTGTTTTTTCGCTCTGAGAGAAGTTTTTTCTCTCCTTATTCTCTCAGAGCGAAAAAAGAGAGAATTGAATTGCATTGTTCTTCGGCGTCCGGCGAGCGCGTGAGCATGACGGCCGGTGCCAGAGGCCCCCCTCCTCCTTTCCCTTATCTTCTCTCTTGCTGTTCATTGGTCCTGGTTCTTCGCTTCCGACATATCGCAGGTTCTAACCGGTGGGGGCTCCGCGCGCAAGGGCTTCACCATCAGCGATGTCTCAGCTGCTACTGGCTCCTCGGTGGGGCGGTCGAAGTGGTGATTCTTGGAGCAGTCGGCTTTTGGAGTTTGGAGCAGATCGTTTTCATCCTCTATATCTGTTGCGTTTTCGCCATCGTAGGTTACGGAGCTCTGGTTTGATTCTTCATCTCGGTCTGGCGGTGGTCTTCCCGTGCCTCGGGTTGGGAGTCATCCTTCCACGGGGGTTTGGTTCTTCGGTTACTTCCAGTGTCGTGAGTGGCCAGCTCCTCTTCCGGTGGTTAGGTGAGCTTAAGGGGGTCCTTGGGTCCTCTGAGGCGAGTCGTGAGCTAAGTGTGCAGGAGGTGATGGCACTTGGTTCTGTTCTGATTCGTGTTGCTGTGGCTAGCGGTTTTATCTACTTTCTTTGGTGGGTTCCGGAGGTCGTCTATGGTCTCCGGAGATCTATGGTCACGCTCCATCATCTCAGATCTCCTCTCCTCGGCTTCCTATCAGTTTATCCGAGTGTCAAGACGACGGTCTTCATCTCGGTGTTTGAGTCTTGTGGTTATTATCGGTCTAACCCTTATCCGTTTGGTTTTGGGTTTCTACAGCTAAGTCATCGACTTTCGGTTCTCAGAGGTCACAAATGTGGAGGCGGTTCTCGGGGGTCATTGATCGCCTCCGTGTCAAACATTTGGTCATGGTCACATCCCGGAATCGTAGAGTCCGATTGTTCTTTTGCGACAGTGTGCTATGACTTTCTTTGCAGGTTTTTGGAGACTACTGATATGGTTGTGATGGTGAAACAACTCAATTTCTGCTGGTTCGTGACGGCATTGTGGTGGGTACAGCTTGGTTTTCGGGAAGCTCTTCTCGGTAAGGGTTTCTTGAAACTATCACTTCTTTTGTCCGTTTAGCACTTCACGACAGTGACGATTATAAGATTCGATGAGTTCATCAGAAGCCAGCTACTCCAAAGACGACTTGGGAAGTCCCGGCATCCGAGGCAACGAGGAGAACCTCACTTTCCCGAGGTCATCGTCAATGGTTGAGAACGGCAACCGATTCCTAAGGATGTTAAAAACTGATTAGCAAAACGTGCCGGGTTTAGTGGGTGGGCGAAGCTAGGAATGTAATAAACTGAATTGGGTTATTTTGTACAAATCGAACTTGTAATCGGATCTGATTCCCGTTTTCGGGTTGAATTAAAAAAAAAACATACAGACACAAAACAGATATCTATAAATCATGTGTCAATTGCATTCGTTGTAAAACGTATACAATGTTTATACTTTATGTATAATGTTTTTTAAAAAAACTTATGGGTATAATGTTTGTAAATATATAATGTTCCTAAAAGTATATAATGTTTATTTGGATAAAAATTAACGTTACAATATGTTCAAAAATTTGAGAAATATATTTCAAAAGAAAATTATCAAAGTCTGTAGTTTCAAATTATATTAGTTTTTTTTTTCGAAAATGGTCAAACGTTACAAAAATTTAAATTTTTATTAAAATAATTTTTTTTTCAGTTAAAATTTTCTATTAATCAATTGTTACAAAAGTTGATATTTTAGTTAAAAGGAAAAACTTAGCAAATGCAATTTATGTACACAAAACAAAACTTTTAGGATTACTTATTCTTTGTGTAGTAGTATAATTCAAGTCCTATGAAAAAGTCAAACACTATACTAACATTCGCATGCAAATATCTGGACAATCCCAGCACCACCAAAGCTGCGGGTTTTCTTGTGAGAATTTGTTAAAGGATCCCTTGGAGAGAATTTGGAGTCAAGAGGAATAATATTTAACTCGACCTGCATCTTCTGTGGTTTGAAAGAAACAGCTACACATTTGTTCATCAATTGTCATTTTGATTCGACTCTCTAGAAACAGCTACCAATTCAACACAACAGGCAGACACACTCGCATCAACTACGGACTTCATCACATCACTTAAGTTATCTAAAATCTCATCAACAGCACACCCACGGGAGTTCGAATACAATCTATGTTTCCTTGGATTTGTTGGAATATTTGGAACGCGAGAAACCTAAAGAAAATTGGAACTAAGATTTTAGTACATAAGATTCCTAGACAAAAAATTTAACGGATGCTCGTGAGTGGCATGAAACACAAGTCGACCAGACATTCATGACAGCCTTCACTCACCAGCTAAGCTACCAAAAGCTTTCAGAACCAGAGTGATGCAGCCTTAATCAGTCTCAATTTCAATGGATTGGAAATCAACAAAAATTTCAGATAGACATTGGACTCTAGTGCGTCCTAGTGGACTAAAATGGGCTCAATAAAAGTCTAATGAGCTTACTGGACAACTTATTCGACTGATTCTTGATGTATTTGATCGAGAGAAAACAATGGTTCTTGATAAGGCCTTTATCAAACTTGTAATGACTATGGATCAAAAAGTACGACTAGTATGCAATCTGATTGACCATGAAATGAATTGGAGGAAGCTAGTTAAACATGAAATGAAATGGGTGATCTGGTATGATCGAGAAATGGACCGGTCAAACCGACATGACCGAGAAATGAGTTAGAAATGGAAGATGAAGAACCAGAGCTAAAAATGGAATATCATGAGTAATTTCATCATCCTAATGAGCTTAAGGAGAAACTTGGTCATGCCTGGATTGACATGGAACAACCCAATGAAGACATGGTCGAAAAAGGGCCTTATCGGCCCATGAAGATTAAAGATCGTCCACCACGGCCGATCTTGAGTCTAGCCACGTTTTTATTTGTCTAAGTACTTTAATTTTAATGTATTTACGCCACTATTAAGTATAACACGATTAGTATTAAGTTTAGTTATCTTAAACTAATTAACAATATGATTAGGATATGGTTTTCATTAAACCTACTTGGTTTTGGTTTAGAGTTTTTTATAGCTTAGGATTTTGTTTTTTTCTCTCTTATTTATGTTAAACACAAGCTTCCATGTATCATCAACCATTCATCAATAAACGTATGTATGGCTCTATCAAATCATCTCTAAGGAGACTTTCTTATTATTGTTCTTTGTGAACACCTTATTCACAGGGAGAGAAAAAACTATTAGTGATCATCTAAGGCATTAAACATGGTTAACCTGAGCCTTATGAGTATCAGACAACTCTGGAACAGTCAATAATTCTGTGACAGCCCTCCCCGTGGGACCCAGCTGGCGCTGCAGCGCATCGACCCTAACCCCTCCCCTGTGATACAACCTGCCCGAAATCACCCATAGGCCTCGGCTCACAGGTGGGTTATTGGTGCACTTGGCGCTACTCGAACCCAAGACCTCACCCTTTAACAGCACTCCTACAGAGAAGCTGTCACCAATTGATCTGCAGAACAATTGGTGACAGCTTCTCTGTAGGAGTGCTGTTAAAGGGTGAGGTCTTGGGTTCGAGTAGCGCCAAGTGCACCAATAACCCACCTGTGAGCCGAGGCCTATGGGTGATTTCGGGCAGGTTGTATCACAGGGGAGGGGTTAGGGTCGATGCGCTGCAGCGCCAGCTGGGTCTCACGGGGAGGGCTGTCACAAAAAAGTCGACTTTTATTGTAACAGCCCTCCCCGTGGGACCCAGCTGGCGCTGCAGCGCATCGACCCTAACCCCTCCCTTGTGATACAACCTGCCCGAAATCACCCTAGGCCTCGGCTCACAAATAGGTTATTGATGAGGTTCGAACCCAGGACCTCACCCTTTAACAACTCTCCCACAGAGAAGCTGTCACCAATTGAGTGACAGCTTCTCTGTAGGAGTGCTGTTAAAGGGTGAGGTCTTGGGTTCGAGTAGCGCCAAGCGCACCAATAACCCACCTGTGAGCCGAGGCCTATGGGTGATTTCGGGCAGGTTGTATCACAGGGGAGGGGTTAGGGTCGATGCGCTGCAGCGCCAGCTGGGTCCCACGGGGAGGGCTGTCACAAATTCTTGAGTAAAGTCCATCAAATCGTTTCACCCACCTTCAAGTGATCCAAAGAATATAAAACTTATCCATGACCGTATCAAGTGGTATCAGAGCGTCTTGATGGTTAGGGTTTGATTTCTCAACCTTAGACCATGAGACTTATCACATACCCAAAAATATTCCATGTATTCTTTTGGAAGCAATAGAAAGCAAGAGGATAAAGCTGAGCGCAATGCAACAAGACAATTGTTGCACATAAGGAAAATAAAGATCCATATTCCATCATTCTATGGGAAGATTGATCAATATACATACTTAGAATGGGAAAAGGAGATGGAGTTAGTCTTTAACTGCCATAACTACACTGAGAAAAAGAAGGTACATCTAGCAGCCATTGTTTTGTGTGGATATGCACTCACTTGGTGGATCAAGTTAATAAAACTAGGAGATTCAATGGATAGCACATTTTATTTTTGGGTCGAGATAAAAACTATCATGACAAAAAAATTTGTATCCATAAACTATTGTAAACTTGATTCGGGAAAGATGCATAATCCATATAGTTTATCATCTAGGGCAAGGCCTAGCTCACCCATAGAAGATCCAAGGACCTATTGTAGTGATGATGACCAAGAAGTTCTCAGAAACTTGTTGCAAAACTTGATTTACAAAACCGACAGTTTCAAAATTACGTCAGGATTGAGATACATAAAGAATGAAAAGTAGATGTGAACAAACAAACAAAAAATAGGCTAATCCCATGACTAGTCTTAGTAGTTGATGAGCTAAGTAGTTATAAGAAGGCACTAGCAGAGAAAAATCCAGACATTGCATCAGAAGCGGTTATTCTCAGTCAAGAAAATAACTTGGCTGATCAGTTGAAACAAGAGGAGAACCAACCAGATTTGAGTAACCACATGTGTGAATTAACCAAGTCTGGGGAGGGAGTACTTGATGGATCACCTAAAGCACAAGACTTGGCACTTACAACTTTGGTTGAAGAAAGTGATATCATGAAATATGTTTCTTGCGATTTGGTGATCACTCCTTGTGTATGGATTCAGGAAATTCTTGTGGGAAATTTGAGGTTTGTTAATGGACTTCAAAACCTTATCTTTTAACCAGGAGGAGGGACGTGTGTGTATAGACACAATAGCAACACCCTGGTCAGAAGAACAGCTACCAAGAATCTGAGTTTATAGTGTCCATTCAACCTTGAAGAACATGATTTGAGGACAAATCCTTTTGAAGAGAGAGAGAACGGTGTGATCCAAACCAACTTCTGTGATAGGAGAAGAGATTCATGAGACATCACGTCCATGGTTAGTTCCGAATCTGATCAGTACAAACCGATATGGCTAGAGCAAGAGTTTGGAATGGGCAAGGACGATCCAAAACTTAAAGATGAGTATGGAACTTGCTCTACACGAATACCTGACCAGAAGAATACTAAACTGAGATTCCATGATAACATGTGCATGAGTAGGATGTGTCAATAAAGTGGAGGAACCATCTATATTAGTAGATACTTGTATTGAGCAGAGTTCCAAGCAGTTTCTGTGGCATGAAAAGGGGTTTCAATACCTTTTTTCGAGCCTGGAGAGAGTCTTTTTATGCTGAGGTTCAGAGTAATGCATGGGAAGCATGTTATGGTTGAGCTTGATCATCTAGAAGGTTCAGATTTGAGGAAAAATCTTTTTAAAGGAAGAGGGAATGATGCAACCTTAATCAGTCTCAACTTCAATGGACTGGAGATCAAAGAAAACCCATATAGAAACTGGACCTAGCACGTCCTAGTGGGCTGAAATAGGCTCATGAAAAGTCTAATGGGTTTACTTGAGAGCTTATTGGCATTATTCATGAGGTATTCCGAGAGAGGGTTGTGGGCCTTGATAAAGCTCTTATCAAACTTGGAATGGTTATAGGCCAACAAGAACGACTAGTATGCAACCTTATTGACTATGAAATGAATGGGAGGAAGCTAATTGTACAAGAAAAGAAATGAATGATCTTATATGATCGAGAAATGGAATGGTCAAACCGATATGGTCGAGAAATGAGTTGGAAATGGAAGATGAAGAACCAGAGCTGGAAATGGAACATCAGGAGAATTTTCATCATCATAATGATCTTAAGGAGAAACTTGGTCGGGCCTGGATTAACGTGGAACAAACCAAATGAAGACATGATCGAAAAAGCGCTTTATCGGCCCATGAAGATAAATGATCATCCACCATGGTCCATCTTGAGTCTACCCGCTTTTTTATTTGTCTTAGGACTTTAATTTTAATGTATTTGTGCTTTTATTAAGTGCAAAACAATTAGGATTAAGTTTAGTTATCTTAAACCAATTAACAATAGGATTAGGATATGGTTTTCACTAAATCAACTTGGTTTTGATTTAGGTTTTTTCTAGCTTAGGATTTCGTTTTTACTTTCTTATTTATGTTAAACACGAGCCTCCATGTATCATAACCATTTATCAATAAACTTAAGCTTTGGCTCAATCAAATCGTGTCTAAAGAGATTTTCATATCATTGTTCTTTGTAAACACCTTATTCACAAGGAGAAGAAATTCTATTAGTGATCATCTGAAAACATTAAACAGGGTGAACTTGAGCCTTAAGGATAGCAAAACAGCTCTAGAACAATCCATAGTTCTTGAGTTAAATCCATTAAATCGCTTCACCCACCTTCAAGTGAAGGAGTAGACAATCTATCAAGGACCATATCATGGAGACCATTGTGATCAACACAGATGCATCATGGAATGAGAACTTGAAGGCAGCATGTAGCTTGATTTTTTAAAGATCATCTTCCAAAGAAGCAAAACAGAGGACTGGGTAAATTCAACTTTAATGGCGAAAAGTTGTAGTATGGTAAACACTTTTACAAGCCTTCACTTTAAGGCTCAGGAATATCAATTTCAAATAAGACTCTCAGAGTTATCAATAGGAGAGACTCAGTCTTCTTGTGACCTCTTTTTTCTTTTTTTGATAATTTTGGAGGTCCTAGACGGTAAGTCCAGACTAATCCCCACAAAACCTTCCATTCGGAAACGCACGGTTATAGGCGGAAAGGTGGCCAAAACGACTCGAACCCATGGCGGGCACTCCAGCTGGAATTCGATTACCAGTATTCTTGTGACCTCTTTGTATTATCATTTATCTATATTTCTCGTTTATATAAAAGTGCTGCAGGTGCACTCATCAAGAGAGCACTACTCAATTTTAGTTCTAGCATATAAATTTTTTGCTATCTTTTAATAAAATTGTGGTTCAGAAGTTACTAACATTGATTTTATTACCGAGCTTCTTAAAAAAATCGTATTATATAAAAATGTAAGAGAGGAAAAAGGAAAAAAATTCAAAATGCAACAATTTAATAGAAAAATAAAAATTCTTATATTTTAAATGCAGCATTTTAATACAGTTTAAATGCAACAATAAATCAATATAAATTATTTTCTTTTAAATGCAACAATTTAATTAAAATAAAATAAAATATTTTTAATCAGTAAGAATAAAAACAAAAATATCAAAATCATCTGTCCCTGTTCTCCGGGCACCCACCCGTTTTTAATCATCTATTTAATTTCCGACCATCCTATATATTACTCTATTCCATTAAATTTTAAAGTCCAAAAATAACAAAAAAAAAATGTCAGACTATGCCCCCGGCACCAACAGTCAAATCTGCAACAATATGGTTAACAAATCTTTATCAATAACATTATTATTATTATTCTTAACCCTGAAATGACAGTCTAATAAAATAATCATAAAATCATATATATTATAATACACTGATAAATAATAATATCAAGTGTTCTAATGATATATGTTTTGGGTTTCACATGCTTTATAAGCAAAGCACTGTGTGTGTGTGGTGGACCTAACTCTTCACGCTGTCCTGAGAAAGACACTTTCTTTTCCTCTCTTCCTCACAGACTCTCTCATTCTCTACTCTGTTTTTCCTTTTCTTGTGCTCTCTCAATCATAACAATCGTTTTTGAGGAAGAGATGGGAAATTGTCAGGCGGTTGATGCGGCGGCGTTGGTTTTACAACATCCCGACGGTAAAATCGATAGATATTACGGTCCTGTCTCCGTCGCCGAAATCATGCGTATGCATCCTTGTCATTACGTTTCTCTTATTATTCCTTTGCCGGAGACAAATATTCCAGAGAAGAAGACGGTGGCCGAAGATGCTAATCGTCAGAGAAGGGTCGTGAGGTTCACGCGCGTGAAACTTCTCCGACCAACGGAGAATCTCGTACTTGGTCATGCTTACCGCCTCATCACTTCACAAGGTTTGATTCTTTTCTTAAAAATATATTTATATGTTTTTTTTGTGTGTCTTCTAATGTTTTTAATTAAATTAATTCAGAGGTTATGAAAGTTTTAAAAGCGAAGAAGTACGCGAATACAAAGAAGAAGCCATCGTTGGAGAAGAAGGTTGATGAAGAATCCGACAAGAATCAGAATCTGGTACGGAATCTTTAACGATAAGAAATGTGCTTGGCTAAAGGATTAATCAAGCTTCTTCATTCTTTTCCTGGACTTGAGCACAGTAGATTAGTTTTTATTTTTCTGTTAATGGGTGTGCTTTTTTTCCTTTTTGATAGGAAACAAATGATGAGAAGCAACGTGCAGTGTTAACGAGCTCAGGTTCTTCGAAATCAAAAACATGGAGGCCATCATTGCAGAGCATCTCTGAAGCTACGAGCTGATGTTTATTTTAGTTTTTGCTCATGGAACAAGAAACAAAATATTATAGAGATTTAAAATTGAGTCCCTTTTTGTCTCGCCAATGTATATTATTTCTCAAGATGAAGAAATCGATTGAAAAAGGAATCGTAAAACAGACGAATTTGTTGGTGTTTAGAAAAACAAAACAGATTTATTTTACAATTATTATGTTTTTTTCCAAAATGTTATACAAGTTTTTGGAATAAAACTGTAGCAAGAGTATAATATTCAAAAACTTTAATGTTAAATGTGTCCAAAAACATTTGATTCGGATGTCTGTGAAGCATAAATGGTTTGCATTGAGTTGGAATGATCTTAGTAGGTAACACATCTTTTCAAACATTTATGGGATACCTGTTTTAAAAAAATTAAATAACAAAACTCACTTTGGATTATTCTTTTATTTTCTTATACTGGGTAATTGGTTAGTGAATTCACATGACTTTAGAAAAATTTGAGATTTCATTGTTATTGGTTCATAGATTTCAAAAATATTAATAGAATTCATGGTTATTTTAAAGAATATTCAAAATCCATTCAAATATCTTATTATTCAAAAAGTTTAATTATTATTAATTCTGTAATTCTAATTAAATCTAGCATGCTTGGGAGATGATTTTTATTATCTTTTACTCATAAAACTCAACTTTTAAAATATCATGTGTATCTATGAGATTTTCAAAATCCATATGATAAAAAAAAACTAAAAAACAAAATAAATATTGTTTAGTTATTCTTGATTATCTATTCATTTTAACTCAATAAACTCAACTTTCAAAATAATTTGCACCTTCAATCCTAATTATATGTCCAACACCATAATTCATTACATTTTATATACTTACATTTTTGAATGTATAGTTATATTTATATTGTGTTATCATTAACTAATAAAAACTAAACATATGAACGACTACACAAATATAATGCGATTAAAGTTGTTGATATAATATTCATCTTATCATATTAACATAATTTTGTATGTATATTTTCTTTTTAACAAGAAATTATATTTTGAAAAAAAAATAATAATCATGATATATGATTTTGAAAAATATAAATTATATATTTACTTTACAAAAACAATGATTGAAAAGAAGTAATATAAAGTCATGATTATCAATACCAATCTAGAAAAAGTTATGATCAAATTTTATAAGTTAAGATATATATATTTTCACAATCCCCATAATTTTATAAGTTAAGGTATATAGTGTCAGTAACAAGGAAATGAGGTGTACGCCACTTTCTTGAAGTCTTCATCAAAGGTTGAGAACAATGTTTGACAATTTAAGAATTACGAGACAAATTAGCAGAACACGTCGGTATAGTGGTGTTGAGCGAAACTAGTTTAGGTTTAGTCTAACTTAATCATTTTTGTTGAATCGAACTTGTAATCGACATCTGAATTCCCGATTTCGGGTAGATAAATAAAAGTAAATATTAAAAAAAAACTATGGACTGAGGCTGCTCTGTAGTTTTATTTTATCCCGTCAGTACAAATAATACTACTACCTCTACTGAACCAAACAGATCTTTACTTCTCAAGGTTCCAACCAAACAGTTCACTACACTCTCTTAAGCTAGAAAACAGTCTCATAATTATTTTGTAAGAACTTAAAAGCACCAAACCAATGCTCAATTGCGCAACAAAACGCCCTATATCTACAACTCTTTCTGATTGCAGGGAACATGAACCCTCAAAAGAAATACTCTGATATGATAACAAGAACATTGTGGAATCATTTTGAGCCAAGCGAGCCAAATAAACTCTAAGATCAATAAAACTTAATGCGTTAAGGTTTGGTAATAACTAATCAGTACCAGTCTACATGATCATGTTCCGATTTCAGTTCAGCTTGTGGTTAAAACGGTATTTGACTGCAGTGCCGTGGAAATATATGATCAAGAGTGTACAAGGACCTGCAAGAAACTCCCAGAGTATGTTTAACATATCACAATGACAAAAAGACCAAAAAAGGTTACTTACGCGAATCAAAAGAAACCGAAAGAAGATCACATAGAGCCTTACCTGCAAACAAAACAAATAAGTACGCAAATAATCACCAAACGATCCAAAACTCAATGCTCGAAACTTAAGCGGTTCTATTAGTCTTTAAACCACAAAGTTCACCGAAATTTCTAGAAAGGCAAAAGATAAATAAAAAAAGGAAGCCTGTCAGACAACCGTGCGATCACTCCGGAGAGGTCAGACCTAGCCGGATAGCGATCCTCTACAGTGCGGAGAGTCCGAGGACAATCGTAGCCGTTAATCACACTCAGATCGGACGGTGATGATTCATCAACCAGGATTAGGGGTCTGTCTCCTTAGAAATCAAGGATACAGAGGTATGAGCCTATAGAACAGATCCTGTTCAAGTAAGGTCGTGACCTCTCTCTTCTCCTCTTCGCTATATACACTGCAGCCTTTCTCTCTGTCTTTCCGATGTAGGCAAAAACAAATAACTTCAAATGTCCAATACGCAGCCGTTTCAAAGCTCAACACATTAATACCTTTGATACGCCGTCGTTTAGTTATATCTCAATGTCTGACGAAGAAACTGTGAAACATAGGTTTGTTTTCGTGGAAGTCTCTTCGGGTTGTGGGGTAAGGTGTCAGTGGCTCTATGAGATTCTGGGTTCGGAAGATCATCTCTTACTCAGGTAAAGTTTTCATTTGTGAATGTCACAGACAACTTGGCGAACTACTTGTTGATATTGTGAAATATTGAATAATTTTCTTTTATGTGGGAATTTTAGATTGTGAAATTGTTTATGAATTTATGTTTTTTAGGTCGAAGTTTTGAATTGACGAAAAACAATGGGATTACCAGATTATGTGTCTTGTCTGTTTTGTATGTGTCTTTGAGTTATGATCTACATTGTCATTCCTCTGTTATACTTGTTAATCTGAATAATGCTAGCACATTTATAAAGCAAACCAGATAAAAAAAAACAATTCATATGTTATGGGTTTGAGTCTAAGATAATACATAATGATTTGTCTTTCACAAAGTCAGTGTATAAGTTAGCGGAAAAGGCGAGGAACTGCCCTTTGAGGCACTTTCCCTTGGAGCTTGAGCCTACGATAGGCCTCTCGGATATGGCATGGCCTAATGTGTCCTGATTCTTTCCTTTTCAGCATAACAAGTCTAGCTGTCTCCACGAGTTCTCCAACAAACATCTTTGCGATACCACTAACAACGGAGAGCCTAGGGTCGTCGTTGTTCATATTCTTAATCCCTGTTATACTCTCTAATAACTTCTTCATGTTTGATTTATGAAGAGTTGATCTCCTGAAACATTCGTATCTGCTCATTTGTTCCTCTGTGAATTGCGATATAATACAATGCATCTTCGCTACCTTCTTCTCACGATCATTACCATCTCCTACTTGGCTATCCGAAAGAGATTCCTCTTGTTCCTCCTCAATAGCTGCTTCAGAAGGATCTTTGTAACGCTTCATTAAAAGATATATTTTAGGCTTTTTTTGTTTCAATTTTTATTATTTAATATATGGACCCCTATATATACTCATGTTTGGTGTAGTCAAAATAGTTGGCGTTCCGATGTGGGACAACTTATATATATAACCTCATCTCTTGCTCGCCAAACAATAGACTTCACTTCTGAAGTCATCATACTTGTGAAACTCAAATCTTCATCTTATCTACTACTATGCTTTTCTCTGAGAGAAAACGTAAAGGTGGACAATTAGTGCTTCCCATAGAGGATTGAGAGACTATACAAAAGCTAATCAGTTCAATAGATTTTAAAGAGAAAACACACACTTGTGGTATCCTCAATCTCCAGAGTAAAGTTTATCCTAGAAATATCGAAAATGGCATTTGAGTGGAGATGGGAAGAGAAGGCTAATCCTGCAAATCACTTGACCTTACTCCTTCTTCTTAGCCAGCCTATACTCATCCATTACCCAAGTCACCTTACACTCATTCACTTTATACTTGTCATCTCCCCAAAACTTGTAAACCGATTCTGTTTTCTATCACGTCTCATGATCCTCCAGCAACCCCCATCGCATCCGTCCATTTAGGGAGAAACGTGAAATGCTTGGCGAGCAAGGAACTAACCTCAGGCTGTAGCAAAAGCCTAATCTTGCAAACAACTTGGTCATGCTTCCATTTATCGACGAGCCTGTACTCTTCCATGACCCAAACTCTCTGTTTCTCTTCCTCTTCTTCTTCAGATCGTTTCTTCTCCTTCTCACAGAACTTGAGAATCTTCTTGAACCCTAGAATCCTACCGGTCTCCTCGGTCTTGATCAGTTTATCTTGACCCATGATCCTCCAGCAACCAGAGTCACTTCCATCGGTCTTACCACATGCCTCTGTTCGGCGTTTGACAAAGAAGAAGTGGTTAGGGTTGTGAGTATTGAAGAAACTCCATGGATTCATGTTGTACACGTTTGCTTCTTCGTCTCGGAGGAAGTGGCTAGGCCAGGATTTGCGGTTGTTGATCATCATATTCAGATAGTACGAGATTATGATCTCGTCTTCTGGTTTTATTTTGTTGTCTTCTTGAGAAAATATCGAGTAATCTTCCATGTCTTCTTGAGATAATGTAACGTGATCGTCCATGTCTTCTTGAGATATTATAGAGTGATCTTCCATGTCTTCTTCTTATCAAAGTATGAAACTCGATCGTTGGAATGAGAAAAAGAAGAAGATTTTGCAGTGATGAAACAAGAAGCAAAGCAGACTTTGTTTCTCTTGGGGGAGTAAGCGAAGAAGAAGATGTGATATTAGTTTAGTAGAGGTGCTTTGTGGGTTGTTGTTACGGACTTGATTACCGTTCTATATCTCTTTCCCACGAATACTTTGTAAATTTCTATAAAATGCTCCCCTTTTTTATCTGATAAAATTGCTTCTTTTTTTTGTTAAAGAATAAAAGTCACTTCACATAGTGTATGTCTAATTTTATTTGGATTAACTGATTACATTTTTCATTAGTTAGTGTATTGGATGGTTTTAAAATTGAACATTATAAAGTTGGATATTATTTTCTACTTTCCAGAAAATTGAATGTCAAAAATAGTTAACAAAAAAGAACAATGTAATTGATACAAAAAATGATATACCCATCCATGGACAAGTTTACAGATAACTGTTAATCAATATAATTTAGGATGGCAAATTTTTCATCTAATGGATATAAAAGAATCAACATATCAGGCAGTACTGTTTCATCTTATAGATAGAAGCATCAACAACACTAGACCAAGCTCTGCTCCAAGGAGAATCAAGAGAGTAATCTACAGCTGATTCACATATCAAGATGTTACTTTTTGGTTGATAAAATTTATTGTTACTTAGATAAATCTTATTCACATATATCAAGACCATCACTAAGCCACCGGTCTTAACAACAGTATATTTAATTTCCACGACCATATGTCGACTTGTTATAGCAATAAAGCCTCTCATACATAGTTGGAACACTGAGACTATACAGTATAGTCTATACTGATGGATACACTATAGAAAGCAGCCCTGGGACGGGAACGGGTACAGGAAACAAGGACATGAACTGGGACGGGAAACGGCAAACTTAGTTTTTTTAGATATGGGTATGATATGTGTTCAAAAAAAAAGATATGTGTACGACATAGAAACGACAACCAAAATATAAAAAAATGTAAAAATATCTATAAGCTAAAATACTAGAATCTGAAACATAAGTTTTAAGATTAAAACACACTTGATAAAAATACTAGACAGCAACAGAATATGCTAATCATCTAGTAGCTCATTTTAAAAGTCTGGTTCATCTAGTGAAAGGTCAGCAAACTCCAAGAATCTTACATCTTCCATAGAATCAAATCCATCTCCACCAATGTCCCACATCTTGGTCTTTTCAGCTTCATATTGATCAGAATTCCTTAATAGAAGTCGTAAGTTGTTGTGGATGAAAACCAAGTCTTGAGCATGACTAGGATTCAACTTGTTCCTTCCTAGTGAATGAGTGAATGAGTAAGTACTCCAATTATGCTCAGAACATGAAGATGAACTAGGTTGTCGAAGCTTAAAAGCCAAAGTTTGGAGTAGAGGAGTTTGAGCACCAAAGTTAGCCCACCAACTTTTGGGTTCCATAGTAGACATCATTGCAATGCATGTTAAATCTTCAAAAGTACCACTCTTCATCGAGAACAATGCATACTCCTCCATAACTTTCATGTGATCCTCATCGCTTGGAAACAATCTTCGAAAGCACTTTATCTTTTCATGTGAGATTTCTGCATCCCTATGTGGACCTTTTTTGCCAAATTTTCATTTAGCCAATCATCACTATAAAATCTACAAAATACATAACATGTAGATTAAATTATATATATATATATGTGTGACACAGAAAAAAATGAAATGATAAATTCTATATTAAATTCATACCTTAGATTTAGAGAATGAGCTAGACAATGTAAGGGAGTGTTATTCTTTGTCCAGCGAGCCACCAAAATTTCATAAACAACATTGTAGAAGGGACTGAATTCAGACATTGAACGCTTTTCTCTCTTGTAAATCTCAGCTTTCACCTTCTCGATCATAGAATCTCACATCTCATATACCAAGTGAAGACATGGCTTGTCAGTGTCACAAGATCTAATCATCTCATATATAGATCTTGTGAAATCTATAATATAAGAAACCATTTCCCACTAGTCATCATCCACAATCTTCTCTTTGACAAAGTTTGCTTTCCCAGTGTCATCATCTCTGTAAGTAGACCATTCTTCACTTATAACCATGGCTTGAAGACCTCTTTTGATAAGCTTCAATCTCTTAAGCATCACAATGATTGAGACAAACCGTGTATCAGCAATTAAAAGTAATCTCAGCGGACAAAACTTACCAAAAATGGCTAGTCTCATGCTATGGTTCATGATAAAGTTTTTTATTGCAAGGGCATCTCCATGAATTTCAGTAATCCAACTACACTCCTCATATGTTTCTTGATTCCTTTCCACATTCCTTGATGCACAAATATTTTTCAAAGTGAGATTGAGAGTATGAACAACACATGGTGTCCAATAGATGTGAGGAAACGTCCCCTCGATAAGGTCTCCAACCGCCTTACAATTTGGTGCATTGCTAGTGATGACTTGTACAACGTCTTGATCACTCACTTGATGAATAACTTCTTCCAACAATTTAGCAATGAATCATTTATCTTTTACTTCACCAAAACAATTCTCAACCTTGAGAAACATAGGACCACTTGAATTTCCATGGTCCTCCTGTTTCTCCTAGATTTTTCATTTTAGTTACATAATTCCATAGTGGAGGTTCTTCTTTTTCCACTTGATGAAGTAGATCCACTACCAATGTTGATATTTTCAGTTTGAGAATTCATCTTTTTAATCTATCTGAAATTACAAAAAACATATGATACAACAAGTAAAATCAGAAATACAAGAAATCAGACATATTTGTATACAAAAAATACACACAAAATATCAGAAAGTTGTATTAATAAATATATTTCAAATGTAAACAACAAAACATTAAAATGAGAAAGAGACAAGAAAAACTTCTTGCGTGTTGTTCCTTGTTGCTGATGAAGAGAGATATGCTTGATACCTGAGAGTTGAGAGTCAAAGAGACATAATTTACGTTGTCACTAGAGAGAGATAGGATTGAGAGTAGAAGAGAAATACATGGAGATGGGAGTGGAAAAGGCTAATAAGGAAGTGAAAGAGACTATTATTAATAAATAACTTTCTTTATTACATTTTTTAATATTTTCATAATTAAAACAAGCAAAAATAAATATGGTTTACGAATACGTCTCCTTTGTCTTGAAACATCTCTGAGACGTCTCTGGTCTTTGATGAACCCCGTTCCCGGTTAGTCATGCTTCACAGGTTCACGGCACATGTGTTAGGGATGTTTCTCAGGTGTACCCGATCCGTACCCGTCCCCGTCCCACGACGAACCCGGTACGCGTACCCGTGCAACCTAATTAGAACCAAAAGGAAGTGCGGTATGGTGTTACAACATCAAGATGCTGACACAGACTTTGCTTCTTGTCAAGCCAAGGAACCTACTGGACCATCTAGAATAGCCTATCTTTGGAATATCAAGTCACTACTACTGCTAATATCGTTGCCCTTATGCGATCAGCGTTCTTGTGTGTTAAGAAACTATATCATAATTATAATATATAGGTAAGAAATTAAAACACAGAGGTTTTTATGAATCATGATAATTTTCGCAGCTATTTAAAGAGCAAAATGAGTCACTGAATACAAATGGAATCTGGTACAAGCGCTCTCATGAATCATTATCAATTAAGAAACTATATAATAGCTAGAATACAGTGGGAGAAAAAAAAACACAGACTCATGAACCATGATCAAATTGTGACACTGAATAGAAATGGAATTTGGAATATGTACAACTTTCTCGTGAATCATGATCATCATTAATTGTTATTTACCTCTGACGCTTGATAACGCACAACACTTTATCCTTCACTACAGTGATGAACGATCACGAAGAAAGGGTTCGTTTGGATTCTTGTTGAAAATGTCTGTGTTTTCGGTGAAGCTTTCAGGCTAGGAGTCTCTGTAATCATTCATACTCTTCAAATAAATTGACATTATTTCCTCCTCATTTGCTTTGCTGTGATCGTCTTTGACATACGAATAGCTGGCAGGACGGAGCTCCTCCATAGTGAAATTCAATCGATGAAGATGAAGAAGCTATCTCAAGTGAAAGTGGAAGAAGAAGAAGAATTACTGATGTTGATAAGAGTTGCTTTTATCAGTTAGTTGCTACGGCTTGTTCATATAATTTTGTATTGACTGTTTTACCCTTGATTATCTATTTATTCTATATGATTAAATCAGATTCTACTAAAATTAAATACAGACTTGTAACTGTTTTCTTTGCACATATTATGTGATTAGGGCTGAGATCGAATATTGCCATAATTTCCAGTATTTGTGATTTTGTTTCTATTTTACAAATATATAATTTTACTATTTGTTTTGCTTCGGAAAAAATTGGATATCCAATTTTTCATATATCCAAAAAAATTATAGATATTTGTGAATTCTTACGTATATCTTATCCGATTTGTTCAATACAAGTGAATCTAAAAAAACTATAAAATTTTGTTTCTAAAAATATATTTTACAAAAGATAAACTAAAAAGTGAAGGCTATTGAAACTTTATGCTGCATAATTTTTTTTTTAAAATAGTTAAATATTTTCATTAGACATAAAACTTTGGAAATTTTATAGTTTTTATGAAGATTTTAAATTTCTTTCTTAATTTAGTAATTTTATATGTAATATTATAAATAAAATTAAATGTTAACGTAATAAATATACAAAATTATACATTTAAAATTCTATATTTAATTGTAGATATACATCTATTTGTATAAAGCTCGAAGCATATTAGATATAACTCTAATTTTTTTTTATCATTTTTCATTTGCTTCTTTTTAACGAATATTGATTTTTAATATTTGTTTTGATTCAAAAATTTACAGATATCCAAAGTTTTAGATTGATTCAAAACGAATAACAAATCAAATCAAAATTAATAGATAAAATGTCGAGCCCTAGTATCGATACATAAAATATATGTATTTGTTTTTAATATTTGGCCCTATTTCGTTCTTCTACATACTTAACACATTATAATCGTTTTCTTTACCGGCTAAACCGAACCCGATAAAAATGAATTCCAACAAAAGCGAATCTGACACATGGCTCTTGTTCTACGGTATGTTGGCTATAGGTTTTATCCAAACCGAATTCAAACCCAAACATATATCCAAAAATCTAAAAAAATTAAAATCCCCAAATACTCATACTAAACCCGAGCTCAATCTCGAATAAGTATAGGATCAATATATTGAGAAGCATGTTCCCCTAGATACTTATCGTCGATGGATGTGCGCTTACTTCCTCCTTCTACCCTCGGTGGTCCATTTAGTTTGGGTGTTTTGCTTATAAGATATAGTTGTACTTTCAGTTTTTATTTTGAACTTTGTTAGTTGTGTTTTGGTTTAGATTCCGAAGATTTCAGTTAAAGTATGCCGGCTAATGTCTCCAGAGGGTGATCGTGTATCCTGCTGGCTTAGTTTCTAGGGAATATGTAACCTGCTACCTCTAGTTTCTCACCTATGTATTATTCTGTTTTTTCTTCAATGGATTATTCAGAGGAAAAAAACTTTTTAGTCCTAAAACGGATTTTGATAAATGCTTTTAAAACATGAAATTATTTGTTGGTTGCAAAAAATTATAAATTTTACATAATTTATGTATTTTTGAGTTTTATTTTACATAATTTACCATTAAATTACATGATTATTTTAATAGAACTACATGTGTGACAAATTTTTGGATTCTGAATAGAATCGTGACATGTATTATATAAAAATAGATTTCATATTTATGTTAAATTTAACCTGTATTATAACACGTGATAATAATCTTTAAGAAATTAATATTTTTAATTTTAACAAAAAAATGCTAAAATTTTATATATTACATTGACTTATAATATTTATATTTTAGGGAATAAAACATGTTTACAAAAATTTTAATATAAAAATCAAAAGCGATAACCTGTTTGTATTTTATTTTAAAGATTTAAAGAGGATGATTCAATTTTTTATTATAGTTAATATATGTTTAATGGATTTGATTGGTATTCATTCTTTCGCAAGCGATTCCTAAAACTCTCTCGGATTTGATCAATGAGAGCCTTATCTGCAAAAAAATCAAGGTGTGAACCAAACAGCTCTTAATACTCCAAACATGTTCTTGTCTCAGCTTTAGAGCTATAGCTCAATTATTTACTAGAGAACATAAGCACCAAACGTCCAAACTAGTACGCAAAGTGTCACTAACTAGCCCTCATTGCCCCATCTCTTAAACAGGTTCTATAAGTTCAATAAGGAAAGACAACTCAAAACTGTCGCAACAATCATCCCAGTTTCGATGATTCATACGCAGTCCTTAAATTTCAACATCTACTTAATAAACTCATTAATATTTCGCATTGTTATGGTGTGAGTGAAGATAAATATGAAACAACACAGCCTGGAGGCAAAAGAAATAAAAAAAGAAAGCCTGTCAGACAGCCGTGCGACCATTCCGGGGAAGGTCAGAACCTAGCCGGATAGCGATCCTCTACAGTGCGGAGAGTCCAAAGACAATCCTAGCCGTTAATCACACTCAAATCGCACGGTCATGATTCATCAACCAGGATTAGGGGCCTGTCTCCTTAGAAATCAAGGATACAGAGGTACGAGCCTATAGAACAGATCCTGTTCAAGTAAGGTCGTGACCTTTCTCTTCTTCTCTTCGCTATATAAACCGCAGCCTTCCTCTCTGTGTTTCCGATGTGGGTAAAAATACATAACTTCAAATGTCCAATACGCAGCCGTTTCAAAGCTCAGCGCACAAGTGTCCCGATACGTCATCGTTTAGTTTTATCTCAATGTCCGATATTCAAAGGTTGTTTTTTTTTTTCTTTTTTTTTTGGAACAGAAGATACAAAATGTTTTTTTTTTTTTTTTTTTTTTTTTTGAGCACAAAAGATACAAAATGTTTATTCACAGAAATTAGAATGTCATTTGCTTAAACCCTAAACCCTCTGAGATTTGGTATTCATCTTCTTATACGCCGTTTACTTGTGATATATCCGATGATTCTGTCACGCTCTGTCTCTGTTCTTCAATCCTGTGGAGTTTCCTCTGCTCCGAAACTCATATCCCACAAGCTTAAGGTCTCGTTCCCTCTCGCATATGGTTCTTTCCGTTTGATCTCTCTCAATCGATCTAAAGGAAAATGGGTTCGTGGGTTTGCGTCTGCTACTGAAGCTGAAGTAGAAAGAAAAGGTACTGACACGTTTTTTGCGGACCAAGAGGTTTCATGGAAGTCTCTTGGCTTGTCGGATAAGATCTCGCTGGCTCTTCGAGACTCTGGGTTCGGAAGACCCTCCCTTACTCAGGTAAAGTTTTCAACTTTTTTGAATTTGGGGAAGCATTTCTTGATTGTGAAATGTTAAGTTTACCTTTTTTTTAATTATTCAGTCGAATCTTGAATTGAAATTATGGTTCAGTTACTTATAGTTGTCACTTTGGTCGGATTACAATCAAGTAAATTCAAAGGCTACCATTATTGTGAATATAAGACTGATTCTCTATTATTTTACCTGTTAGGCTGTTTGCATACCGTCGATATTGTCCGGAAAAGATGTGATTGTTGCAGCAGAAACCGGCAGTGGCAAAACACATGGATATCTTGCTCCAATCATCGATCAGTTAACCAACACCAACACCGTTCTTGATTCACAGCTTACGGATGGAGAAGAAAGGCGGCATCCACTTAAGAACATCTCTCTTGTTCTGTGTCCTAATGTGATGCTATGTGAACAAGTTGTTCGGATGGTTAATGGGCTTCTTGGAGAGGACGGTAATCCACTTCTCAGAGTTGAAGCTGTTTGTGGTTCGCAGGTAACCATTTTCAGGTCGAGAAGCAAACTATCTTTCTGTCTTTTTGTCTGTTTGAATGTAGCTGAGTATGAAAAGCTGTATGTTTGCTGCAGGGTTGGCCTGATGAACAGCCTGATATAATTGTTTCGACCCCTGCTGCTCTTTTGAATAACATTGAGCCAAAAAGAAACAGGCGTGTTGAGTTTCTTCGATCTGTCAAATATGTGGTATGGTTTCTTTGGTTAGAGTTGTGTTGTATTGCGTTCTGAGCACTTTTGGAATTGTAGATCCTCCTGTTGAATGTTTGGTTCACCTTGCAGGTGTTTGATGAAGCTGATATGCTTCTTTGCGGAAGCTTCCAGAATCAGATTATCCGTCTGATAAACATGCTGCGTTTTGATGAGAAACAAGTGTCTCGTTTGGCTACTTCCAAATTTGGAAAACCATTGGAGACTGATGTAGAAACTTTAGCACAGTTTCATTTAGAGAATGAGGATGATGCAGATTTTGAAGAGGACGGGTCTATCTCTGACGAAGAGGAGGAAGAGGAAATCGAGTATCTTGATGATACCACACAAATCCCTCCCGTTGAAAATGGAGCTGCTCCTGATATTAGAAAGGGGTGGAGAAGAGTCAGAAAGGTCTATAGCCGTAGCAAGCAGTATATTTTCATTGCAGCCACACTTCCAGTCAACGGGAAGAAAACTGCAGGAGGACTTTTGAAACATATGTTTCAAGATGCTGTCTGGGTTAGTGGAAGCTTTCTTCACCGTAACAGTCCTAGGTGAAAGCTTCTCTCATTCATCTTCTTCATAGCCTTAGTTTGTAAGCCACTTCAACTCAAGATATGTGATTGTCTCTGGTATTTTGTAGACTTAAGCAGAAATGGGTTGAAGTCACAATGGATACACAAGTTGATGCTCTCATAGAGGCTGTAAACAACAATAACAGCAGCACAGACAGGACTATGGTGTTTGCAAATACCGTTGAGGCGGTTGAAGCAGTAGCTGATATATTGGAGAAAGCTAGTATCCAGTGTTATCGTTATCACAAGAACCATACACTTGAAGAACGTGCTAATATATTAGCTGATTTCAGAGAAAACGGTGGTGTCTTTGTCTGTACTGATGCGGCTGCACGTGGAGTTGATGTACCTAACGTCTCACACGTTATTCAGGTTACTTTTCAGATTTCAACTCAACACACACTTTGAAGTACTCACATCTCTAAACCCTTGTGTGATTTGCAGGCGGATTTTTCTAGTTGTGCGGTGGATTTTCTTCACAGGATAGGTCGAACGGCTAGAGCTGGTCAATACGGAACGGTGACAAGTCTATACACTGAGGCTAACCGTGATTTAGTGGAAGCAATCCGTGAAGCAGTGAAGACGGGTCAACCAGTGGTATAAATTCTGTCAAACTCACATGAATCTTCCTTCTGGTCACCTAGCAACAACAATAGCATATTATTTCTGGTAATTTACTCTTGTGTTATGTTTATATGAAATATTTAGGAAACTGCATTTAGCAGGAAAAGAGGTTTCAGGAACAAGCTTAAGAAGAGAGGTAAGAAACTAGAAACCGGAGATGCAAAACATTGTGAAAGTTATTAGAAGTTACAAACTAAGAGCATTGTGTTTTGTGTTTAATGTTTCAGCTCTCTTGAATGCCGGAGAAGCAAAGGAACCTGCGCAAGTTTAATAACTATTATGTTGTTTTTTCAGTTCCAAAGTTGTATACTCTCTCGGTTTCTTAATAAGTGTTATTTTGGCACTTTTCAGGGAGATTAAGAACTTTGTATAATAAATTAATATATTTCTATTTAATGTATAATTAATTAAATAAAAATGATTTTATTTTATCTCTAGTTACACTGGATGATAAAATAACGTTTTTTTGAATTAAAAAAAATCTAAATGACACTTATAATAAAATAGGAGTATTAAATTATCTCAAAATTAGTTAAGCATTTCTATCACTTTGTTATTCAAAAGATATAAAGGAGAACATGATCCCCTTTTCAAGTTTCACCTTAATGTGTAAATTAGGTATATGGAAGACCCGTAATGCATTTACCAATCTAACCATTCATAGATCGAATATAATCTATTCTAAAATCGACTGATTTGATCTTTTTCAGAGTTATTAAGGTGAATAAACAAGATCGGTAATTAGCTAACTAACCAAATCTTTTTGGTATTTTGGTGGTCATATAAGATATCTTGAAGGCTCGAATTGTCTTTATTTCTTTAAGTTATGCTAAGAAGTTCGACCATGCATGAGCTTCTGAAATCATATTGATCAAGTCCTTGCAATATGTTCTAAAATTCTGGTATGTCGAATGTCGTAGCATACTCTCCACCACCCAAATCAATGCTTCTAATTTTGAGTGCAAAAAAGACTCCCGTCTTCTTAGGTTCCATGTTCTTATTAATGTTCCACGTTCTTATTAATTAAATTTGTCCAGATAAATCTTTCGAAACCTATCCTCATCCACTAAATTGCAAAGTGGAAGTTCATAATTCATCCACCAAACATATGTTCGTCAAGCATGTGGCTTGTGAATCAATATTCTTTGGTTGCTATGATGCTGAAGGAATTGTCGCATTTGTTGAGAACCAAGCTTGATACTCATCTTCTGCGTATCTTATCAATTCTAGAGGGTCTTTGCCAATTCCTCTAAATAGTTTATCGTTATGAAATTTCCAAAGGATATCAAATTATCCAAGGATATAGATCTCTATCCATTTATGGTCTTCAATACTGTTCTTTCACTAAAAATAATCCATATTGGCATATAACACTTGAAACAGAGGAAATGTCTGGACTAGACGGTGTATGTGATAAAGCCCAAATGATTGCAGACATGGCGGGCACTCAAAAGTTGCATGAATGACAAACTCATTAGGTTCTCCACATCGTGGACGATATTTATCACATCGAATATGATGACATGTTATGTTTTTTTACCGCTACGTGGCCGGTTATCAATTGCCATATAAGGTGTCACATCTTCTGAGGGGCCTTTACTTTTCGAGCAAAGCTTGGAGCATAGTGATATTGGGTTCTGAATAGACCACATATGTTTCATTCTTTAAGATCTTTTTTGCAATCCAATATCCATATCTAACAGTATATTGCCCACTCTTTGTGAAGCTCCAAGCATACAATCTTGATGCATTATTTGGCTTATGGCAAAACTGAGAATTAGTAGTATAACTTGAGAAAAACAAAATTCTCAAGCATCTCCATATCTCATTCCCTCTAATCACTTTTGATAAAATCACTAATCATCATTACTGGATGTACCACAGGGGCATTAGGTCGTGTTGGTCTCACTGGTGTTGTAGAAATCCAAGGATCCTCCCAGAATTTGACCTCAAATCCCGAGTGAATCTTATGTAGAAATCCATACCTTCTTATTTTTATTCTCAGATTTTATTCTGCATTTTTTTTCAAATATGGCCAAATTAGAATGAATCTCCTTTGTATTGCGACACCAAATCACCACGTCTTCTTTCCTTGTTCGTCCAAATCACCACGCCTTCAGATTACTCTCTTCCACGATTTACAGCTTCATCAAGATCGCCGTGGCATTTTTTTTCCAGTTTAGCCACTAAATTGGAAAAAATAAAAAATTGATTTTTTTCGAGTTTAAAAGCTTGAAATCAAATCTTAAATGAAAATTCTACAAGCTTGAAGGTATAATGAACAAGAAAAATGAGAAAAAATGATGGATAAGGTGAAGATAATGACTGATGGACGTAGAAAAAAATTTGCAGAAAACCATAATTGATTTTGGGAAAAAGAAGATAAAATTACGAAAATGCCACTTATTTAAAAAAACTCAAAAATAAAGCTAAAATGCATTGTTTAGGCGTGTCTTGAAGGCAAATGACAACCCTCTTTGACTACCAGATTAAAGACTTATTGTCTATGTTTTCCGCAGTAGTCTAATATATATTTATACTTTTGTGACGTATTAAATTTAGTATACTCAATGTGTAATTAGTTGTTATTTATCTGAGATGTTTTGCAAAAAATGAGTAACATAAATCTGGCTTTATAGAAGATCTCTGGCTTCCCATAAGGTATGAGCTATTTCCTGTGTATGTTGTTGTTTTAATGATATCCTTATGTACTCATATGTACATGATATGTTGTGCACACAATTTCATTATCCAAATGTACAACGATTCACATGTACTTTTTATCTACATTTACACTGGATAACAAAAATCCACATGTACATTGATTTACGAAGATCTATTTGAATATTTCTTTTACCTTAAGTAGTAGCCCACTAACCATTTACAAAATCTATAGTTACTAACATTTCATTGTGACTAGATCACTTATTTCTAACTAACTTTTTTCGCGATAAACTGCCGACAAAAGATCCGGTTGAGAAATTCCCTCGAAAATTTCTAATGAAAAACAGTGGTCGGAAATTCCATGTGTTCATATTACATATTTACATGTGTGCATAGTGTACATGTACATATTATTAAAGAAATGTACATTGCATAATGTAAATATATTTTGAGAGTTGTTGTCATATTAGTATATTACCAAAAAAAATGTTGATTTTCTCCAAAAAATGCAGTTTTGTATGTATGGTTAGGAATGTGAAAATGCAACATGATTATACACATTACATTTGAGAAGCTTAAAACCATAACACAAAATATCAGAAAAAAAATATGAAAGTGATGTACATAAAATATGAGTAGTTTAATAATTTTCACAAACATCTACATGTACACTTAATTAATAAATATCTACATGTACACTCTATCTACATGTACACTTAGAGTGTACACATGTACACATGTCGATGTGTACAACGACTCACAAACATCTATATCTACACATGATTAATAAAACCTAAGGAATATTAATTACTGAGGTGGACGTTTTCACAAACATCTACATGTACGCTTAATTAATAAACATCTACATGTACACTTAATTAATAAACATCTACATGTACACATGTCGACGTGTACACCGACTCACAAACATTTATATCTACACATGGTTAATAAAACCTAAAGAATATTAATTACTGAAGTGGACATTAAATCAGATCCGAGAAAATTAACAAAAAATCAAGACTACCTACTTATTAATGAAAAAATAGTTTTACCCTTATTACAAAAAAAGGGATAAATGATATATTAACTTTGTTATGAGCAGTGTACACTCAGAGAGTTGTAGTCTAGTGTTAAGTTGGCGTGTTAATTTCCTCCTTACCCGTGGTCGATTCCATGTAAACGCGTTTTTTTTAAATATTAATCATTAATGACATTATCGTAATTATGAGATCTTCTTCCCAACCCCTTAGGGTTACGAATTTTGTAAGAAATTTTGGGATTCTTAGCTCATTGGCAGGTACAAAATGAAAGACAGCCTCAAATCACTTGACTTGGTCTTATTGCTCTTGATTTCATGTTGATTTGTTAGCTACAATTTGTAGACAGTGAAATGAAATAAGATGAAGAAGAAAAACAGATATATAGCAGCACGAGAAGCTTTTCAGTGACCAGAGCTTGATGGTGACGACGAGTGAAGAAAAGAAGATCATTGTGATTAGAGTTACCCGCATTCAAGCTCGTGACTCAATCATATTCACGACAGAAATTTTGGATGAGGGCTGAGATGGTGTTGATGGCAGCTGAGATTCACAGAAGAAAGAAAAAGAGAGAATAAATCTTGACCATCCAATATGTGATTAAATCAATGGCTTATACCAATTTATGTGACTTTATTAATTGTTGTAAGTTTAGCTAGATATACTTTTTTAAAAGATATAACTAGATTAGTTAGGAGATAAGAGAAAGTTAAGAAAAAAATGTCTAAGGAAAAGAAAGTGTCTTAGAATGTAACAAAGAAGAGGTAATGTGACCTAGAATGTAAATGTTTCCTTATTCTATGGGTAAATGCGGAGTTATGAAAATCGTCAATACTGTCCACACTTACTTGATCAAAATTCATCAATCACGAAGAGATTGACTGACCTTAGTTCAAACTTTTGGAAGTATATGTACATTTTTTTCTTCGCCATTTTCCATATATCTATACTATTAAAACATAATTTTTCTGAAAAATCTATTTAAACAAGGTTGTTGCATCCCTTCATTAGAGTTAACTTTTTTTGTGTTACCTTATATTTCTCTAACTATACGTAATTAAATAGGCTAACTATATCACTGTTAACTTTTAAAATTATTACACCTAACCCATATGACTTCGACCACTCATATGCTAATTTATTTTAATACCAAGACCTAATTTAGATTTGCCTTAATTCAATCCTAACATGATTCTAAAGAAAGTAGAAGCACTAACCTTGATCCATGCTTGGATGAAATTTCACCTTTGATGTTTTCCCCTTTAACCTTTTCCTTTTAGTGATTTCTTTGATGGACAAGAAATCTCAAATTTCCTTAGTCTCTCCTTTCAATGATCAATATTATTGCTGTGTGTTTTTGGAAAAAAACTCTTGTTTTTCCTTGTGTCACAATAACACAATGCACAAAGCCTTTTATATTAGTCGAAGAGTTGTGTGTGAAGTAATACAACTCTTCAAAACTCCAACACAACTCTTCGTCATATATTATAGACCATTATTTAATAATATAATATATATGTATATGATCATAGGAGTAAAGATATTTATAAATTAAGGTAAAGTAGGAGGGTTATCAATACACCCATATTCTAACTCATTATTCGAAACCGATCCATCACGGTATCGACTTTTATATTAGAATATAAAATATTAATAGGAACTTGAACTTTATATTAAACCAATAGATACATAGGTCACATTGAATATAAAATATTCTTACATTCTCCCACTTGACCTTTGTGTCGATTTAAAGGTTCAATAACTTTAATGTGCACTTTTACATCAAGTTCGCTTGATCTTCACTAAAATTAGAAATTATCGAATCATGGCGGTTGTATGTCATTTAACCGGCATAGTCCCTTTCATGTATCACAAATCAATTCTAATTTTGTATCAATCCTTACATGAGAAGAACTTTTATTTCTCAAAACAGACATATGTTATCTACAAACCATAAGTGTATACACATACTTTAATGATAACATCATTAATAAATAAGAAACATAATCTTTAAGTGAATTCTCAGTGTCAAATACATAATGAGCATCCATAACTAAAATAACAAAGCTTTATCTATAATTCCCATACGCTCTACATGGCCATTGAACGCCTTGGGTGGTAAACCTTTAGTTAGCGGATCCGCTACCATCATGTCCGTCCTTATGTGCTCAAATGACACTCTTTGTTTCTGAACTTCTTCTTTTACAGACAAGTACTTTAACTCCATGTGCTTAGCACCCTTAGAGTACTTGTCGTTCTTTGAAAAGAAGACAGCTGCAGAATTATCGCAGTAAATTCTCAGCGGCTTGGCTATAGTGTCGACAATCCGAAGCCCTGAGATAAAATTCCGCAGCCATAGTGCACAAATGGCCTCAAAGCATGCCACAAATTCAGCCTCCATAGTGGAAGTAGCAATGACAGACTGCTTTCCACTCTTCCATGATATTGCTCCCCCAGCTAATAGGAACAAGTAGCCAAACGTTGATTTTCTGCTATCAATGCATCCGGCATAGTCTGAATCTGAATATCCAATAACTTCCAGCTGATCAGATCTCCTATATGTAAGCATGTGCTCTTTGGTGCCTTGCAAGTACCTGAGAACCTTCTTTGCAGCTTTCCAGTGGTCCATTCCAGGATTACTTTGATATCGACCCAACATTCCAACAACAAAGTTGATATCGGGTCGAGTACATGTCTGAACATAGTTCAAACTCCTAACCACCGATGCATAGGGAATTCTTTCCATTTCTTTACGCTCCAATTCATTCTTAGGACATTGCATTTTACTAAACTTGTCCCCCTTCTGAATTGGAGCTAGTCCTGCAGAGCACTTTTCCATTTTATATCTCGCTAAGATCTTATTGATATATCCTTTCTTAGATAAACTTAACAATCCTTGTGATCTATCTCGAAAGATCTCTATCCCAATCACATAAGATGCCTCACCCATATCTTTCATTTCAAAGTTCTTAGAGAGATACTTCTTCACATCATATAACATACCCATGTCATTTGCAGCAAGCAAAATGTCATCAACATATAAGACTAAAATCACAAACTTACTCCCACTGATCTTAATGTAGATACATCGATCAACAATGATCTCTACAAAACCATATGACGTGATGGTATCATTAAACTTTATATACCATTGTCGAGAAGCTTGTTTTAATCCATATATTGACTTTCTCATCTTACACACCAAATTTTCTTTTCTTGCGACCACGAAACCTTCTGGTTGGTCCATATATACTTCCTCCTCAAGATCTCCATTTAGAAAGGCGGTTTTCACATCCATCTGGTGAAGCTCAAGATCATAATGAGCCACCAAAACTAAAAAAATTCTAAGAGAATCCTTCTTTGAAACAGGAGAGAATGTTTCTTTATAGTCAATGTCATCTTTTTGAGTGAAACCTTTCACAACAAGGCGAGACTTTTGTCTTTCAATTTTACCTTTCGAGTCGCGTTTAGTCTTACAGACCCATTTACAGCCAACGGTTTTGAAACCATTGGGCAACTCTACTAATTCCCATACATGATTATCACTCATAGATTTTATTTCTTCTTTTGAAGCATCAAACCACTCTTTAGAATTGTCACTTTCCATGGCCATTTTGAATGAGATCGGATCTTCATCCATGCTTAAGTCACATTCATTTTCAATAGTATAAACCACATAATCATTTGAAATGGTAGATCTTCTTTCTCTTCCAGATCGCCTTATAGGTATTGTGGTTCACTATTCTCTTCTTGAATTATGACAGGTTCATCAACAATATTTCAACTGGTGGAACTGGCACATCATTATGTTGTTCTATTGTGTCAATAAACTCAGACGCAACAATAAGGACAACTACCTCAGGTGGAACTACATTTGAAGAAACTTCAACCTCAACTTCAGAAATGTCCACCTTTCGTGGTTCACCACTCCCACTAGTTTCACCATTTTCAATGAACCTAGCATTACCCGAATCAACTATTCTCGTACTATGGTTAGGGCAATAAAATGTATACCCCTTTGAT
The DNA here is from genome assembly GCA_905132885.1 of Moricandia moricandioides. NCBI lineage: Eukaryota > Viridiplantae > Streptophyta > Magnoliopsida > Brassicales > Brassicaceae > Moricandia > Moricandia moricandioides. Next base: position 819,960 of record CAJHQQ010000006.1, read on the forward strand.
TTTTCAGGATAGCCAATGAAAAATCCACTGACGGTCCTAGAATCAAGTTTCTTCTCATGTGGATTATATAGCCTTACTTCTGCTGGACAACGCCATACACGTAGATGTCTTAAACTAGGTTTCCTTCCTGTCCACAATTCATAAGGGGTCTTAGGAACTGCCTTACTAGGAACCATGTTAAGCACATACGTTGCAGTTCTTAATGCATATATCCACAACGAGAGGGGTAAAGAGAAATTACTCAAATGCTCCTAACCATCTCTATTAAGGTACGATTCCGCCTCTCAGCTACACCATTCTGCTGAGGAGTACCAGGCGTTGTGTATTGTGCACAAATGCCTCTACTTTCAAGTAATTTTGCAAATGGACCAGGACATTGTCCACTTTCATCGAATTTTCCGTAAAATTCACCACCTCTATCAGATGTCACTACTTTAACCTTTTTATCTAATTGCCTTTCTACTTCATCAATGAATATCTCTAGAACATTCACAGACTTAGACTTTTCATGCAGTAGATAGGTATATCCATATTGTGAGTAATCATCAATAAAAGTGATGAAATATTTTTCGCCACTCCATGATGGAGCATCGAAAGGGCCACATATGTCGGTGTGTATTAACTCAAGAAGCTGAGTGCTTCTTGTGGCTGGTTTCTTTAAAGTATGTTTCGTCTGCTTTCCTTTAATGCAGTCTATGAATACATCTAGGTCACTGAAATCCAATTGAGGAAGAATTTCATTCTTTATCAACCTCATAATTCTTGCTTTGGAAATATGACCTAGTCGTTGATGCCACAAGAAAGCAGAATTTTTATTAGTTGCGCTACTCTTAATGCCTCGACTTTCAACATTAAATAGAGATTCAGAAAATTTTGCATCAAGGTTAAACTTATAAAGTGAATCAAATAAAGTACCACTACCATAAAAATAATCATTCCGGTACAATGAGAAAACACCATGTGCAACCTTAATACTAAAACCTAAATTGTCCAACCTACTAACAGAAACAAGATTTCTAGCACACTCAGGTACATAGAGACACCCTTCAAGATCCACATGACTTCCAGTGTCTAAGATCAATCTATATGTCTCAATTCCTTCTATTTGTGCCTTCATCATGTTTTCCATGAACAAATATTGTTCAGGTCCTCTTATGGGCTGGATCGAACTGAATCCCTGTTTAATATGAGACACATGAGTAGTAGCACCAGAATCTAACCACCAAGTATTATTAGGAACTTCAACAAGATTCATTTCATAGCAAACAAAGCTGTAATGTTTACCTTTCTTGTCGAACCAACCCTTCCTTTTAGGACAATCCTTCTTGAAGTGTCCTACTTGCTTACAAAAGAAACACTTCTTTTCCTTCTGAATTTGACTTTGAGGTCATTTCACGAAGTTCTTAACATTCCTTTTGTCCTTTCTACTTGATGTTCTTTTGCTGCTAGTGGCACTTCCAAGACCTACGAGGTTAGCAACTTGGTATTTCATCTTCCTTAATCTCCCCTCCTCTTGAATTAACATAGCCTTTAATTCCTTAAAGTTCCATTTATCCTTAATGGTGTTGTAATTCACCTGGAACTGGCTAAATTCAAGAGGTAGAGAGTTCATGATGAATTGAACCAAGAACTGCTCATGTACCTCCATTCCTAAGGTCGTTAACTTTGCTGCCAGATTAGACATGTGCGTCACATGATCATGGATTGGTTGAGACCAGTCAAACTTCTTTGTAGTTAGCTCATTCATGAGACTTCCTACAATCGACTTGTCAGCCAATTCTGATTGTGAACACTCCTTAATTTTCTCTATGAATTCCCTTGCTTTCTCTGTCTTAGGCATTGATGGCTTAATACTTTCTGCCATCGTCAACCTCATAAGGTTCAAGCACAGCCTGTTAGATCGCTCCCATCTCTCATAACGAGACTTTTCAAATTCAGAGCTATCTGCCGTAATAGCTGACGGTTCTTGATCAGTTAGTATGGCGGAGTCCAAAGCCATTACACCCAGTGTAAACTGGATTTGCTCGAACCACTCAGCATAGTTGAGGCCATTAAATTTTACCACAGAGTTAGCAGATGCAAACACATTTGATGAAGCTGCAAGCATTAATACATGTTTACCCGTTAGTGCTTTGAGACTATAATATATATTCAGACTAATAGAACCCTAAAACTTGTATTTTAAGTAACCTTTGGGCAATACTTAAATACAAATACTTTCAGTGATGCTAATTATATATACTTTAATATTAATCAACCAAACACTAATCAAATAAGTATGTTATCTTTGGATATACATATTATTGACAATAGTAAGAAGTGACTAATTCTTTTCTTATTATTAGTTATATTCAATGATCTACCTTTGGGTGATCTCCTAGAATATAAATAATAAATTAATTGACCGATCAAACTTTTATGTCATTTAGAATCATTGATCTTGATCAATTATAAACTATTATTAATTTAATATTTATAAGTAAATAACAAGATCACTTTGGTGACTAACATGTTATAAACTATATAAATATTAAAATACTAATAAGTAAATTTATTATAAAATAATTAACATAATTATTTCTATCTTGTGCTAATATTTTATAACACAAATTGCTTATTAATAAAATGCAGCGGAAGCATTTTAGACTTAACTATTTATTTTGTTTCTAATTTTTTTTGTATAAATTAATAAAATAAGTTTCAGTTAAGTATCTATTCATTCATGTCTTTTCGTGTTCAATGGTATTGGCGATAGCACCATTAACCGAAACATGACAACGATAACTTATTATCTTGATTAATTTAAATATGCATTTACTTTGATAGATAATTTACGTGTATATCATACTCAATGAATTCCCATATGCTAAAGGTCATGCATATGCTATTAAATTCCAGACACGTAAAGCTTATGGCATCGTATATCATTACAAGAGTGTTGTACTTGATTGTGTGATTATATATCATTATAAAAAAAATTATGTAATTAAACATTCTTGCACACGATCAAGTACCATAAAGTTATATACGTTTTACTTCATCTGATGCCGTACTTTAATCTCAATTTTTTTTATTTTAATTTAAACAAATTCCACGAACACTCTTTAAAACGTTGATACCGTATATGTTCATGGACAAAAAGGAATCTATTATAGACTGAGATAATTAATTTATGAATGTGCCTTAATAAAAACAATCGTAAATTCTACCGCATGATGCAGAACACAAACTCACGAGTGCACATGTTAACAAAATTCCAGAACCACTAAATCTTGTACGTTAGTTATTTCTACACAGTTACGAAACAACGCGACATTCTAATGCATTCTGGAATTTTAATGCGCGACCTTCTAATGCATTCCAGAATTATTATTATTAATTTTTTAACGCAATGGCGATCAAGAGCACACGCTTGATCAACACCAATACGTTTAAGTACTGTGACGCCATACGTTCAATGACGGTGAATTAAACAAATCTAATTAGTTCTGATACCAATTGTTAATTTATTTTAACACCAAGAACTAATTTAGATTTGCCTTAATTCAATCCTAACATGATTCTAAAGAAAGTAGAAGTACTAACCTTGATCCATGCTTAGATGAAATTTCACCTTTGATGTTTTCCCCTTTAACTTTTTCCTTTTAGTGATTTCTTTGATGGACAAGAAATCTCAAATTTCCTTAGTCTCTCCTTTCAATGATCAATATTATTGCTGTGTGTTTTTGGAAAAATTCTTGTTTTTCCTTGTGTCACAATAACACAATGCACAAAGCCTTTTATATTAGTCGAAGAGTTGTGTGTGAAGTAATACAACTCTTCAAAACTCCAACACAACTCTTCGTCATATATTATAAACCATTATTTAATAATATAATATATATGTATATGATCATAGGAGTAAAGGTATTTATAAATTAAGGTAAAGTAGGAGGGTTATCAATACACCCATATTCTAACTCATTATTCGAAACCGATCCATCACGGTATCGACTTTTATATTAGAATATAAAATATTAATAGGAACTTGAACTTTATATTAAACCAATAGATACATAGGTCACATTGAATATAAAATATTCTTAAGTGCTGCAGATTATATATAATTAGTTATTCATATTTGATGGTATTGAACTATTTCGAACAACAAACTCACATATTTTATATATTGATATGAAGTATTACTATAAGAACAAACCATACAATTCACACGTACCTTTTGGCCTCATTGTATTTGATAAAAACGTATTACAAATCAAATCCATGTACTTTAAATATATAAACATATATAGACCTGCACAAATATTTAATATATATAAAGAACTAGTTACTCGCTTGTTTCTGTAACACCGAACTAAAAACTTCTATTCGTTGATCAAATCTTAGAACAACATTTTTAGATTGAACTACCAATCATCAATATATATATAGCCAATACAAAAATTACTGAACAATTGGACTGAAATGAACAGATGATATCATCGTATGTCTATAAAATATTGTTTTTATAATAAGACCAAATTATTCTTTGTCAATTTATCAAGTGATCTATTCTTGGTATATCCCACGTTTTGGGTTCTGGTTTTGATTGAAAATTGGATATCATGATCCGTGGTCCACATGCATTTCTACCTTTACTATATATTATAGATATTTGGCGAGATTTAATGCTCATCTATATTATTAAAGACAGAAATACATTTTTGACATCCCTTTAGTTTTTACAAGTATTTACAACAGTACCTTCATAAATTAATGATAAACATATTATAATTTACTCTTTTGTTTCATATTAAGTGTCATAATAGAGAAAAATTTTCATTACAAAATAAGTGTCGTTTTAAGTTTTCAATGCAAAATTTATTAATTTCATTCTGCAATTTATTTTTATATTGATTAAAATATAATTATGTATATAGGTAATTGTGTTTTTATATAAAAAATATACAAAATTAATTATTTCCTTAATATATATGCATAAATATGAAATGACACTTATAATGAAACAAATGGAGTACCTCCTAATTAAAAACGAGACAACTGAGATTTTTTACCTACTTATTAGGAAACTAAATCGCTCCATAAATGCTTGGTGTTGTAAACCTTATGGTTTTGGAATGCACATAAGTGAGCTTATCTTCTTGGTCGATACTTAGACCATAGGCCCATATGATTCTCGGATTGGGCCAGCCCATTTGTCATTAGTCTTAGCCGACTTTTTAGCTTTGTAAACTTGTCCCACATCGAGTATAAGATGTGGGCAAGTCGGCCATGAGGCCATATATATATGTATCTCTATTGTACTTATTTTGATACAAAAGAAAAGCAATAAGAACAAATCTTGGACACAATCTAACTTAGCCGCCTACCTCTCTCTCTCTCTAAAACCTATTTCTAGTTCGAGATCAAACCTCTAGCAAGACACGAGATTTACAACACGTTATCAGCACGATCCAGCTCTAAGCACAACCATCTCGAGTCCTAGTTCAAAGCCCTACAAGCCGGCACAACCCCAACACCACCCGGAACCCTAATCGGCGAACCTCTCTCTCTCTCTTAGTTTTTGATCAATTGATTCTTAGATCTAAGAACTAATCCACTTTGAATCTTTCTTTGATTGATTGTTTAAGGTTCCCAAGAGGAAACCAATGATAAAAATCAACAAGGATTAAGGTATGTCATAAAACCTAATCTTGAGGTTCATCCGATTTTAAACATAGATGTTTAGATCCGATTTTAAAACTTTATGTTCAGGTTATTGCGGTTTGATTTTTGAACTTTTGCCATTGTTAAGATTGAAATCGAACCATTAGGTTGCTAGATGTTCATTGTTAGGTTGCTAGACAATCGAAACTTCTAAAACCCTAATCCAAAAGGAAAACCTAACCAAAAAGGAAAACCTAAATCAATCCAATTTAGGAAAACCTAACCAAAAGAGGAAAACCCTAATCCAAAAAGGAAAATTCTAAAAAGGAAAACCTAATCATAAAAGGAAAACCTAAACTTAAAAGGAAACTTAAATCTATTTGGTTTAGGAAAATCCGAAAAAGAAAATCTTATCTAAAAAGGAAATTTTCCTAAAAAAGAAACTTACCTAAAAAGGAAATTTACCTAAAAAGGAAACTTACCTAAAAAGGAAACTTACCTAAAAAGAAAATTTTCCTAAAAAGGAAACTTACCTAAACTTACCTAAAAAGGAAACTTACCTAAAAAGGAAACTTACCTAAAAAGGAAACTTTCCTAAAAAGGAAACTTATCTAAAAAGGAAATTTTCCAAATTTCTAAAAGTATAAGATCTAAATCCTAAAAACCCTAGAATGAATAAGGAAAGATTGTTTTTGCATGAAAACACATGCATTGGTCGATGATGCTAGACAATGGTCGATGATGCTAGACCACGAACCGCGGATGGTCGGTGGTACATACCATGCGGTACGAACGGGTCACGAACGCGGATGATGGACGGCACGTACCATGCGGTACGACCAGTCACGTACCATATGGTACAACCCGCGGTGATCCATACGAACCACAACCTGCGATCAAACCACGAACATGGATGGTCGATCATCCGCACCATGCGGATAGACCATGGTTCGTGCAGGTAGATGATGCGACCCTCAGGTATGGCTAGACCATGATCCGCAATGATCGATGATGCGTACACGGTACGTCTAGGTCGCGGATGGTCGATGACCGCACCAGTACGTGCGGTTAGACCATGAACCACATGGGTTGATGAAGCGTACTACGACGTACAACCAAACCGTGTGCTTGTCCAATCGGTTTTAAAACTGATTTTCATTACGATTTTAAATGGGCAAGAGATGTGGTATAATAAGACCTAAACAATCTGAATCTTTTCAGATGCCAAACATCACAAACTTGGACTTTGCACCCCTTAGTGTCAAATGTGACAATTATTTGCAATGGGCATTAGACATTGAGATATCTCTTAGAGCCGAAGGCCTAGAGCATTGTATCGTTGAGGGAAACAATGCCAACAAGAGAGAAAACTCAAAAGCCCTTATGCACATCCGACATCACATAGAGGAAAGCTTGAAAGCTCAATACCTCACAGTGAATGATCCATATGAGCTATGGAAAGAATTCAAGATGAGATATGATCATCAGAAAACTTTGGTTCTTCCAGCAGCCACCTATGAGCGGATACACCTCAGGATTCAAGACTTCAAGTCTGTGAATGAGTACAACTCAGCCTTGTTCAGGATAGTCTCACAATTGAGGCTATGTGACGAGATTGTAACTGATACGCAGCTGTTAGAAAAGACATTCCAGACAATGTCTTCAAGCAATATGTTGCTCCAGCAACAATATAGACAAAAGGGTTTTAAAACCTACAGTGAACTCATTCACTGTTTATTGCTTGCAGAACAGAACAACGAGCTGCTCTTGAAGAACAGTGAACTTAGACCCCCAGGTACTAAGCCTGTCCCAGAGGCAAATCATGCCCAGCCTAAGGATGGTACAGAGGCCAACCACGTCCGTTATGACCAAAAGGGTTGCAGTTCCTCATATGGGCGAGGACGCGGCCGTGGAAGTCAAGTGTGAGGACGTGGATGTGGTAGCCATAACAAAGGGCGTCTTACCCCTTAAGACCGTCCAAACCAGTCCAATCATGGACATGGTAAAGGCAAAGGCAGTGGGACATCTTCAAGGTTACAAAATCCTGAGACTTCACCTTGCCATAGATGTGGAATGATAAACCATTGGGCAAAGAATTGCCGAACTCCTAAGCATCTGGTCGACCTCTATCAAGAGAGTCTAAAAGGCAAGAATCCAGAAGCTCATATGATGTATCAGGATGATGAGGGTGACTTTGATCACAACCAAGATGACCTTATGGGTCAAGAAATTGATCATAGCAAAGACGATCCCATGGATCATGAAACTTCAGATATGCTGAAATGATAACCAAGTAGAATAAAGTGATGTTTTGGTGTTTAGGCTTTTATATTTCTAAGTTTTTTATTTTATAAAGTGATTGATTAAATAACATAAGGATAGTCAATATTATAAGACCACAAAATAACAAAAGGCATTCTCCCAAATGAAAGACCCATTGAGTTATATACTTCAGTATAAATGGTTTCCACATTAAACCAATGGACAAAGGAAACATCAGCTCCTTTCAGATTATAAGCCTTATAAGAAAGTGGTCAAAGACTATACCTATATACTCTGATCTAAACTATGCTAAGGATCAGTACGATAAGAGCCAAAGAGCCATGGTAACCAGATTGGTATACCACACGAAATTACACTTAATGGCATGACCAGATTAGCCATCCGAGTCCAAACTTGATGCAAAGAAAGAAAAGGCACAAAGAGTTATCCCGTAAAATCTCACGTTGTGTAAACATGTACACAAGGGAAACTCATTAGGCTTTATTGTCCTAAGCATCACGAAATTATAAGTATGTTCATGAGGGGGAGTGAGGACAAATCCCGTAGTCCATAAACATACTACAAATTCGTGTACCATGGTATATAACCATGCTATAAACGGCTTAGAGTTTTCAAACTCTCTCGGTGGTACATCATCCACATCAAGCCTAATGCTTAAGGACATCATGAATTACATGTCTAAAGATTAAAAATGCATCAGGCCATATAAGTGAGCATAGATATTCTCATCTCAGATTAAGGGTCATAAACCAGACATATACCGTCTTAAGAGAATCTGAGTATTCCACCACAGACATATGTGTCACTTAAGATGGAACCTCGGCAGAGGATTGAGGATGAGAATATATGTTGGATAGGAGTATGACTTTCTCCCACGAATTTAAGGAACTTTGAGCCAAATATGGGTGATCAGATTAAGTGGTCAGGTTCACGGATTGCATAAGTAATGAATCCGACCATCCAATATTAAAAGGAGAAAGTTATAATCTGGTAAGAGAATGGTATCAACCATCAAGAGAATGGTATCAACCATCATTGTCTTGGCAAGATCCTCGGACTAGTAAAAGACGTCCAAATGATATAAAAGCTAGCAGAACTAGATGCCAGACACATCGACCCGAAAATAATACCAGCTTGCACCAAATGAATTGTTGTCCTAGAATAGACACAATCAAGTTGTTACAGATTCTATACAAGATAGAACAATATGTTCCATAATATAAAGGTACCTCGGAAGGAAATGAAATGGCGCATAGAATTCCCGAGGTCATAAAAGGAAATCATTCCCAGACATAGAAAATGGTCGACCACAATATAAGATACCATACAATGGAATTTGGGACGCCAAAATCCATGGTACTTAAGGTGATTTGGGACGCCAAACACCAAAGTATTAAAGGTCATAAGATTGCAATCAAACTATGTCTGGAACACAATGGAACGCAGAAAAGGGTATCGATACCAATGATATAAGACTGCGCATACAAAGTAGCACTTGAATATAAAACGAGGATCATAAACCCACATGTGAGTACTCATACTCATAAATATAAGAAAACGTGGGGTTTAAAAGGTTTAAAGAACCTATTGAAAAGAGATGGACGTATTGGCCATAGAACGCCATCCGATAAACCAGTGAATGGGGTCGTGTGAAGAAAAGAAAACCGTGAGATAAAAGGACATGGTCACGTGGTCTAAGACGTGCATGTTCCTACTTACAGCATTTGAACATAGCTGATTACACAAGGTTACTCACAGAGACCAAGGAACAGATTATAACAGATATAAGATCTGTGGTGGATGCTACTACAATCCAAAATGATAATGTCTGGAAAGAAATGATGATGTAGTAAGCAATATATTAATCACTGGATAAAGGTACTAAAGGTACCATAAAATTGAGAAAAGAAATTTTCAAAGGACGGCTTTGTTCCTTAGACATCTATGAACTGATGCAATGCAGCTGCATATGATATAATATTATCAACCAAATGATAATCAGTGAAAGAGTTCTATAAGAACCATCAAAATCAGTTCATATATCATGGAAATGAAATTCCTTGTGTTCACAAACCAACTTGAAAGAAAGTTGATTGATTCCAAAACGATACAAGTTATCGATTAATTTTTGGATAAGTTATGATCATGATATTTGGATCATAAGGTCAAGATCTATTTGATTTATGGTTGGTCCATAACTAAGAACATATTGAAAGAAATATGAAATGGTTGTAAAGAATGTGGATTCCATCAATGCCGACTATAGCAGGCTATAAAAGCTGCGGTCGAGGGTATCAGTAAAGGTATGGCTGAACATACAGCCATGATGACTAACATGGTCAAGGTACATATAGTCGAACTAATCGATCGAATAAGACCATAAAGGTCGAGACTGAATGGAATCCCACAATACCAACCACGAGTGGCCTGATCATGAGCCATAGATACCATAAAAGATAACCATTGATAAGATGGATGACCAGATCTATATCAAATGGGTATATTGATCATAACAATAATCCATCAGCATGCATACATCTATGCATAATTTGAAATATAGCTGATGATGAAGAAAGGTAATGAAAGGTTCTAAGGAACTAATGGTAATGGTAAACTTATACTTCGTTATTTATTTACAAGGAACGAAAGGTTTAAAGTTTGTTTACACTAACCATACTAACCAACCCAAAGAAGGGAAAATTGGTTTTGCAGATGCAAATTTTGTTTGATCATAAACAGGTTATGAGTTTACTCATGGAGGTACTGCAACCTCATGAAGGTCATTGAAACAAGCCAAGGCTGCAGATGTCATTCAACCATCCGAAAATATTGGCATCCTTGAAGTAAGCAAGGCCGCAAGTAACTTCATCAAACCGTCCAGTAGTATTGATCACACATGATACAAGTGATTAACCCGGTCGATGAAGAAGAGCGATACGGTCGATGATGATCCAACATATGTGGTCGATAGTGATTCATCAATGGAAGTTCAACCATTATCCCTAAAGGCGATGCATAGTTCAACCGAAAAGATGACACAATCCGTGACTCATCATGAAGAGATAGAAATGAGAAGACTGAAGAATCTATAGTGATGCATTCATCAGGGGGAGTAATGCCGCTGTACTCTTTTTCCTGTCTATGGCTTCCCTTTTTACCACATTGGGTTTTGGGTTTACCATAGAGAGGTTTTAACGAGGCAGTATACCAAACGCATTGCGAACTCTAGATGGTTATGGCATTCAGAGGGAGTGTTGTAAACCTTATGGTTTTGGAATGCACATAAGTGGGCTTATCTTCTTGGTCGATACTTAGACCATTGGCCCATATGATTCTCGGATTGGGCCAGCCCATTTGTCATTAGTCTTCGCTTTAGCTTTGTAAACTTGTCCCACATCGAGTATAAGATGTGGGCAAGTCGGCCATGAGGCCATATATATATGTGTCTCTATTGTACTTATTTTATACACAAGAAAAGCAAGAAGAACAAGTCTTAGACACAATCTAACCTAGCCGCCTACCTCTCTCTCTCTCTAACCTAGTTCTAGTTCGAGATCAAACCTCTAGCAAGACACGAGATTTACAACACTTGGTTATTAAAAGAAAAAAGTTATATGTTTCAGTTCCAACATATTGCATTGCAACACACCATAAAAGGCTCCAAGTAAAAATGAAATGGGTACATTCTTCTCTTTTCTAATCCGTAGACATCTATTTTTAAATGAAAAAAAGAGTCTAGAGAAGTAGTTCAAAAAGTCATGGAGATTACCAAAACAATGTATTCGTAAACAATCTAAGTTGTTAACATTGTATGGTCTTCTTCCTTCTTTTTCAACTTATATACCTTAAAATATTAATTATCTTTATTTTTAAATTTATCAATTATTCTAAAAATATTAACTATAGAATTATGCAAAAATGGAATTATCCTATTACTTTTACCCGAAATATTTAAATTTTATCTTAATTTTTTGACAGAAGTGAAGCACCCGAACATTTATTTCATATATTAAAATTTATCTAATTTCTCCAATATTTTATCCAAAAATGTAATTTACCCAAATTATTTGAGATTGTTGAAAAACAGAAACGGAACCAGAACATAACTAAATTCAAACTTTTATCGGGTTTTTAACATTGTTACCCGAACCAAACCAAAAAACAAAATAATCAAACTGAAATCAAATTCGATTCATAAATAACCAAACGGATTTCTATATCTCATGACCCAAAAATAAACAAAAATCCACAACACAACTGAACCGAAAACCAAAAATATAATCTGAAACCGAACGCAAGCTTAAACATATTAGTGAACTAAAAAGGGTTAATTAATTTTCAGCAAAAAAATTATCCCGTGCTTTCAAATCGCAGGTCTAAATCTAGTTATCGTTTAAACTAACAAAAAATCTTAGAAAATCTGTTTTATAACTGTTATTATAAATACATTTTTGTATAGAAGTGATGATGGTGATATTGTGCAGACTTTTATGCTATTTAAATACATTAATGTGATAATCACTATTATACAAATACTTCATAAATAAAGTATTTTAAAACAAAAGTAGGATATTAAATTTTTTAAAAAAATATTACTTTGGATTATAACATAAACTAACATGATTGTAAATAGATATTCGTTTCAGATAGTCTAACATTTCAAAATTAAATTTTATTCAGTTACAAATTCTAAAATCAAATATATAGATATAAAACTCAAAGATTACATCTTAATAAATTAATTTTCATATAGTTTTAAAATTATGAATTAAAAAGCTCGCATAATAGGTTAATATTCTCTTCAACCCCTAAAATTTAATCCATTTAAAAATAAAATAAATAATGTACATAAATTTATTATGAAATTATGTAAAATTAGATATTCACAAATTAGAAAAAATATTAAATGGTTTTTTGCAAAATTAATCATACAAATGTTTTTAGCAAAAATATAATGAGAGAGAGAGTGAGCATAGGAATCAGATCTTCAGGTTGGGTACGAATGAGATTATTTTGGTCCTACACATTTGGAAATAATTAGGTATTTGAAAAGTTTACGGTTTCATTTGGGATTGGTTTCTTTCGGATCTGGTTATATAATTCAAATACCTATAAAATATCTAAAATTTTATCCGAGTACCCAAAATATTTTAAAGTAACTGAAACCCAAAACTATTACCAAAAATCAAAACCTGAAAATTAAAAATAATCCCAAAATACCAAAAACACATTCAATATCTAGTATACACAAAATATTTTGGGTACTTTAGATACCCGATTGAATCTCGGGTAAGACATGAAATTGACTAAGACTTATGAGTCCAGAAAATATCTAATAGGTACTTATTCCTGGACCCACTCCAAATCAAAATCTATATTTTTTGGTCGGTTTCGGTTCAGTTTTTCGAAGCCGGGTAAAATGCTCAGACCTAAGAGACAGTTACATAAGAGTGTATATAAAAAATATCAAATAATAAAAAAAAAATCATAAATTATATTATTTTTAAAAAAAAGTAGTATAATACAATTTTGTAACATAATAATGTATAATAATCACAAAATGTTATTTTGTATCAAACATTTATTAAAATCCAAAAAAAAATCCAAACATTTTTTATATTCCAAAAAATTACGCTTTTGAAACACGGATCAAAATCGTGATTACAATATTATTTGAATTACGCGGATCAGGAGTATATTTATTACATTGTTAGGACGAGTTTCAAAAAATCAGCAGCACATATGTGCCATATTTTTTTGTAATGCTCATGTCTGATAGTTTGTCACAGCCAAGAGTTGTTTGGGACAATACTTGGGAGTTTCTATGTGTGATATGGAGTATAAACGGAGAAAGCTACTAAACATGTCAGGTTTAATATAACTCTATTTTATATGCTAGCACATTCTCAAAGTAATATATTTGTCTAATTCATTTGCTGTTTTTTGTAGTCTATCCGTTTAAGTGACGTTGAAAAAACAATTTGCTTTTTTTTTTGAGATTGAGAAGATTTTAAAGTGTAACATATTTTCTTTAGATCAATGACATTCTTTTCTAAAGCCAACTCCATATATTGGTGGGAATGAAAATGCGTTGATTGTAGATATGATGAGTTACGATGACAAGCTGAAAGCCCATCATGATAGAGACATTGTTAAACTAAAAGAGTAGTAAAGGAAGATTTATGAAGAGATTGTTGATGCAGTCATAAATGAAAAAGAAGGTGTGTTCTTTGTTTATGGATTCGGTGGAACTGGTAAAACCTTCTTGTGGTGATTTTTTTCATCAGCTATAAGATATAAAGGAGAAATATGTTTGAACACTACATCAAGTGGCATAGCTTCTCTTTTGCTACAAAGAGGAAGGACAATACATTCTAGGTTTGGAATACCAATAAACTCATATGAGTTTTCTACTTACACACTATTCTAGGAAGTGATCAAACTAATTTGGTGAAAGCATCATCTCTAATCATTTGGGATGAAGCACCAATGATGAGCAGGCATTGTTTTTAGTCTTTGGATAAGAGTATGAACGACATTATGGGGAACAAGGACAAAATGCTTTTTGATGGAAAAGTAGTTGTATTTGGAGGTGATTTCAGACAAGTACCGCATGTCATACATGGTGCTGGAAGAGCAGAAATTGTATTGGGTCCTCTTAATTCGTCATATTTATGGAAGCATGTCAAAAGTGATGAAGCTAACAAAGAATATGAGGCTACTTTCTGAAAACATGTCTGGCAAAGAACCAAAGTAATTAAAGGAATTTTGAGAGTGAATTTTAGATGTTGGAGATGGAAAGATTGGTAAAGACAATGATGGAGAAGTTGTAATCAATATTCCAGAGGAGATTCTTATTACTAATGGAGATGATCCAAGATGTTGTTTCTTTACAAAAGAAAGAGAGCCAAAGGTTTTAAGAAAGAGCAATTCTATGTCCCACTAATGAAGATGTCAATATAATTAACCATCACATATAAAGTACCAGGTAATACTATCTATATGGATCAATTATTTGGCTATTCAAATTGATTAAAAAATTATTTGATTTTGGAATTTGAAACATGCAGGAGAAGAAAGAATTTACTTAATCTTTGACTCGATTGATGCTTCTGATAGATTCTCAGCAAATGACCAAGCTCTAACTCCTGACTTTTTAAACACTATCAAGGCTTTTGGTCTGCCAAATCACAGTCTTCGTTTGAAAATTGGTTGTCCGGTGATGTCGCTTAGAAATGTTGATCATACAAACGGATTGATGAATGACACTAGACTCCAGTTTACAGAGATTGATGATTTATTGGTAAAAGCTAAAGTGATTACATGAGAAAGGTGGGAAAAATGTGGTTATTCCTAGACTTTCTATAACACATTCTAATAATAAATTGCCTTTCGAGTGACAACTGGGACGAAACCAATATTACATGCTGCGGTTTCGGGCATGGGGGGGATTAGGCTTCGGCCCGAACCTCCTAGTAATTCCAAAAAAGAAAATTGCCTTTCAAAATGAAGAGGAGACAGCTGTCTATTTAGTTGAATTTGTTATTACAATTAATAAGAGTCAAGGTCAATCGCTATCGCATGTTGGTTTGTATCTACCAAGGGAAGTATTCTCTCATGGACAAACTAGACGTGGCTGTTTCCAGGGTTACATCCAAAAAAAGATTGAAGATTTTGGTTGTTGATGATCAAAGAAAACCTAAGAGTGAGACAAAGAATATTTTGGTTGTTGATGATCTAGTACATTATGAAGTTTTCTAGAAGTCTTCCAAAACCCTATAATCAAATAACTAACTAAATAGCAAAAAACAAAACTCCATTAAACTTAAAATCAACTTATAATGTGATTAATATATACAAAACTAAAAATATATAGGTAAAAAAAAGTTAAAAAAAAATAAGATTCAAAAATCTAACCCTAAAAATACAAACAATACTACAACATCTATTACCATAACCTAAACCAAAGAATATCATGACTCAATCTACATTCACTCATCTATGTTGAACATAATTCAATTTTAGCATTTTTTTTAATTTACATCATTTATTAATGTTTATAGTTACTCGATTTCAATTTTTTCCTCATATAAATATTTTTTATAAAAAAAATTAAATTATTTTTAAGATTAAGTGTACGAGAAAGTCTTCCCGCGAGAAAATGTTATAATGGTAAAATTGAATACAATTTTTTTTTTGTTCATAAGGCGTTTGTTGCATTTTCAATAGCTATTTAGGTTACTTTTGGATTTGATTGAATTTGGGGACTCTTTTGCATTTGAAATCAAGTTTTGAGTCATTTTTAGCAATTTTTCCTAAAAAGTAACTCTAAGACTTACCGCTTAATTACAAAGAAATTCCACTGAAGTAATTAAAAATCCTAACATTCAGAATTTTTTATCTTTTACTATTTTAGTAAATCATTTCCTAAATTGATTATAAACTAAATAACTACTTAATTACACTTTAGTGCCACAAAAACTCATAAACCTAACTTTTAGCATTTATTATTATTTTCAAATAACAACCATAAAACTTAAATTTAATATGATAATTTTTTTTACAAACGAAAATTTAAATACGATAAATTTAGCACAAAAAAAATAAAATTGAAAAGAACTGGGTCATTTAATACAAATTTAATATGATAAATATTGAAGAGTATAAAATATATAGTAGATTTTAAATAGTGTATAAAACAATTTTATTATACAGTACCATCAAATCTTGATCCATACAAATAAAAAAAATACAAAAGCGAATGCACGATATTTTTAAAATGGGGGTAATAAAATTGATTGTTTATAAGAAAAAATAGAATAACATAATACAAACTATAAACATAATATGCTTAGAAATATCATATTAAAAATTATTTAATACTTGTAAATTTTTAAAATATATATTATCACGTACAAAATAAATATTTATTTATAAGAAAGTAAAAAACAAACATTCGCGCAAGTGTGCGGATCAAACTCTAGTATAAAGTTAAAAGAACACCGAGGCCGATCAGGATCTAGTTTATAGTTAAAAGTCTATGTGTAAAAGTCTTGAATTGGTAACAAAGAAAGAATTATTTTCTTAGGCATCCGTTATAGATATCGCTTTAGCCTTTTGCTATCTGGTTTTGCTGTCATCAAATTCTCTTATCACCCTTTCGGCTCTCATGGCCTCTTCTTCAATGAGCTGGTGAAGAACGTCTTACCGAGCTTCCACGGACCAGATATTCGTGTAACATTTCTAAGTCATTTAAAAAATCAGTTTCGACACAATGGAGTCATAACTTTAATGATGAAGGGAACTAGAGAAGCAAACCTATCAGTTCTGAACTCAAACGGTCGATAAGAGAGTCAAGAATTTCAATCGTTGATTTCCGAGAACTATGGTTCTTTTGAATGAGTTGGTGGAGATTTTGAAGTGTCAAGAATCTGCAGGACAAATAGTGATGACGATTTTCTATAAAGTGAGTACATGTGATGTGAAGAAACAGATGGGAGACTCTGGGAACAGTTTCAAGAAACTTGCCAAGGGAAAACAGAGACCAAGATAGAGAGTTGGATCCAAGCTTTGACCCAACTCGCTAACATAGCCGGAGAGCACTCCCTCAATTGGTTTGTCATTTTTCCCTTAGATTTATTCAACAATTTTAAGATGTCACTTAGTTAGTAGATTATCTATATCGATGAATTAGTCAAGCCGATGATTCACTACAATGACTTAAAAAGGTTAAATAATTTTAAGAATTTTTTTTCCATGTTAGGTGATATGTGTTCAAGTTATCCTAGAGCTAGTGATTACGTTCTCAAATAAGAGGTTCAACTGTATTACTTAGAGATCAAATCTACATAGAGTGATGACAAATAATTGATTTGATAATCGATTTAGTTAAGTTATGCAATTAATAAGACTTCAAAATAAGTAAATTAAGAAATAGTTGGTTTGTAAAGTAAAAAAAATAACTAGATCAAGATTTTTAGGTAATAAATTATAATGGATAGAAACAAAGAGGTTTTCAATCATAGAACACGATTCAATTAGTAAAGATATTATAAGTTATATCTATACTATAGCTAAGCTCAGACTCTACAACTTTCGTGTGCAAATTCGGAATGACCGATTGATCGCCGGTGTGCAAACATCATAGATCAATGGCTTTCTTAGTCAATCATTAAACAATCATATTTCATTGGTTCACTTAGAATTAATAGACCATTCTCTTGACTGTCCCTAGTAACTTAATCTAAGCATGATTTGTTTAGGTAACGATCCTACTCTCGCAGTGTCAAATATCTTAAGATCAGAGTTCTAGTTAGCTACTCTAGAACACAAGCAATAAGTACAATTCTATTGATATATCTAATAATCACCCGAGCAATTATATTGTTTGGCTAATCCATCAAAATCTTTAATAAACTCTAAATCTAACAAAGAGACTACTTAGACATAGCTAAGCAGAAGATAATCATAAACATGAAATAATCCATAAGTAAAGAATAGGGGTAGAAAGTGGGGTTCCAATACAATGATGAAGAAGTCTTGATCATCTCCCCAAAAATCCTAAACTAATATGTTGGTTATGAAAAATATTAAAGCTTGCAAAAAGTCTCTCTTTGCATAAAACACTAGCAAAGACAATAAAAACTAGGTAAAACTCGTACATGGGCAATCTTGTAATTTATGTGACTTGGGTTTCAAGTCGGGTATATTGTGAATTGAGCTTCTGCGCATTGACTGTCGATCGATGGCAAGTGTGCGTTCGATTGACGCAATACTCTATCTCAACTCATACTTTGCTGAATTTGACCAACTACGAGGTTCCTCTCTCTCTCTCTCTAAGCTCCAAAAAGCCTCATAATATATACAATGCTCCAAAAATGTGCTTGGACCGGAAAAGACTCTAAAACATATCTTAGACACACATAACGAACTCCAAATAAGGCCTAGAATATGGTAAAACATGTAAATATTAGGACCTATCAACTCTCACAGGTTTAACCTTGTTTCGCTTGAGGACAATCAAAAGTTTAAACCTATGGAACAGGTTTGAAAAACATGGACTCACAAAATCTATAGTTTATCATTATCACATTTACTACATTACAACCACATCAAACAAGTGTCAATCTTAGAGAAACTTTATAAACATTATCATAGTATAGCAACCAAATTCATTCCTCCAACAACTTAGCAGATACTAACTTCACATATCCTTCTACTAACCTAATTCTTGCATAAAATAAAAGTGCAGGCTTTACCATGGGAATATCGATCAGATGACACATGGACTCTTACCCCTACAAACATCTGAACACATATACAATGTTCTCTGATCTCTTTCTTCCCTCTTTCTTTCTTCTCTAAATCTCTTTATATTATTTTATCTAAGTCTAATGAATCAAAGATGCTGATATAGTCCATCTTGTTCCTCTTTCTTTTTCTTTTCTCTCTTTTTATGTTTTTTTGACAAAGTGTAGATGAGTAATGGGTTCACATGTAATTTAACTATCCTTCGTTTCCACAATGTGTGATCATTCTTTTTTTATTTAGAAAAATGGGGTCACAAGTAGTTTACCTACCCCTCTGCATCTTTCAGGAAATCATCTCAATCTTTTATTTTTATAGATGCCGAAGAGAGAAAGAGAGAAGAGAACCAGAAGTACACAAACTTTTACCTTCCAGACTTGCAAGAGGAATCTGATCCATTGTATTTCAAACCCCAATGCAAGAAAATAAGTCAAATTAAGATGGAGGTTAGCTTCTGTTCCTTCAAACTTTCTAAGCAAGTGTGATATATTGGCATGATGATCCACTTTGGTATCTCTATACTCTCTGAAATCAACAAATCAAGAATGGTACTATAGAATGGTTAGATAATAAGTAAAAATATATAAATCTGATGATAATCTTTTTCTTGACTCAATAAAACTCAATAAAATACATAAGAATAAAAATCCAAAATAGAAAGCAATATCAATAAACTTCCCCCACACTTAAATAACATTGTCCCTAGTGTTATCCCGTCTCGGTTAGCTGGGAAAATTAAAACATAAGTAAAAGTGATGAGGACAGTCGAAAATACCAGACTCTATTGCGAGTTTTGATTGATGGTAATGTCATGATGTCGACCAATGGTTGTGCTCCGTGGTCGACTGATGGCTTGGTTCTCTCTCTTCCGTTTTTTTGTTTTTTTACTGAAAATAAAGAAAATACAAAAATTAGTAAAATCATAAAAATAAAATAATCTTTAAACATACCTAATAGTGGGTTGCCTCCCACTCAATGCTTGGTTATAGTTTTTAACTTGACGTTTAGCACTGTTTGGAATAAAATGGGGGTAGATTATCACTTGTTGGAAAACAAGTGCCCACATCCTCTTTGCTCATTTGGAACTAAGTAACAACGAAGCTTCTTATGGCTTCTGCACCTATGGTTATTTGGCTGTTCATGTTCTCCTTGGTGATCTCAATTTGACTCATCCTCTCTTAAAGGTTGTCAATGTGTTTGTGTAACAAACCAATCATGTTATCTGTCGGTATGGATATGTCATCCAATCCTCTGGATACATCTTGTCTTGAGATGCATAAACTCCATCAAGTTTATCTTCTAGCAGCTTCTCGGTTACCATCCTCTGTCTAAATGGTCTGCGTGAAGCATCGATCGATGGTCGAGCTCGTTTATCGATCATTGGTGCTTCGTCTGATTCTTTCTGTTGTTTTTTTCTGAACCATCTAAAGAGTATAGTCTAATCTTTTGCTTCATATCCTCCATGCACGTACTTAACTAGCTAATATTGTTGTTGAATGGGTAATAAATACCATCAATCCTCTTGTAATAGTCATCCATGAATATCTCCTGGGCTTTGTAGATTCCTTGTACCATATCATCTACTTCTGCTCTTATGTAATAGTCAGCTGAAGGTTGGTCTCCTCAAAATTCTCTATTGCTAAATGAAGATGAGTGTAACCAACCACTGCTGATCTTTGGAGAATCTTTCTCATGTCCTCCTTTGTCACGTTGATGATTATGCCATCTATATCTCGTGCGTTTCCAACTTCATCTCTATAAACTCCATACTCATCTTTGGATTACAACGAAATCTTCATCTAGCTGGATCCTTTTAGGATTTGTACCTTTCTCCCAAATTAGCATCGATCGACGGCATAGGACCATCGTCGATCAATGTCGCAATCCAGGTTTCAACGGATCTTGTGAAATTTCCAGCTTCCTCTAGTGCAAGAGCAGGATACTCGATCGCTTCTCCTTCTAGATAACATTTGTCATAATTTGTGTTACACCTATCATGCCTTGGGTCAGGGTTGTCTTCGATCGATGTCAAAGGATGGGTATTGATCAACTGTTGGTTAGAATCATCGATCAATGTATTGGGCTGGGTGTCGATCGATGCTCCATCGTTAGTCATTCTCTTGCCAAAATCGCAGAAACATGTGGCCACAAGTCCTGGTTCATGAACCAAATCAATGAGAGCAGTCTTGGTTCTAGTTTGAACAGGCTCATAGTAGTGATTTTAATCAATAATATATAGATACAACTTGTTTGTCTTCATGTCGCACACTGCTCCTACTATGGCCATGAAAGCTCTTCCAAGTAGTAGGGATGAATGTTGCTCCAATTGAAAGTCCAAGACATGAAAGTCTACATGAATTAGGGTATAGCCAGTTTTCACTATGCCTCATGAATTCACCTTAGAGCAATCCAAAAAAATTGAATGAATCACTAAAATGCTCTACCTTTAAGCTTAGGACCTCTGCCATGGTTCTTGGCATAATGCTTACTGAAGAAACAGTGTCGCAGAGTGCATGAGGGTAGTCATGTTCTTTGATGTTGCAGGGAACCACAAAAGTTACTAAGGTTGCTTCCCATCTTCAAGTTGAACCTCTACTTTATCTTCTCCCTTAGATGATTAAACATTCTTTCAGTGCCCTCACCAGTCTCTTTGGTTTCTCTAAAGAACATCCACAATCTTGGAGTATAATAAGCTTCCTCGAATGAAGTTTCTAAAGGGATTCCTAGGATTCTCTTAGCAAATTTGTCCATCTGTTTCTCATTAGCTTCCCTTCTAAGATGCTTAGGGACCTTCTTCTTTCCTCTAGAATGTCTATCCATAGCTTCCTCAATTATAATAGGGACTGGTTCATATGTCTGTATGGGTTTGGGTAGGGTGGGTTTCGAGTTCCTATTAGCATATAAAAGACTCACGTTTCTGCTTGGCAACCGACATCCTTTTGTTTCAAACTACAAAAGAAAGCATTTTTGATGTCTGTCCAGGATGTAAGAGATCCTGGTGGTAACTGCTTAAGCCACTTATGAAGCATTTCAAGCAAGCGAATATTTGAAGAGTTTTCATAGAAGGTAGTCCTTAGGGACTCCATTAGCTTTGATAGCAAACACAAGATCCTCAAATCGTTCCAAATGATCCATAAGGTGCTCATGAGAATGACCAGTAAATTGTGTATGTACCACAAGTGTGAAATAGGTTGGCTTCAGCTCAAAATCGTTCCTCGAGAAATATGGAGGACGGATAGCAGATTTGTTAGCATATAATTGATCTAGATGATTGTATTCAGGCAACGTTATGGGTTGAGCAGCATGGGCTTCAGCTCCATTTGAGCTATAGAAGCTTCTTCTGGTTCAGGGATTACAATCCTCTGATCATCAATTCTCTGACATGTTGCATTACACATATGACCATCGAGGTCATACATGTCCCCACTCTCATTCCTAGTCACGATCAACATAGAAACCATCTATGCTCGAGAATCACCGTTGATTGATATCTTGGTATTGGTGTCGAGCGATTTCGGCGGATGAGTGTTTATCGACAAAGAAGTGTTGGCGTCGATCGATGCTTATCGCTTCTCTTTGCGGATGTTATGTTTGATGGATACTATGTCTGAGAAAATTAAGTATTTTTTCTTGTTGCTTCTGGTACTGTTGGACATGCACCTGCCAAAGAAAATAAATTCCTAAGTAAACTAAAAATAAAACCTTGACAAAACTTGCAAAACAAATCTAATGGTGATCCTTTCTTCCTGACAACGACGCCAAATTTGATACATTTTCAAATTACCCTAGAGCTAATGATTACTCTCTCAAATAAGAGGTTCAACTGTAGTACTTAGGGATCGAATCCACAGAGAGCGATGACACAAAATAGATTTGATAATCAACTTACTTAAGCTAGGCAATCAATAAGACTTTAGAATAAGTAAATCAAGAAATAGTTGGTTTGTAAGAAAGTAAGGAAAATAGCTAGATCTAGGGTTTTCAGATAGTGAATTATAAGGGATAGAAGCCAAGAGGTTTTCAATCATAGAACATGAATTAAATTAGTAAAGATATTATAAGTTATATCTATCATATGGCTAACTCAAAATCTACAACATTTTTGTGCAAATTCGGAATGACGTCAATCGATGGTATGAAAATGACATCGATCGATGGCTTTCTTAGCCAAGCATTA
The DNA here is from genome assembly GCA_905132885.1 of Moricandia moricandioides. Lineage (NCBI taxonomy): Eukaryota > Viridiplantae > Streptophyta > Magnoliopsida > Brassicales > Brassicaceae > Moricandia > Moricandia moricandioides. The sequence continues at coordinate 843,373 of CAJHQQ010000006.1, forward strand.
AACGATCAGATTCCATTGGCTCACTTAGAATTACTAGACCATTCTTTCAAATGTCACTAGTAACTTAAGCTCAACAGGATTTTTTCAGCTAACAATCATACTCTCGCAGTGTCAATTATCCTAAGATCAGAATTCTAGTTAGCTACTCTAGAACACAAGCAATAAGTACAATTCTGTTGATATATCTAATAACCCCCTAGCAATTATATTGTTTGGCTAATCAATCAAAACATTTAATAAACCTAAAATCTAACAAGGCGACTACTCAGACATAATCTCTACAACGTTCCAAAGTGTACATGGACCTGAAAGACACTAGGACATATCCTATACACACATAAGAGACTCCAAATATGGTCTAAAATAGGTAAATATTAGGACATATCATTAGGGACAATGAAGTCAAAATGATCCTTAAGTGATGCAATCATTCTCTTATTTGTGAGAGTTTTTGTAGGGCAATTTGAACTATATCAAAAAGTCTCATGAATAAGCTCAAAATTCTCACTTTCTCTAACGCCTCATGCACCGTTAACATGAAATCCGGCTTCAAATTTATAATCAATAGGTTACTTCAACCCCTTCCATCATGAATAGACGCTCAGGGAGAGTTGAGTCCCATACATCAGATAAACCACCACCTACACAATCAAAATCTTCATCAGCGAATGAATTCCCAAATGATGGTGAGTTCTTAGAGAATATATGAGGAAAAAAAATTGGATTGTATGATGTTACCTTTATCAAGAAAGTTACTAAAATCCTAAATTTTGAACATCAAGAGAAACTCTGATTTTCTAGAGTTATCAGCGCTTTAAAAATATAAAGGAGCGAAGGTAGTGACTGAAAGTAAAAATAAAAAGGATATACGGTTTAAATTACCTTAGAATTTTTTTTAAAAAAAGGTGTCGCTAGGATTTTTGTTCTCGCGTTTATAGCATTCTAACTAAACTGAATTTAGGTTTGGGGGTAAATTCGATTTTTAACATGAAGAAAGTGCTCACTACCTTAGGAGTGCTTTTCCTTGACAAAACAAACTTTAAGGTGCCTTATCTATTACTATAAAGATAAGCTTCCTCCCTCATGGGAGTGCCACCTCATCAAATAGGGGTGTTTGTAGCTTGACACATGTCTATCTGATAATGGGTTTTTGTCTCATTTTATTTCTGCAGATGGGCTTTGCATATCCGAGCCCACATACAGTAAGTCACCCTATCTATCCGGTAATTAAGGCTTTCGTTTCCATTTTGTGTCTGCATATGGGCTTTGCCCAAATGAGCCCACTTTATATTTTGTTAACTAACTATCGAGCATTTGATACTAAAATAATTGGTTATGTTTTTCTATCGGTTATTAAAAATCATTGGTACACCACATTTAAAATGAATACACATTTGTTTTCGATAATAATTATAAAATAATAGGAATCATTACATCCACTGGAGCACAAAACTTAAAAAAGGTTGTATATTGTCTGTTTTACTGCTTCAAGTTTCACTAAAAAATGTTTTCATGAATTTATCAAGGAAACTCTAACAATGATATGTAGAAAATAGGTACGTACAGCAAAAAAGCCCCATCGGTTACATGTGGGACAAATGGGATAATCACGAATTTTAGGATATCTAGATACGTGATTTAAATATTTGGATCCAGCTCCGTATCTTCTTGGTATACTGACATCGGATATCAATTTACCTATTGTGATATCCACGGAACTTATTAAAATAAGTATACAAGAATTTATATTGTTTCATTAAATAATATAATCATCTACAATATATAAAATCATCTACATCATATGTGTTATATTATTTTAACATATTTTATAAATATTGGTTAAAAATTAAAACTAAAATCTTTACATAATTTATAATTTAAATAACATAAATAAAATGAAAAGAATACGAATAGTCATTTACCATTTGATATCGTAAATAAAAAACAGCATAACTTATTAAAAATAGTATTATTAAATTTAGTTATATTAATCCATTTGTGTTAAAGTTTAAATTTTCCATTGAAAAAGTAATTACATGTGTTAATCAAACTTATACTTAATAATACTTTTAACATTATATATAAGTAAAACATTTAAGTAAAATCAGAATATTAATAAATAAAATAAAAATATTTCAAATTAATGATAATATATAGTAAATTGTTAATATGTGACAATAAATTTATATTAGATAAATTTAATGTCAAAAATAATATTCTAAAAATTAATTAATATCATTTTGTTTTGCATATCATAATTATTTATTTGGATAACATGGTATACTTGGACATTAAATATAATAACATATACAAAATTCAAACAAATATTTATGTTTATGACTAATAAAATTAGTAGGTTTTCAAGTTGAATAACTTATTTAAAATATGTTTAGTATAATGCGTTAGCTATTAATTTTTGTATATATATAAATATTTTTTAAATACAAGTAAAATGTCACTAAATTCAAAAAATAAACGTATAAAATAGAAAATATCCATATTTCTATGTTAAATTCAGATGACTATTGTTATAAGAAATTTGCTTACTATTAAAGTTTAAAATAGAAAAAATATCGAAAATAAGATAACACATTTAAATTTTGTGAATTTTTTTAATAGTTAAACAATTATGAATTATAAAAAGGATGATAACAAAATAATAAAAGTTAATGTAACTTATTATTGAATGTAAAATAAAAAATAAATAAATCATAACTTATGCAAAACAAACAAATTAGAAAAATGTACACCGGCATAATAGAAATAGAACATAAACTTATTCAAATAATCACAATAATCGTTTAAGAAAACTTAGTCAACCGAGCAAATTGAGACCGAATCATTTTACAACAAACAAATTCAACGAAAAAAAGAAGAAAAAAAGAAAAAAAATAATCATCAACACATAATAGCACCAAGATCTTCAAAACTAAACACAAAATTTAAACAAAGACATAATGGACATGTTAAAAGGAAAAAAAAAATGCATTGAGCTATTTTGGTATTTAAGTATGTCTTGAATTTTAAAATAAATATGCCATAAAGTTACATGAAATGTAGATAAATCTTGAAACAAACGAATGCAAATCTATAATGAAAAAAATATTATGGGTGAGACTAAAGAATTATTTACTAAGAAGAAAAGAGAAAAATAAATTTTAAATCAAAACGTAAAATTAAAATCCCGAGCGAAGCGCGGGTTTCCCCTAGTAATGAAAAAAAATCTTGTTTTATGTACGTTTCTCTTTATTTATTCATGTCAATAATAAATATATTGACAAACTACAATTTTAGTATACTCACTAGTTTTGTTTGAATATTACAAGTGGTATTGGAACGTACAAGTGACTCCAACTAGATTGTTAATTTTTAGAATGAAATGATGTGAAATGACTTATTCCATTAATATTAAAAAAATTAGCATTTGACTTAAATGGAATAGAATACTTGTTCCATCAATTCCGCAAATAAATAGATAAAATACAATGAGAATTATTCCATAATAAATTTGTTTATGAATGAATGGAATGATTTTGTTGTATTTCATTCCTATTATTCCTTTTATTTTAGTTTCATCTATTCGTTATTGTTTTACCAAGTTACAGTAAAAATAAACAAATGGATGGTAAAGGTAAGATGGTTTTTGCAGAAAACGCTGTTTGCAAACGATAATTGTTATTACAGAGGGGTTTTTTTCGAGTAAACAATTAGAGAGTTGTTTTCAAAAGTTTCCTACTTTTTCGTTTTGTCAATAGTGTTTCCACACATGAGACAAAAAAAATGATGGGTTAATCAATCAGTAAATGCAGAGTTCTGAAAATCGTCAAAACTTACCCATTTACATGATCCAGACTCCGTCAATACTAAAAGAAAAAGACTGACTGACCTTAGATTAAAAGTTTTGGAAAAATATGTACATTTTTCTTTGGCGTTTTCCATTAGTAGTTAAAAGTCGGACGTATGTGTAAAAGTCTTGACTTGAAAAGAAAAAAAAACTTTTGCGTTTACGTTAATTTACGTACTGTACTGAGTTATCTTTTATACTGGTTTTGTTGTCATCAAATTCTCTTTAGTCACCCTTTTGATTTCTCATGGCGTCTTCTTCTCGCAACTGGAGATACAACGTCTTCCCGAGCTTCCACGGCCCAGATGTTCGTGTAACATTTCTAAGTCATTTAAAAAAGCAGTTTCAACACAATGGGATCCTAACGTTCAACGATGAAGGGATCGAGAGAAGCAAACCGATCGGTTCTGAACTCATAAGGGCGATAAGAGAGTCAAAAATCTCAATGGTGGTGCTCTCAGAGAACTATGGTTCTTCAAGTTCGTGCTTGAGTGAGCTGGTGGAGATTTTGAAGTGTCAAGAATCTGAGGGACAAATAGTGATGACGATTTTCTACAAAGTTGATCCATCTGATGTGAGGAAACAGATGGGAAAGTTTGGGAATGCTTTCAAGAAAACTTGCCAAGGGAAAACAGAAATGGAGATGGAGAGTTGGATCCAAGCTTTGACCCATGTCGCCAACATAGCCGGAGAGCACTCCCTCAAGTGGTTTGTTATTTTCTTCCCTGGATTTATTCAACAATTTTAAGTTGTCATCTAGTTAGTACTTAGAGCATGATTAACCGGGGTCTCTTAAGGTGTGGTTTTTAGCTTTTCTAAGAGACGTATATATCTTAGCTTTTAACTAAGAAAACCTAAGAACCGTCTCTTAAATTAGAACCATAAGAGCCGTCTCTTAGCGGGAAAAATGTAAAAAAAAAAAAAAAAATTAAAAAGACAAATTTTACGGTAAGAACATCACCTTAAGAGATCCGGGTTAATCATGGTCTTAGTAGCTTAACTATGGATGAATCAGTCAAGCTGATGATTCACTACAATGACCTAAACAGGTTAAGGGGCTGACTGGTGTAACCGCAGCGGTTGCGTTTGCGACTGCGGGTGTTTGCGGATGCGGGCGGTTGCGGTTTTATGTGTTATTAAGATATTTGGACGACTGGTAAAGCGGTTAAAAATTGTTGCGTTTGCGGGATATTTATGACTGGTTAACTACTAAATGCAGCAGTGGTTAGATAATAAATTAACAATATTTATATTTTATATAATTATAATAATATTAAAAATCATATTATTATACTAAATATAAAAATTATATTTATAAAATTATACTATTAAATTATTTTAAAATTATAGAAATATTTTTCTTCAAAGTTTTATAATATAAATTACAATATAATGTATACATTTTGGTATTTTATTATTTAATTTAAAATTTTAATTGATTATTTTTATTTTTTGTTATATAGTTTTTTTGATAAAAAAATATTTACCCTCCCGCAACCGCCCGCAACCGCAAACGCTAGCTAGAACCAGCTTTTGAATTTTAGAGGTTTATAGCGGTTTGAAGCGATTTATTGCGTTTTGTATGATTGTTATAAAACGCCAACAACCGCTACCAATCGTAAAAGCTGCGTTTGCGGGTGGTAGCGGGAAAACCAGTCAACCCCTAAGTAATCTTTGAAATTTTTGCTTTTCTTGTTAGGGACAATGAAGCAAAAATGATTGAGAAGATTGCCACAGATGTTTCAGACAAACTAAATGATACACCTTCTAGGGACTTTGATGGGATGGTAGGAATTGAAGGTCACTTGGGGGAAATTAAATCTTTGTTACTTTTAGAAAATTTTGGACCTATGACCTTAGGAATATCAGGTCCAGCCGGTATTGGTAAAACCACCATTGCGAAAGCTTTATACAACCAACTCTCTAAAGAATTCCCCCTTAGTTATTTCATGAAAAATGTCAAGGAAAGTTATAGGAATGTTGATAGTGATGATCATGGTTCAAAACTCCGTTTACAAGAAGAGCTGCTTTCGAACATTTTGAACCAAAACAGCATGAATATATGTCACTTAGATGTGATATATGAAAGGTTATGCAACCAAAAGGTTCTTATTGTTCTTGATGATGTAGATAGTCTTGATCAAATACATGCCTTAGCTAAGGATATATGTCGTTTTGGTCATGGAAGTAGGATTATTGTGACTACTAAAGATCGAGAGCTTTTGGAAAGATATGACATCAACAATATATACCATGTGGGTTTTCCATCTAATGGAGAAGCTCTTGAAATATTATGTAGATATGCTTTTGGGAGAAGATCTCCACATTATGGTTTTGAAAAGCTGGCGATAAGAGTAACAAATCTTTGCGGTAATCTTCCATTATGTCTCCGTGTTGTGGGTTCATCTTTACGCGGGAAAAGTGGGTGTGATTGGGAAGTTATAATCCATAGGCTAGAAATCAGTCTTCACAGAGATGTTGAGAGAGTTTTAAGAATCGGATATGAGAGTTTACATGAGAAAGATCAAGCTCTGTTTCTTTACATTGCGATCTTCTTCAACTACAAAGACGAGGATTACATAAAATTGATGCTCGGTGATTGTAATTTGGATGTTGAGCATGGGTTGAGAAACCTAGTCAATATCTCTCTCATAGACATATCTACCGATGGAGATATAGAGGTTCACAACTTACTGCAACAAATGGGTAGACAAGTCATTCATAGACTAGAACCATGGAAACGCCACATTTTAATTGATCCTCATGAGATCTGTGATGTCCTTGAATATGATAGAGTAAGTTTTTATTTTACTCCTTCCTTGTATTCATTAGGTCGACTTAATTACTTTAAACAATTCATTTGGTGAAGATAAACATCTTACATGTTTTGCTAACAGTTCCTTAAATTTTTGGATTTTGGTTTAGGGTACTAGAACCGTGTCTGGCATATCTTTCGATACATCAAACACCAACGAAGTGCTTGTAGGCGAGGGAGCTTTTAAAAGAATGTGTAACCTTCAATTCCTCAATGTCCACAAAAGAAAACATGGTGAAAATGGTAGGGTGCGCATACCTCTGTACATGGAGTTTCCACCTCGACTTAAATTATTACATTGGGAGGCATACCCAAAAAAAAGTCTCCCTTTGAGATTTCATCTCAAAATCTCGTTGAACTCCATATGCGTAATAGCCAGCTAGAGAAGCTCTGGGATGGATCTCAGGTTTGATTTAGTTTAAATATACTACCTCCATTACTTAATTGATAGATTTTCTAGTGTTTTCACACGTATTATTAAAATACAATAAATCACTATTATAAATAAATTAGTTTTGCAATTATTAATTTCTAATGAATTTTAACCACTAATAATTAAATAAACTCAATTAATTTTTTTGAAATTTACAACTTCTACATAAAAAACACAAAATTTCTATTTTTGTGAAATAAGTTTTATTCTAAAACATATATCTTAATTGAACATAAGGAATATAGATTAGTCATCTAAAATGGAAACATTTCCCGAAGCGGCATTTAAGATATACACTATTTAAAAGATTTAAAGATAGTTTCTGAAGCCTTATATGGTCGAACTTATGTACTAGACCATTCTGGTTTGATAGCTATCCAAACTTTATAGTTTTTTTTAAAAAAAAACTATTGTTTGCAATATTAAATTTTTTGTTTTTTTTTTTGTTTTATGTGGCTTTTACAAACTAGTCTTTACCAAATCTTATGATTGGGTTAGGTAAAGAGACTTAAGCCAAACAAAACAAAATTCTTTACTCGACCCAAACCAGATCCTAACTTAATGAAATTCCCAATTACAAAACTAGTTGATTACAAGCAGGCTCAAAAAGGTGAAAACCATAGACTAAGAGCAAAGACGACCCACCGCCATTTGCTAGGTCTGGGATTTATTATCCGGGATCCGGATCCAATCCGAGATCAGCTCTAGATCCGCTCCGAAAATATGATATCCAGGGTGCCTAGATCCGGATAGTAAAATATCGTATCCGTCCCAAGTAGATCCGAATCCAAATATCTTATTTTTTAGATTTGGATATTTGGATCAAGATCCGTGTTTTTAAAATATATTAAATTCTTAAATTTATTAATAATTATATTAGTATTTATACATAAAATAAAATTTATAATATTATATTTTAATTTTATTAATATAATATGTCATATATATTCATAAATTTTGCATAAATATTTAATCTCTGTATTACTTTTAGAATATTTGTATTTTTAAAATATATTTTTTGTTTTTAATTATTTTTACGGATCCAGATCCGAATCCGGATATTCGTGGGTATCACAATAGGTCGACGGATATCCAAAGTCTGGATACACAGAAAACACGGATCCAGATCTTGATACTAAAAATCACGGATTCGACGAATCCGAATCCGGATCAGGATACCCCAAATTTCCCAGATATCCGTATACGTCCCATCCTTAGCTGTTGCGGCATAGTGGCACACCGAACCTTCAGAGCAAGAAAGCTCTCAGGGCAACGAGCACCATTAAGAACATAGTGTTACAAACAATCACCTCTAGCCACTGCCACTAATGGGGAACCGACGTGAGATAAAGAAACTACATGCCGGCACACAGACCGCCTTCCAACCACAAACAAGATCCGAAACTTTCGAACACACCGAGATCCAAAGCGAGGGAGGAGTAAATATCAAACCTAGTGCATGCAAGCAAAAGCGATGGACGAGAGAGAAAGGACCCTCATAGGAGGAGAATACCTAGTGAAAACTCCGGGGAGGAGCAAATCTACAGTTCCCAGGCAGATCCACAATCCAAGGTGATGTCCAACGAGCCTCCACCGCGAACCCATATGCTACCGCCCCACACACACAACTTCAGCGAAACTGCAGCACACCACACTATGCTTCAACACATCATATCCGAAGAAATGGATGTGACTAGAAGGGAGGAGGAACTGCTAAGAGAACCTCAAGACATGTCCTCGAAGCCAAGAAAAGATCCGCCAAAACTAAGCCACCTCCCAAGCGGCACCATGCAACCACCACATGTCAAGGAAGAAATTCTGCAGGGTTTGAGGAAGGATTACAACATATGATGAGAAGAAGGGAGAAAAAAGATGGAGAAGAGACGTGGTTCTCGCTGGTGAATATTAATCTAAATGGTTTTCATGGCCTCAAAATAATCTAAGACAGCCTAATTAAATCTGCATGGTCCAACAAGTGGTGAAATTACTAATATACCATTAGTGAAGCTCTATTCTAAGCCACACAATCAAATTAGTCTGAACCACATGATTCTTTTTTTTTCTTTTATTTTTTTTTGTTTTGGTTGGGACCCACTTTTTAGTTTTTCTTCATTCTCTTCACAAAACACGAAAATAGTACAACTCATATTACTCATACAACCAAACATGTTAACAAATAATATAAATGGTAGACTTCATGTATCGTATACAACTATATAACAATTATGACTAGTAATTATGCATTTTATATGAAAATAAACATATATATATATATATATATATCAATTGGTCTATAGTTACAAAGATTAATCTATTTTAATTGAATTTTTTATACTTTCATGAAATTATTACTTTACATTCTTAAATCTGCATTATGTACCTTATACTTTTATTTTTTAAACTGAATTAGCCATATTATTATGGAAAATAAACATTGAACATTTTTTACAAATGTTCAATATGAAAATATTGGCACAACCTCAAAACTAAACATATAAAAAGCTGGTATAGCTTACATTACATACCAACTTTGTCATTTTAGAAATTTACAAAACTAATTTGGTATTTCATATGATAAAAAGCATGAAATAACTAAATTGGTATGTGGTCAGAAGGTTTTCTTCTAATTTATTTAAAGTTTTACAAAAACAAATTGGTACTTATTACACCCCCCAATAATTACATGGTCTACCTTATACTTCTAGGGTTTTTTTACATGTTTAACAACAATATTTTCGAATAACATACATCAAGCGTATTTTTACAAAATTTATGATTCCAAAATATGTTATACATAGTATAGACGCATAAATAAATGGTACAACTGATGCATTTATGTTTTGTATATGGTACAACTAAGTTTTTCCATTTCACAGCAAAAGTACAACTACGTTCATTGTGGTACAATTCAAAAACTGGTACAACTATGTATTATTAAAAGACTTAGTTTTCTAGTTATACCAGTCATACCTATTTTTCTCTTAGTTGTACTAGCAATACCAGTTATACCAATCATACATAATTATTTTCATATAATTTTGTATTTTATAAGCTTTCATTATCTTAATGGAAGTATATTTCTATTGATAACCGTAAAATCGTTTTCAAGCATATGCAACATCCCATAAAAAAATCATATATATCATCATCACTCTTCACTGCGTGTTTATACAAATATATATATTTTTAATCAAAAATGTTATGATAAACTGAGTGGACCTAGCAATTTGAAAAACATAAGAATAAAAATGACGTTAAGGCGAGAAATCTTTATATATATATATTCCAAACATGTCATCTCTTCATAAAAAATATGCAAGTTTTATCATGTTATTCTTGTATATGCATTTATAGTTAGTCTATCTCTTATCATATTTCATCTACATATCAAGAAAATTGACTTTAAGGTGAGAAATCTACCACTCGATGTTAAAACAACACAGTTCAAGTGTTTCCACAATTAAACTAGTATTATTACTATAATAGATTGAAAATTCTGGAAAATAGCAAGGACATATTTGAAAATGTGCTCCTTCTTCATTTAAAATAAAAGAAAATAATGAAAAATAAAGGGTCTATTTTAAAATTTATAAGTTACTAGAGTCATATGAGAATTTGATACTTGAATTATGGATCAATATGATTTGACCAAATTCAATCTGTTTTGATTGAGTATAAAAATATAATAAAAGGTATAACTAAATATTTTTTTATTATTTGTCTTTTAAATTTTTTATACCAACTTACTACTTATTAAAATTTCCAGTAGAAATAATCATTAAATAAATGTTAAATAATCCAAATTTAAAATTAACATAAATGGTATCTTAACATTATAGATCTGTAGTCTTGAATTGTAAATTTTTATTGCTTAACATCAAATATAATAAAAATTATTTGTAGCCTTGTTATTTCAGAAATTTTATTATAATAATTCAGAATTAATAAGAAAATATAATTAATAAGTTTTATTTATTGTAGTTGATTATAAAAAACTTGGTTTTGTTCATTCCAGATATTTATCCAACCTAGATATGTTCTCTGCCACTGTTTAATTTGGTTACCGCTGGTCCAGCCCGGTTAAAAAATAAATAATCAAATGTAAAAGTTTCAAGCAAAGAGGGAGAAACTAGGCTTGGACAATCAGGTTTTCAGGGTCGGGTTCGACTCGGTTCTTTTCAGATATGGATCCTTTGGGTCCTAGACGTTTGGGTCCAACTAAGGACTTTGGAAATTTTGGTTTGGTACGAGTAAGTTTTTAAAGTCAGTTTCAGTCCAGGTCTATAATTAAAATACATGTAAAATACCTATAACTTTGGGTACATAGCGGGTTAGGGTAGGTTTCGCTATTTAAGATCAAAATAATATCCAAAATATCTAAACCTCATAAAAATTTAGTCGAATTCTCTTATATTTACCTAAATTTTGCAAAATAATCAAAAATAGAATAATAATACTTAAAATTTAAAATTTAAACTCTAAAATTTTGGCATTAAACTTTTCACATTCTTAAAAATGTTACAAAAATAATAATGAATAATGAAAGCAAAAATATATTACAAATAAATCATAAACTAGTATATAGAAAATAAAACACATGGTGCCATAGTCTTGGATATTTATGTTTAGAGGCCAGTATGAATTAGAGGTTGATTGTTTGTGGTTTTTAAAACAGTTTTTGGTTTTTGTTTTTCTAAAAACTATTTTTCTGCCATTCAAGATTTTTAGAAAAGAGATTCCCTAAAAGTTCGGGAAACTAGATTTTGAAAATAACTACCTTTTCTTCACAAAAACTAAAATCTAGGTTTTCTTGGTTTTTCAATTGTACGTGACTTTTTGTTTTCTTTTGGTTAAAATTTTCTTATAATACTGCACTTATATAACAAAATAAATAAATAAATCAAAGTGATGAAACAATAACTAATCCAATTCGTTAGAGTTGAATCGAAACAATTTATTTGACATCTAAAATTTAATTAAAAAATATAATAATTTTGTTTAAACTTTAGAGCTTTGTTTAGGTAAATTATTTAATAATTTTCTAACTAATATTTTACTATAAAATTTAATTATAGAAAATTTAATTAAATTTGTTACATATTGAGTTGCAAGAGCTATATATTTACTAGACTATTATATTTAAATTTTAAGTTTTCAGCTATTAACATTTATAAATTTGTTGGGGTCAAAACTTTTATAATATTTTAATTAACATAAACTTATACACTTATCCTAATCTTGGAATGTATTTAAAATTTGTTTAGTTTGTTTAAATAAAAGTCTAACTAGTTTATGTTGTAATATTTTGTATTATTTATTAAATTTAGAAAAAAATAATAACTTATATATAATCCATTTGCATATTTAAATTCTTCACAGAGAATTAAATTTTTGTAGTTAACCATTAATGAATATATATAGATTATAGTTATGGTAAAATTTATTAAAAATGATGTCTACACATTTTACTTAAATTTTTACATATACGGATTTATACATAAATTATATGTACAAGCTTATAAAATAAAGTATATATATATATATAGATATACATATAAAATTTTATGTTTAAACATGAATTAAATTTCAAGTTTATGTTTAAACATAGAATTATATTATTTTGTGTTTGTTTTTTTTCAATTTTAAAATAAGCTTATGTATGTTTTGGTAATGATATTTTATTATTTCCAGAATAAATATTTTAATTTTAATAATATTCTAATTATTATTTTAAAAGAAAAAAACAAAAACTAAAAACCAAAATCTAAAACTACCATTCTTGTTTTTCAGAAAACTAAAATCTATTGCAAAATCAAAAACCAAAAATCAAAATCTAAAATCTAAAAACCAAAAACTAAAAACCAAAAATCAAAAACCAAAATCTAGAAACTAAACAAACAATCATCACCTTAGTTTTTTTTTTGGATAGGGTCGGGTATATTAAGGTAGGTTTTTTCGTGTCTGGGTCTATTTATTACTGCTTATTAGTTCCAGTTTTTCTTGGTGAATGAAATTTGGATTTAACTATTCATTTATAAATTTTTGGTTCGGTTTAAGGACATATATCTTCTTTTTCTTTCAAGAAATAATTATATATAAAATCAACCCTAAATAGGGCAAATTGAAATAGTTACCGAGGAAACCAGTGAACCTGAGAAACATAGATTTTTTCAAGTTGATTTTGGTTTGGATTTTCGGGTTTAGAGAGAAATTGCGGAGAGCTTAACAAAAAAAAAATCTTTTGCTTCAAACAGATTTCTTTAGATCCAACTCGGATATACCAATAACTATTGAGTGGAAAGATATAATCTTACAAATGAATGGTCAACGAAAGAGCTGACAAGCCAAAACCTCCAGCACTTCGAGAGCTTCTGGAACCAAATACACGTCTAAAATACATCAAACAACATGATGGAAAAGTAAAACATTCCTTTATATGAACGTGTACTTGTTATTCATATTTTAATGGTATTCTCTCTCCTGTTTGGTGTTTGGTTTTGGTTTCAGCCGCTTACAAATCTCAAGAAGATGGATTTGTCAATGTCCTATCAGTTGAAAGAACTCCCAGATCTTTCAAGTACAACAAATCTCGAGAGATTGAGTCTGAATGACTGCAATAGTCTGGTAGAGATTCCATCCTCCTTTTCGAATCTTCAAAAGCTCAAATTTTTGAGCATGCATGCTTGCACAAAGCTAGAAATCATTCCAGCTCACATGAACTTGGCATCTCTTGATACTGTTAATATGATGGCATGCCAGAGGTTAAGAAACTTTCCAGACATCTCTAGGAACATCTCATGGTTCTCTGTCTCTGTTGAGGAACTAGAAGAAGTCCCTGAGTCGATTAGGCTTTGGTCTCGTCTTCGTGTTCTCATCATTACCAGCAAAGGAAAGCTGAAGCCATTAGCCCATCTTCCCCAAAGTGTAACGGAACTACACCTATGCTACATTGGTGTGCAATGGATGTCAGATATGAAGAAAAGTCACCAGCGGGTACAACATTATCTAAACAGCTGCACAAAACTCGCATCACTAACAAAATCGCTTAGGGGAGATTTTGAATCAAAGAAGGGACTTCCTTGCCCCTATGGCACTACATATGAGCAACTCAATTACACAAACTGCTTTAAACTGGACCATGAAGCACGGAAAGCAATTATAACAAAAAATCTTACTCATGGTTGGGCTTGTTTGCCTGGAAGAGAAATGCCTGTAGAGTTTGATCACCGAGCCAAAGGAAATTTATTGACCATAAGTACCATGGGTAACATTCCTCTCACCATTTTAAAGGTGTGCGTAGTGATTTCACCTAACCAGCAAACCAGAGAACTGGAACAGCTATTGTGTCGTCGTATAGGCAAGGGCAGTGAAGATATCAGTGTTTACACCATTCCTAGTATTCAAAGAAAACATCTGTTTCTGTTTCCTTCATACTTGTACGAAGACGTTACTAGCAGAGTAACAATGGAGGCAAGAGAAAGTTGTGTTGTTCTATTCATCTCATAGGGGAATATATATACACGAGGTTGTATGCCCTAATATCGTAGACGTACTTTACAAGGTATAATAAATACGAACTCTAGAATAGGAAATATAGGAGATCTTTACATAATACTCATCAATACTCCCCCTCAAGTTGGAGCATGTAGATCACGAATGCCCAACTTGCGAAGAAGATGAGTGAATTGTAGTGAACCGAGAGCTTTCGTGAGAGCATCTGCAAGCTGGTTTGATGTATGTACCTTGAATGTAGCAATGAGTCCTGCTTGGAGAGCATCACGTACGAAATGGCAATCTGCTTCGATGTGTTTAGTTCGCTCATGAAAAACGGGATTGGCAGCTATATGGAGGGCTGCCTGGCTATCACAAAAGAGAGAAATAGGACCAGGATGTGTAATACCAAAACATGAGAGAAGTTCACGATCCCATTTCAACTCACAAGTCGTATACCGCATTGCTCGATATTCAGCCTCTGCTGAGGATAATGATACCGTCTTCTGCTTCTTTGTCTTCCATGCAATTGGAGATCCTCCAAGGAGAATAACATAGCCAGTCAGAGATCGCCTAGTGAGAGGGCATGCTGCCCAGTCAGAATCACAGTAAGCCGACTCGAGATTACTATCTGTCGTTAACAAAATCCCTTGTCCTGGACAACCTTTTAGATATCGCACTACACGAAGTGCAGCCTCCCAGTGTTTAACTTGTGGTTGCTTGAGAAATTGTGCAAGAACATGTACCACGTATGCTAGCTCGGGACGTGTAACCGAGAGATAAACCAGTCGACCAACAAGACGTCGATATTGTTCAGCGTTTGTATACGGACCGTCTTCCTTAACTTGCAAACGATGGTTTTGTTCAATAGGAGTGGATACGGGTTTGCTTGCTAACAATCCACACTCATCGATAATGTCCAAAATATACTTCCGTTGCGATAAATATATACCCTCTGGTGATCTAGCAACCTCGATACCCAGAAAATACTTCAATGGACCCAAATCTTTCATCTTAAAGCATTCACTCAAATATTCCTTAAACTGAGAAATAGCACCAGAATCACTTCCTCCAATCAATAAGTCATCAACATAAACCAATACGTACAATCGCATATCCCCTTGAGCCAAGTAAAAGAGTGAATAGTCAGAATACGTCTGAATAAATCCATACTCAAGTAAAGCAGTCGTAAGCTTCGCAAACCAACAACGCGGAGCTTGACGTAAGCCATACAAAGACTTGCGGAGACGACAAACCTTATTGCTACCAGATGAATGAAATCCCGGAGGTAAAGTCATGTATACTTCCTCTTCTAAGTCACCATGGAGAAAAGCATTATGTACATCCATCTGATGGACTTCCCATTTCTTTGTAGCCGCAACTTTAAGAAACATTCGTATCGTAGTCATTTTTGCAACTGGTGCAAAAGTCTCCTCGTAATCTTTGCCTGCGATTTGCCTATCACCACGTATAACAAGTCGCGCTTTGTAGCGCTCAATCGATCCATCCGAATTATGTTTAATGGTGAAGACCCAACGACAACCAAGAGCCTTCTTTCCTGGAGGAAGGTCAGTAATGTACCATGTATCGTTTACTTCAAGAGCATCAATTTCAGTTCTCATTGCCTCACACCACTCCGTCAATCGAACAGCTTCAGCATATGTTTTTGGCGCAACTGCTGCTGTGACCGCAGCGAGAAATGCTTGGTGTTTATCTGAAAATCGTTCACATGTTACATAGTTCGAGATCGGGTAGAGAACCGTACCTGGAGAGGGATCTGAAGACGCTGGTGGTGGGGTGCGGTGGGAAGGGTCAATGGAGCATGTTGTCGAGTAGAGAACATAATCCTTGAGTCGTCTTGACATAGTATGATCTCGCTTTCCACGGCCAAGCTCTTCTACTGGAGTAGGCTCTGAAGCTGATTCTGTATCGCCAACACTATCAACTTGTGGTTCAGACACAACAATAGCCTCTGGCATATCAGTTGGAGCAACTAATGAACTCCCCCTGTCGTCTGTATTATCTGGTAAGTCCATATCTTGCACGAGTAGAGTAGTCGTATCAACATCTTTGCTTCCAGATTCTATGGGAAATTCATGATTCCACATACCCGAAGATGGTAAGTTCTGGGAATCCACTACTGTATCTTGAGTAGCAGGCATAGCAAATGGAAACTCCTGCTCGTAAAATACTACATCACGTGACACAAAGTACTCTTGTTTTTCAATGTCAAACAATCGCCATCCTTTTTGGCCATAAGGATACCCAACAAAAATGCATTTCCGGCTTCTTTCACCAAACTTATCATTATCGCGAGATTTCTTGTGAGCAAAGCATAAACATCCAAATACCTTCAGCCTATCAAAGTGTGGAGCTGTATCATACAATAATTCGTAAGGTGTCTTGCCATGTAACAGATTTGAAGGCGTTCTGTTAATCAAATGAGCAGCGGCTAAGACGCATTCTCCCCAAAAGCGTATCGGTAGACTTGCTTGAAACATGAGTGAGCGAGAGACATTCAATATATGGCGATGTTTCCTCTCAACTCTGCCATTTTGTTGCGGTGTATACACACATGACGTCTGGTGTAAAATTCCTTCATGCTTAAAGAATGGTTTCAAACAAGTGAATTCCGATCCATTATCACTTCTCACCACTCGAACCCGCTTATCAAACTGACGCTCAGCCATAGAACAAAATTGTTTAATGTAGGTTGCCACCTCTCGTTTTTCTCGCAAGAGATAAATCCAGACTGCCCGCGAAAAATCATCAACAATCGTAAGAAAATACGCAGCACCGGAGGAAGAAACCGTGCGATAAGGTCCCCATACGTCACAATGAATTAATGCAAATAACTCAGCAGCTTTATTAGTACTTTCTTGAAAACAATCACGGGTTTGCTTAGCCCGAAAACAAGTATCACAAACTACTTCTGCTTCTGAAGGTTTCCCAACGTCAACATGACTCGACAAAAATGATAAAATCCTATTTGATGGATGTCCTAAACGACGATGCCAAAGATCTCTTGCCCCAAAACTTGCTGCCGCTTGAGCTTGAGCACCAATGACACCACGGAAAATATAGACCCCTCCACACTCTTCACCCGCACCAATCAGCGTCTTCGAAGTACGGTCCTGCAAAACACATAATTCTTCAGTGAACGTAATAGATCCTTTTGTTGTTGTAAGCAACTTTGCCACAGATATTAAAGAGCATTTTAGTTCTGGAGAATATAATACTCCACGAAGCCACAAATCTCCTCCTAGACAAATATCCCCTTGTTTGCTAGCAATGGCTTGATCTCCATCCGGCAATCCGATTGAACAAGGGAAAATATCAACAATATTGCTTAAGAGACCAAGGTTCCATGTCATATGGTGGGAGGCTCCTGTGTCAATAATGAATTCAACATCATCTTTCTTACCAGTCAACTTGTCCACAGAATCAGACTGCTTCGTGTTGAGGAACTTCACAAGCGCATTCCATTGGTCATCGTTTAGGTTTGGTAATGATCCACGATCAAACTCCTGTCTTTTAACAGAGTTCGCCGTTGGCTGAACCGAGCCGAGTTGAGCAGAACCAAGCTGTGTTCCAACCTGAACCGAATGAGCTCGACCGGCTGGTGTCATTCCTCGGCCTCTTCCTCCAATCATTCCACCTCCACGACTCGTTCTGCCACCACGTGTTGCTCCTCTTCCATTGCGTCCTCCTCTCTCTCCCCACCATTCTGGAAATCCTTTAATCTGAAAACAATCAGACATCGCATGACCATACTTACCACAATGTGTGCAAGTAATGTCTTTCTCACGATCAGAAAATTGAGAAGAGCGAGCACGATTCCCAGTATATGCAGAAAAACCAACTGCATCTGAATGCTCATCTCTGTTTCTCGTGATGGTCTGTTGTCGTTCTTCCCGTATGATGCGTTGATAAACTTGAGTCAATTTGGGCAGTGGCTCAATGCTTGTAATTGTTGAGCGCACTGTTCCAAAACGCACAGAGTCTAATCCATTAAGAAACGTATTAGTACGTTCTTCATCACGATCCTCTTCTAGTTGCCTCGCCATCTCTCCACAAGAACATGATCTTATCGGCTTATACACCGCAAGCTCATCCCACATCTTCTTGAGCTTTCCAAAATACACCATCACAGTATCTCCATGTTGTCTGCAGTTAGCGATCTCTGCTCGAAGCTCGCTGATCCTTGGACCATTCCCTGCCGAGAACTGTAGGTTCAGATCATCCCACAAAGTTTTAGCTTCATCTACCATTGAAACCGAGGTCTTGAGAGTCGGTTCAATAGTGTTCATAATCCACGCCACCAGCATGGAGTTTACAACCTCCCACTGCTCAATATGGGCTGCAGCAGTAGGTTTCACTAGGGTTCCATCAATGAATCCCAATTTCCTCTTTGTCCGCAAGGCGTTCCGCACGTGCTTAGACCATTCTTCATAATTTTCTCCTCGTAACTGCACAGTTGTGATCAGATTACCAGGCCCGTCTGATGGATGAAGGTAGAACGGTGAGAGAGTTGGATCAGCCGTTGTAACCGTCATCGTTTTGCCACCGCCTTCCGCGCTTTGGCTTCCTTCTGTCATCGAGCTTTTATGCTCTGTTTTTGTCTTTTTCCTGTTTTTTTTTTTTTTTTTTTTTTTTTTTTCAAAGAACCTGCTCTGATACCATAACAATGGAGGCAAGAGAAAGTTGTGTTGTTCTATTCATCTCATAGGGGAATATATATACACGAGGTTGTATGCCCTAATATCGTAGACGTACTTTACAAGGTATAATAAATACGAACTCTAGAATAGGAAATATAGGAGATCTTTACATAATACTCATCAATACAGAGACGTAATGTTTGAATTCAGCAGCGAATTAGAAATCACTGAATGTGGTTTCCAAATCTGGAAGGATGAATCCGAAAGAGACAACAATGGTGTACATCAAACTGCATACAGCAAACATGGAACTGGAGGGGAAGAAGATGTCGGCGATAACCAGCAGGACGCACATGTATTCAGCAGAGTTTATGGCGAAGGAGAAGCTGAGGAGTATGTGAATCTGAATCTGGCAAAGCGTACAAAGAGATGAATCTGGGAAGGTACTTTCTAAAAGATTATCACTGAAACATATTGTATATCATTATTGGAAAATTGGTCTTCTTCTTGTTCTTGTCTTCACTCCAGCTCCTGTTCTTGCTTGAATTTTGTTATGTTGGTGGGACAATTGTGTATCCTGCACATATCTCGTTCCTCCTCTTGAGAGGTTCATTAGTGATCTGCAAATACAAAAAAAAAACTTAGTGACTTAGTTTTAACATAATCAGGCAAATAGAAGAGAGGTGTGATTATTTTCAGCTATCCCTCACCTACTTCGGCTGCGCATTTACTGGCCATCTCTGTGAACTGTGCAAAGAACTCGTAATATTCAGATTCAAACTTCAATAGCTATGATCTTTTGGACACTCTGAGCTTCAGTGGACCGGAGAGTCTCTTTCTCTTTAGCGAATGGAGCAGATGAGAATATTTTTAGCGTGTAGCTTACAGTTTTGAAAAAATTGTCACAGTATGACACCAAGTGAGGCTAACTCTTTAACTGAGTGGACTATAGTGATTCCTTTAGAAGAAAAAAAACTATAAGCGAATGAAAATGTGAAGAGTCGTACTCCGATTAACCTTGATATCTAAGCTCTACAATCTTCGATCAAGAACCAAAACACCCGATATGTTCACCCAGTGTTCACCGCACTCCTCCGTTAACTAGGAGAACCTGCTATGGCTCACTAGAGCTGGGATTGAACCAGCAACACTATACATGGCAACCCAGAAAGCTTGAGTCACCGCTTGTTACAAGATAACCTTGGCCCTCCCTCCTAAAAGCTAAACAAACTCTTATAAACCGAATTGGTTAACTCTAATCACATTTACAAACCACATGTGATTTACTAAAGAGAGAAAACTGTTATAGTGGACTTAATTACACACATAACCAGACTAAACCATGTCCTAATCAATCCTATCTAAACCGATAGATCTTAATCTTGTCTAGAGTCTTCAAATCTCTGCGTTAGACAAAATTCCTCAATACACATTATACACCTTAGTGAAACATACCTGACAACTCTTTACCGAGTATGCCCTTCTTACGTCTTTTAGCAGACCATTGCAGCGTTTACCGGATGCAACCACACTCTCTTCTTTGCGCTTTACTCTTTAGAAACTCGAAGCAAATTCAATGCTTCTCTGAACTTGAACACCGGTAGAACTTTAATAAAAATATCAGCTGGATTGTAAGCAGTAGCAATCTTCAGGACTTGAATTTCTACAGCACTTATAAGATCACGAATGAAAATGATATTTTGTTATAACATAGTTTTTTCTTTCGTGAAATACAACATTCTTGGACAGTGCAATAGCACTTTGAGAATCACAATAGATCTGCACAGACTCTTGTGCAAAACCCAGTTCTTCTGCAAACCTCTTAAGCCAAACTCCCTCCTTAACAGCCTCTGACAAAGCAATATACTCTGCATTCGTAGTTGATAACGCTACCACCTTATGAAGTGACGATCTCCAACTTATGGAGTTACTATTGTTTTAATCTCGATCGTATAAACTCAAAGATCAATAAGAATAACTCAACTCTTATTAGCTTAAGAGAATAACTAAAAACTTAAGCTCTCACAATGATCTATATCTGACTCACATATTATGCCACACATTGGCATCTCCTTATATAGATCTATTAGTTTCCTAAACTCACTTAACTTTGTTAGATAACCTCCTAATCAAAGTCTATTTCCTAAACACAACTCAAATATGATTAGTAAGACTTGGATCCTAAGTTATCTTAAAGTTTATCACCAACATTCTCCCCTTTAAACTTGAAATTAACTTCTTTCACATCTTGAACTCCTACCAGCTCTCTCATTTCCATGAATTTGATTCTTCCTAATGCCTTGGTTAGAATATCATCCTTCTGTGAAGTTTCCGGAATAAGATGGACATCTACTTGCTCCTTTTCGATGCATTCTCTTAGGAAGTGATATCGTTTATGTATATGCTTGCTCCATCCATGAAACACGGGGTTCTTAGTGAGAGCTATTGCAGATTTATTGTCTATGTTGATCACCACTTGTCGACACTCTTTTCCAGTTACGCAAATCTTGTAACCATATTGCTTGTTTGGCGGCTTCTGTGGCTGCCATAAATTCCGCTTCACACGAGGAAAATGCTACCGTCTCTTGTTTTTGAGAGCACCAAGAGATAGGACAATCATTCAGGTAGAATATATGTCTTGTGGTGCTCCTAACATCATCTTCATCAATATTATGACTTGAGTCTTTGTATCCAGTTACCTCTGATTTATTCACTCGTCGAAACACAAGGCCAAGTGACGTCGTACCTTTGAGATATCGCAATACATGCTTCTGTGCAGCCCTATGTGAGATTTTAATCCGACGGCGAATGAGAGATCGGGTCTCGTGTGTAACATGTATCTAAGACACCCAATATTTTGTTTGTACTCTCTCATCTATGCTCTGTTCATCATGCGCCTTTGATAACTTTAGACCAAATTCCATAGGGGCATTTGTTGCATTGTATCCTTCCATTCATGTTTCACACAAAATCTTCGTTGCATATCGTCCTAAGATAGAGTGATTCCTTCGGCATGTTGATCAACCTCGATACCCAAGTAATATGTTTATAATCCGAGATCAGACATCTCAAAATTATCAGACATATCCTTCTTGAATTCTTGTATCAGTTCCACTCTTGACCCTGCAACTAATAGGTCGTCTACATAGACTGCGACCAAGAGAGGTGATTGTTTTCTTGATTTCGATATAGTGAAGGGTCTTTAGAGCACTTGAAAAACCTCAATTGCTTTAGTACTTTGTTAAGATTATTATTCCATGCTTGTGGAGCCTATCTCAAAGTCGTACAGAGCTTTATTTAGCTTGTATACTTTGCCTTCGTTACCTTTAACTTCAAATCCCTTTGGCTTACGTAGACGTATTTCTTTAGATCTCCATGTGGAAACACAGTTTTAACATCTATGTGATGAATTTCCCATCCATTGGAAGCTGCTAGTGCTATTATGAAATGAATAGTTTCAATTCTAGCTACTGGCGCAAAAACTTCCTCAAAGTCTATACCATGTCTCTGAATGTATCCATTTGCTACAAGTATTGACTTGTCTTTGTTTATACTACCGTCACTGTTTCTTTTGATCTTGAAGATCCACTTCAAACATATTGCTTTGGCTCCTTTTGGTAAGTCGACGAGATAGAATCTATCTCCTCTTTACATGCATTTCTCCACACTTTCTCTTTCATTGACTCCTTTAACCCTAAAGGTTCATTGTTGAGAAGCAACAGAAGTTTCTCCCCCTCGGCTTCTGCAAGTAATATATAATCATCCAGATAAGATGGCCTTTTGCTGACTCTTGTCGATCTTCGAAGTTGAGGTGTGTCTGAGGAATTATTCTCTAACGGCAGGAGAATTGATCCCTCGGGTTCATGTTCGTCGTTGATATCATGCTCATCGTCATCATCTTCATTCCCGATCTCTGTTTCTTCTCTTTCAATTATTCCCTGGTTACCGAAAGTACCAAGGGTGAGTCTGAACATTCCCGGCTTGTCAGTGGTATCTTTGGTACCTTTGTCCCACTTCCAACTCTTAGTCTCATCAAAGACAAAGTCTCTTCTTACTGTTATTCTTCTACTCGTGGGATCGAACATCTTTGGATCCTGGTTCAGTCCCTAGATGCAGTAGGGTTCTTAATCTATCATCCAATTTCCTTAGATGAGGCGGTGCACTTTTAACGTATCCGATGCAGCCAAATACTCTCAAGTGCTTGACACTCGGTTTCCTTTCTTTTTATACCTCGTATGTCGCTTGTAGTTTCAAATACCTTGTTGCCACTCTGTTGATAAGATAACAGATTTTTTTTTAAAAATTGAGTAAATTTGATGAATTGGTACCAAAGATTTTGTATAAATAATCATTGATTATCATGAATTTCCATATAAATTTTTTTTCTCCAAAAGTTTCCTTCTAGAATAATATATACATTTTTTTTTATAAAAAAAAGTTCATGAAATATAATTATTTGATATTAAAATAATTTTTAATAATGATTGTTTTAATATTTTGTTTTGTCTTGTTTGATTTTTGTTTAAGTTTTCTATGATCTTTTTATATTCTTAATACACAACTATGAAGTTTCTCATGATGTTATCTGTAATGATTTCGTTATAATTTTCTTTATTATTATCATTCACTTATAAATAAGAATATAGTACAAAACTTTTTGTGTTTGTGTGTATGTGTGATTTTTGTTTCATAGATTTTAAGAATCTTATTAGTATTATGACTAAAACTAAAGAAAATTCATGTTCCAATAACAATAGATTTTAGTAGAATTACAAAATTATTTAAAACTAGATTTTTGAATAACAAAAGATTTTACATGGAATTTAAAATTTCATAAACCAATTACAAAGGATTCTAATAAAATTTTTATAATCCATAAACCAATAACAATGAAACTCTAAGTTTTTCAAATCAATTAAACTTTCACCACCAATAGCCCCCTCCCTTATAGTCCTAGAATTTGGGAAGATGATCTTAGTTTTTTATAATAGAGCAAAAGTTGTGAGAAACATAGTGTTTCAATGTATAGATATGGACATTAAGATGCTATTAATAATAACGTAATTAATGATATGCAGAATAAATGTGAAAATATTCTATTAGTTGGTCCAAAATGGAATCATACATGAAGTAAGTCATGACTTGTATTTTAACAGTATACTAGGTGATTATCCGCGCGCATGCGTGGAGTAAAATTTATATACTAATAATCATTGAATACTAATTTTGATCATTCAACTATCATGTCATAAGTCTTTAAACTTAAAGTCCTGGACCATCAATACAAGGTTGATAAGTAGGGTAATATTTGCTGATATTTTATTTTTTCAAAAACCTATTTAATTTACATTAGGCTTCAATGATATCATCCAAATGTTATAATTTACCATCTCACTTCGATAAGAAGATTTGTATTTTTGAAATGATATGATCAAATAACATTTGAGATCGTGCTTGCGCGGAATGAATATTAATTGTGTATACAAATTAATATTTATTTTGTGTTAATTTACATATATTGTATAATTAAGAAACGATTAACTATTACATATCTAACTAAATTAGAGTAATCACATAAATAAAACAATCCTTTTTATTTATAATAATTTTTGTTGGTAAAAAAAATCAAAAAATCATTTATTTATTTATGGGATATATAATTAAAATTAAATGATATTGACATAGATATATAGTATATTTTAATATAAATATTTATTAATTGAGAATTTGTTCTCATATGATTTTATTAACAATTTTATATTTACTGTAACAAAATATTATTATTAATATGAATATTTATTAATTGAGGCTTCTTATTAAATGAAAATTTTGAAATTAACATGTGTATATATTTTATATATGACATATATTAAATGAGATTTCGAATTTATATAAATGTTATGATCATTTTTATCTTGTTATAACAAAAAGAGTTAAACCATTAATCACAAAAGTTTCAATGTGAATTTAACAATCTTAGTAGTTTATAATCATTTAAAAAACTTTAACTATAGCATATAAGAAAAATCTATTTTTTATATGCTTAATGTGATTGTTTAATTTATTTTAAAAATATAAAATTAAACAAAAATGATGGAGGATAAACAAATTGTTATCACTTTATTATTCATAATCATTAATTGTCATTAATCGTTAACCATATTATGTATTCTCGTAGCTTTTATTTACAGAAAGATTAAGCAATATTCTTTTAATGTTTATAATATATAAGAGATGTCTAATAACATAAAATGTAATTAATCTAGTAAGAGATGAATTTTTAATGGAATGCATGAAAAGTCATCTTATGCTAACACATCAGCATAATGATAATCTTATGAATATATTACACTT
This sequence comes from Moricandia moricandioides, assembly GCA_905132885.1. Lineage (NCBI taxonomy): Eukaryota > Viridiplantae > Streptophyta > Magnoliopsida > Brassicales > Brassicaceae > Moricandia > Moricandia moricandioides. The sequence goes on from CAJHQQ010000006.1 coordinate 868,971, forward strand.
TAAAAATTATTTATTAAAAATGCTCCTCTTTTAATATAGATATGATATATACTACTTCTTCCTTGTACCATTCTTCAAGTTCCAACTTATTTTTCTAACTTCATCAAGCTAAGATCAGATTCTTATTATTGAATCAACATCCAACAGTTCATAAAGTTAAACATTCGAGTACCACATATACACCTTAAACTTCCCTATCTTCCAGATCATTTTACAGGTTCGTCTAGAACATCCACACATTACCAAGCTATCTCAAAACTCATTTATTATTAAGCAACAAAGTCACGGGTTGGTTGTAGAACACATGAAAGAACTAATTTGGTAGGTTTAGAAAGCTATATGAATAGTAAACTAATGAAACATAAATTATGCTTTAGTTATGTGTATATCCTCCAATCCATAGAAGAAGAAGATACGAAAGTCAATGCGTAGCCGAAATTTTGGATCAAAGAAGTCAAACATCTTCCAATTCCAAATTCGAACACAAGACCTCGTCAACAGGTAATATGATAAAATTACCCTCGTATAGACGCGTTAGTGGAGGTTGTTTTCGTCAAAGTAGCCACACTTTTGGATTGGACCTTTATCTGTGAAAAAAGATTTCTTTTTTATTTTTCAAATTAACCAAAAGAGAAATAAACTATTTAAATGTGTAAAAATCATGAAAATGGTTGTCATGTTCATCGAATCATTCAATACATTTCCTCTCTTTTTTCTATCTTAATTGTGAAAAATCCATAGGACTCTTCGTAGCTGTAACTCCGTTGTGATGTCTTTCCTGTTCCGTAAGAACGGAAGTAGTTCAGGGAGGCGGATGAGAGACAAACTTCGTGGTAGGAACTCAGATCGCGGGAAGAGAGAAGAAGAGAGCTCCTCCGATTCATTACCTCCACCGCCTTCTCCTTGGGGTTTTCTCTTCCCTGAAGATTTTGTGCGAATTGACGGTAATCTAAAGGCTGTTATCGTAGATGAAGAAGGATTGGATGTGATTTACTGGAAAAAGCTTCTTGAGCTTGAAAATAGCCTCAATATTAAGAAAAACCCTAAACCTCGGAGAGGATTTAGAAGAAGTGGAGCAGATGAAGAAGTCCACAGAGGATCGGAAGATGAAACGATCGAAGAGGCGTTTTCTTTTCATGTGAAGAACTCTCAATCTTCAGGTGGTGAAGTTGGAGATCAGAGTAAGAACAATAGTGTTGAAGGAGGGAGACACTACACTTCTTCTTCTTCTACAACTGGAAAACAATCCAAGTTTCAAGCTCCTGGCGGCGCCTCATTTCCCTCTTCTCCCTCCCGGATTCCGGCGAACCAAAGCCCTGGCGGTGGTGGTAGCGGTGGTTATCCACCACTTCCTCTTCCTCCTGCTCAATTAGCTGCGGCTATTGCGTCGTCCTCTACATTGCCACCGTCTCTTACAGTTAACCAAGCGGTACCATCTTCTGGGGCACCACCTCCACCGCCTATTCCAGCTAAGAAAGCACCTGCACCGCCACCACCTCCTCCGCCAAGTAAAAAGGCTCCGGGACCGCCGCCACCTCCTCCAGTGTCGAAAACTGGGCCACCTAAACCGCCAGGTAATGGGAAAGGACCGACGAAGGCGGCTGAGAGTTCTTCAGCCATTGGCAAAACAGAGGATCCAGCGCAGCCAAAGCTCAAGCCTTTACATTGGGATAAGGTGAACCCTGATGCTGGTCACTCAATGGTGTGGCATAGGATCGATGGTGGCTCTTTCAAGTAAGCATATCTTTGCAGTCACTAAAGTCTATAGACAATCTGGAATGTGATTAAGTACTGAATGGTTATGAGTTCTCATGAATATGTATTTGTTTCTTGGGTCAGCTTTGATGGTGATCTCATGGAGGCTCTGTTTGGATATGTTGGCGCCCGAAAGCCAAGTGAAGCAAACAATGTACCGCAGAAACCGACTGTTTCAATTACGCAGACTTACATTCTTGATCCTCGGAAATCTCAGAACAAAGCAATTGTGCTTAAATCTTTGGGAATGACTAAGGAGGAGATTATTGACTTGTTAACAGAAGGCCATGATGCTGATTCTGATACCCTTGAGAAGCTTTCCGGTATAGCTCCAACACCAGATGAACAGACAGAGATCATAGAGTTCAGTGGCGACCCCACAAAACTTGCTGATGCAGAATCTCTACTGTTTAACATCCTACGAGCAGTTCCTTCAGCGTTTAACCGGTTCAACGTCATGCTTTTCAAGATCAACTACGGCGCTGAGGTTGCTCAACAAAAAGGCTCTTTAGAGACACTTGAATCAGCGTGCAACGAGCTCCGTGCCCGTGGGCTGTTCATGAAACTTCTAGAGGCGATCTTGAAAGCAGGTAACAGAATGAATGCTGGAACCGCTAGAGGAAATGCTCAGGCTTTCAATTTGACAGCCTTAAGAAAACTGTCTGATGTGAAGAGTGTTGATGGGAAAACTACTTTGCTTCACTTTGTTGTTGAAGAAGTTGTAAGATCTGAGGGAAAACGAGCTGCAGTGAATAAGATCTCAGGTGGTGATATTGCAGATGCATCTAGAGAAGAACAAGAGACTGAATTTGTAAAGCTAGGTTTACCCATTATTGGTGGCCTAAGTTCAGAGTTCACCAACGTTAAGAAAGCAGCTGGAATTGATTATGACTCGTTTGTAGCCACAACCTTGGCTTTAGGAACCCGACTGAAAGAAACAAAACGGCTATTAGAGCAAAGCAAAGGGAAAGAAGATGGGTGTTTGACAAAGCTGAGATCTTTCTTTGAATCTGCAGAGGAAGAACTGAGAGTCATTACAGAGGAACAGCTCAGGATCATGGATTTAGTGAAGAAAACCACGAATTATTACCAGGCTGGAGCATTGAAAGAGAGGAACCTGTTTCAGTTGTTTGTTATAATCCGTGATTTCTTAAGGATGGTTGATAATGCATGTAGTGAGATCGCAAGGAATCAACGGAAGCAGAGACCTGCAGCAGCAACGGTGGCAGGCGCATCAACTTCAACAGCAGCAACACCACCGCAAAGAAATGCTGTTAGGTTTCCGATTCTGCCTCCGAATTTCATGTCAGAGCATTCATCAAGGTACAGTTCAAGTGACTCAGACTCAGATTCTTGATAACAAAAAGAAAGTTTATCTGCTTTGTTCTGTATATAGATGATGATAGGGAAGCTTGTTGATTAGAAAGGATTCGTTAGGTTATTTGGAAATGGCTCTTATGATTTTATTTTATTTTTACTTGTTTTATTGTTGAACGGAAAAGTTGATTCTTTGTTTTTGGGGGAGAATACAAACAGAGGTGACCAATGGTCTTTGTTTGTATTTCATTTTGTTAAAATTGTACTTTGAAACAGAGAGTGCAACAATAATAACATCAAACCAAGTGCTTGAATATGCGACCTCCGATGTTAGAACAGAAGAAGACTCCATTAAAACTCTGTTTAAAGCTTTTTGTCTTTACAGAGAACAATCAGAAGCAAAACTAAGATACAAACAGAAAAGCTTTACAAGAATCACATGTTTCTCTAAAGAAAATAGTTGGGACATTAAAACTCGTAAAGGCCTTGAACAGAGCATAAAACACGCTGCCCAAAAACTTCTTTATTCATGGTTTCCAATCAATCACACTGTCATGCCACGTGAACTTTAACTGCAACAATAGCTTCATAGAAGCGCAGCTTTGACTTCTTTTCTGTCAGGTCCAATAAGGAAGTTCATTATAAATAATGGAGGTGAAAAATGGCAGAATGTGTAATTTACCTCGGTGTCAAATCCCTTTACATACAGATTGGTAAAAAGCTCAGAAGGCTCTGGCATTGGCCAATCTTGTAAGAGATATTGAGCGCAAGTGTCGTGCTTAGCTTTGAAAATCGAATTCCTGAATGGGAGAGCAAAGCAATGTTAGGTTATTATATACCTTAGCTTTGGCAATTTGCGTCATCTATTTCTAATCTCCTTCTCCATATCCTGCACCATTTTAAGCGAATCAGATCATAAAAAAACATCTGAAAATATGTTTCCAGGACATAAAATATTGAGATTAAAAAAAATATTTTAAGCTCCTTCTCGGTTGCTAGGTCATGAGATAGTACCACTTTTTTTAATTCTCTCAGTTGGATCTCTTTCCTGAGTCATATGATTAGCACATAAACAATGAGATTCACAGTAACCATGCCATCGGGAAAGAAACAGTGTGTGCAAGTTAAGAGACTACTGAAATTGTATCACACCAGATATATCTCATCTCGTGTACGGTAAGTGCTCCCAGGGTCAGACATGGAGTGACCATGGTACCTGTATGTGTCCATTTCAAGAATCTGTATACAAACACTACAAGAAAACACGCGGATTCCGATATTCATATTCTTCGGAATTTCGTCGGAATTACTATATTCCGACGAAATTCCGACGAAAAGAGTCGTTGGAAATATCTCGTTGGAAAAAAAAGTTTGTAAGAATTTCGTTATACATTCTGACGAAATTCCGACCAATACCGACGAACATTATTCCGACAAAAATTCCGACATCATGCTTCGTCGGAACTATTTCATTGGTAATTAGTCGGAAGATTTCGACAAACAATTTTCGTCGGAAAGTTCCGACGAAGGATATCCGTCCGAAAAAATTTCGACGAAGAGTTTCCGTCGGAAAATTTCGACGAACTGTTTCCGTCGGAGTTTGTCGGAATTTTCCGACGCCGCGCTCCGTCGGAATTTTCCGATGTATATTAAAAAAATATTTAAAACGTTTTATATATATTAAAACTTATAAAAATATTTTGCATATACAAAAACGTTTATGTAAATAACGTTTTATATATATTAATAATTATAAAAACGTTTTTATATATTAACAATTATTAAAACGTTTTATAAATATATTTCACATATAGAAAATGTTTATGTATATTAAAAATATACACAATTATAATTCCAAAAATCTAATTATAACTTTTAACAAAAATTTAAACATTTTATATATATTTGAAATTATAAAAACGTTTTCTAAAAATATTTAACATATAAACCCTAATCTACAAATCTAAAATTTTCAATCTATATACAAACCACAACCTAAGCGAAATCTAACAACATATAACTCCTAAAACTATCAATTCAATCCTAAATCTATAGATTCAAAACCTAAAATCCACAAATCTAACATTCCAAACCTAAAAAAAAAAAATCTAAAGAGGGATTTAAAGACTTACATGTTTTGAGAAGAGATCTGGGGCAGTTGTTGTCGGAATCGGCGATTTTTGAAAGATAGAGGAGGGAGAGCCGCAGAGAAAATGAGGAAGAAGAGAAGAAAATGGGGGAGAAGAAGAAGGGTTAGTTTATATAAAAGAAACAAAACGACGAAATAGGGCCGTCGGTAGAAATCCGTCGGAATTTCGTCGCAATACTTGTGTATATCAAAAAAGGAAGTCTCGAGAATCTTGGACTCTATGCATGTCCGTCGGAATTTTGTCGGTATATTTCGTTCAAAATTTTATCGGTTCTTGTCGTTGGAATTTCGTCGGTATTCTCGAAGGAATTCCGACAAAATATTGTCGTCGGTACAAATCAGTCGGAATTTCATCGAAATACTAGCGTATATCGAAAAAGGAAGCTTCAATAATCTTTGACTCTCTGCATATCCGTCCGAATTTCGTCAGTATATTCCGTCGGTATATTCTAACGGAATTCCGACAAAAATACGAGAAAAAATAAATTTGGGGATTGAAAACAACAATCTAATAAGCACATACAAATCTTTGATAGTGTGTAAATGATTTACAAGAGGTTTAACTAAAATATTTAATTGTTTCACACACTCTATTATACAAATAAAAATCTACCCTTATATTACCATAATATGTTTACATAAGTATAAGTATTATTGGAGAATGTTACGAATACAATACGTATACGAATAATTTTGTTATATGAAAAACTCTATAAAGCCTTTATAAACACATATATGTTTTAATTGGATATTTTAAGTATCCAATGCTACATTTATAATAACTTTGCAAATCTAAAATAAATGTCGTCGGAATTCCATCGGAATATTCTGTCTGTATTACGTCAAAATATTCCGACGAAATTCCGACGACCTTCAAACCTTTATCTAAACCCTAGACTTCGTTGATATATAAATATTACTAGTTTAGCAAATAGTTTTTCTCGTCATATCCCATAGATTAGCTCAACAAAAAAATGGTTTCCACAAGTGCGGAATACTAAACTAAAGGTTCCAACTTGATTAAGCAAAAAGTTACGAAAGAGATAATTTTTTACAATAAAAAAATAAAATAGTTACATATAGAGTTAGGATGGGATTTTCTTCTCAAACTTATCAAACATTTATATATATATAAAAACTGGGGGAAGTACATAACGTCTGCAGAAGAAAACTGGATATAATCTATTATTATTATATATATAGAGACATGTTTCAGTGTCATACGGGTGATAATAACATAAATATATACTTTTTACATGCAAACATAAAGGATTTGGAAACCAAGAAGAAGAGGTAAAAAAACCTTTGCTTTATTAAACTTTTGTTAACGTTTTCATGACAAGATGTTTAGAATTAGAACTTGAGATAAGCACAGCTACTCCACGTCATCCTCTAGAAGAGCGTATATATTAGCCGTTGTGATGTTTTGATGAGCTGTAGATGATGGCAAGAATGCTTTTATGAATTGTTTTGTCGTGTGTTGTTGCTCGATGGTTTTTTCTCTTTTGGACTGTCCTTGTCTTGTTTGTTTATGCAGGTACTGAAGCTTTGCTGAGTTGTTTGTTGTTGAATGGATTTGTGCATTCCGACAAAATTCATTTTTGAAATGTGTTTGGGCTGTCTATTACAAACAACTTTACATATCAATTAAATAAAGTAAGTCCAAACTGGAACTAAAAATATAAACTAGTCATATATAATGTGCATGTAATAGCAATATTGGTTAGAATTGGCTAAGCCGAATGTTTGCAGTTTATAAGTATTATTTAAACTATATTAAAAGATTGTATACATCTTCTGTTCTAATAATAAAATCAGATGATAAAAAACAATATACTATTCTTTGTTAGGATTGAATATATGGAATTCAGAAATTCTTTATCATCTGTTTAAAAGAAAATAGTTACGTATTACGGTAACAGTTGGGAAAAATATATATTGTTTTTCTTTAAAACATCATTTATATAACTTCTTAATATTCTAGTATATGGACAACTACGATGATATTTCATTTACTTATTACGTGAGAGAACGAAAGGAACGATTGTGTGTGTAGGCTGCATAGCATTTGACTTATTAGTAATTACCCAAGTATTTATTGGAAACATTTCAGAATCTTATGGATAAATAAGGAAATGGGTGAACAAAGATTATGTACCGCGAGCTTGGTAGATTACGTATAGTAATTAGAAGGTGGATCATATATGGTGATTAGTATAGTATGTCCAAAAATCAGAAACAAGTAGATACTCAACTCTATCGATTGCGGTTCCCATTATCCAGTCTCAAATACTTACTAACATAGACTTTATGTTTCGTAGTTTGCTTAGGTTGTTTTTGTAGTTTAGTTTTTAGATTTATCTTATCCATAATTTGATCTATTATCTAACACATATTACAGTAGTGTGCAATATTATATTTAGAGACATCAGACTTTTTATGATATATTTTTTAGTTTATATGTTTTATATTTCTTTTATATGTAAACATATTGTCAACAATTTTGAAAGATTTTTGTTGGTAATTTTGAAAGATTTTATATGTATATAAATCTGATAAACTTATTGACATGTGTATCAGTCACATCATGACTATTGTGAAGCGAATGTTTGGTATTTCCTAGTGTGTAAATGATTTACAAGAGGCTTAACTAAAATATTTAATTGTTTCACATACTCTATTATACAATTTCAAAATCTAGCCTTATATTTCCATAATATGTTTGTATAAGTATAAGTATTATTGGAGGATGTTACGAATACTATTGGTATACGAATAATTTTGTTATATGAAAACCTCTATAAAGCCTTTATAAACATATATATATATATATATATATATATATATATATATATGTCTTAATTGAATATTTTAAGTATCCAATGATATATTTATAATAACTTTGCAAATCTAAAATAAATGTCGTCGGAATGCCATCGGAATATTTCGACGAAATACCGATGAAACTGAAACGTCCGTCGGAATATTTCGACAACCTTCAAACCCTTATCTAAACCCTAGACTTCGTCGACATTTCGTCGGAATATTCTGACAAAATTCCGACGACCATCAAACCCTTATCTAAACCCTAGACTTCGTTGGTATTTCGTGGGAACTCACAACGGTCAAAATATCCGTTGTTGGAATTTCTTCGTAATTTTCCGACGAATTTATTTTTGTCGGAATTTCGTAGACTGAAAAAATATATGATTTGTCGGTTTCTCGTCGGAATTTTGTAAAAAAAAACCGACGAAAATGGTGTCCATCAGAATGTTCGTCAGAATGTAGCGTGTTTTCTGGTAGTGAAAGAAATAATGACTCATTCTCAACTAAATCATTTGACAGGAATCACTAGAAAAAATGGCAAGGCATAGCTACTGCTATTAAAGATCCATCATATAATTGATTGATTTAAGAATCTTCTTCTTATGGATACAATATATATTCTCACTAACTACTCTTGTAATAAAGCTTTCTTTCTACATTGTTCTTATTATATCAAGAGTTACTCGATTCTAAAAAAAAATCCAAAAAGTTTCTTCGCTATCCGTAAGACTCACCAAGAGTTTTTCTACAAACACTATTCCAACCATCTTTACTGAAAAAATCAGCACCTCAAATCAAATCCCCTTCTCACCATCAATATGAGCAACGTTAGCAAGCTCACTGCCAGCAATTACCTCATGTGGAGATTCAAAATCATACTTTACGATCTTGCTGGTTACATTGATGGTCTCACCGTGCCTCCTCCACCAACCCTAAGCAACAATGATCAGATAATGGTCAATCCAGCATACACACTGTGGAAACGCCAAGATAAGCTGATCTACAGCAGCCTTATCGGCGCCACCACGTCCCCACTTCAGCCTCTTGTCTCCAGAGCCACCACCTCCTATGAAGAATGGACCACACTTGTATCTACATATGTGAAATCAAGTCGTGGTCATAAAACAACTCAAGACCCAAGTTAAAAACTGAAAAGGGAGAACACGACAATTGATGTGTACCTACAAGGTATTACTACCCGCATCCTGAAAGCATTTTCGAAGATTACAAGTCGGTTATTGACCAGATCGAAGGCAGAGATACTCCTCCATCCATCACCGAGTTGCATGATCGTCTCCTAAACCATGAAGCCAAAATTCTTATGGCCACTGATGCTATCCTCTCTCCAGCTCCTATCACGGTCAATTTGGCTTAGAAACGTAGCAAAAACAACTACAAGCATCAACACAAGCCAAGGAACAACAATCAGTGGAGTCAACAGCCACAACAAAAATTTCCTCGACCAAATTACAACAACAACAACAACAAGGGTTCCCGACCATACCTTGGTAGGTGTCAAATCTGTGGTATACAAGGTCACATCGTGAAGAGATGCTCCTAGCTCACAACCTATCAACATGTCAACCATCAGCATACAACTCCCTTCACGCCATGGAACCCCAGAGCAAACTACATTGCTGCCTCTCCCTACAATGCAACAAACTGGTTGATGGATAGTGAGCCACTCATCACATCACCTCGGATATAGCAAATCTCTCTCTCCACCAGACGAATCATGTCTCTAATAAAATGATGGTTGCTGATGGCCCTACCACTCCAATCCAAAAAACTAGTTTCTTATCTCTCTCAACCCTACCATGATCTAAATACAAAAAGTTCTTTATGTTCCGAAAATAAACAGAAACCTAATATATGTTCACAAACTATGCAACACTAATGCTATGTCTGTGGAATTATTTCCATCATATTTTATTGTGAAGGATCTGAAAACGGGGGTCCGGTTGCTATGCAACAAAGCTAAAGATGAGCTTTTTGAGTGCCTTTGAGATCTACAAAAGTCTATGCTACTGCAACCTATCCAACCTAAAAGCCAACAATATCCTCATGGCACTCTCGCTTGGGACATCCCTCTTCTACTATTTCAAACAATATTGTTTCAACTTTCTCTCTTCCTGTTTCTTTACCTACTCAAAAACTATTGTCTTGCAATGATTGCTTAATTAATAAGACTCACAATCTCCCTTTCTCATAGTCGTCTATCACATCTACCAAACCTTTGCAATTTATTTTCTCAGATGTCTGGAGCTCTTCTATCCTAGCCACTGATAATTCAAAATACTACCTTATAATCATCGACCATTTCACCTGATACTCCTGGATTTACCCATTCAAACAAAAGTCCCAAGTCAGTGAGACAGTTATTGTGTTCAAAAATCTAGTTGAGAACTTCTTTCAAGCTAAAATTGGTACCTTTTATTCGGATAATGGAGGCGAATTTATCGCCTTGGGCCAATTCTTCCAAGTCAATGGTATTTCCCACTTCACATCTCCACCTCATACACCTGAGCACAATGGGATCTTTGAAAGGAAGCATATACACATTGTTGAAACAAGACTCAGTCTATTTTCCAAAGCCTCAGTATCAAAAAAGTATTGGTTGTATGCCTTTGCGGTTGCTGTTTACCTCATCAATCGGATGCATACACCGATCCTTCAAATGCAGTCTCCATTCTCGAAACTGTTTGGGACATCACCCAACTATCAGAAGCTAATTTTTTTTGGTTGTGCCTGGTATCCACGGCTAAGACCATATGCTCATCACAAATTTGAAGATAGCTGGATCGCTGTGTTTTCCTTGGATATTTGCCTACTCATAGTGCATACCTGTGTTACAATGTTGCCAATGGAAGGATGTATGTCTCTCGACATGTAGTCTTTGATGAAAATTTCTTCCCATTCTCCACTCGGACTCCAACATCGATCAACACGAAAACTCAGGTAGAAGTGGTTTCTGGAACACATACGCCGATGCCATCACCGATTGTCACCGCCATACCACAGCAACCCCCGTCTTCAGGTCTTCACACCTCGCCAACAAAATCAAGCTTCAACCCGAAAAATTAGGTACACTCTCTGGACCCTAATACTCCTTCTGTTTCTTCCACCTCTGAGCCGAAACCCACGGCCCATACCACCCAAATTTTGAACCCACAAACGACCCAAACCCAACCTTCCCTTACGACCCATAACACAGCCAAGACATCTCAAGCTCAACCTTTCTCTCCTTCCTCAAATACGTTCCACACATCCCATTCCCTCAAAGACAAAATTCAACCCACGATTCAACATCTTCTTCGTCATCTCCCTCGTCTCCTCCACCAAATCAACTAACACCAAAACCAGTCCCAAACAAGATTCAACCAATGTCAACTCGAGCCAAAACCAGAATTCGAAAACCAAATACCAAATACCATTATGCCTCCAAGCTCACAGCCAATACTGAACCAAAAACGATCAACCAAGCCTTGAATGATGAACGATGGAGAAAAGCTGCAACAAAAAAAATCAATGCTCAACTTGCCAACCACAGCTGGGATCTTTTTCTTCCACCACCACCTCATTTAACAATTGTTGGCTCTCGCTGGATCTTCACAACAAAGTATAATCATGTTGGCACCATTCTTAGTCCCAAAGCCCGACTTGTCGTCAAGGTTTGCAATCAACAGCGATGACTATATTATGCTGAAACTTTTAGTTCTGTTATAAAGTCTACCATAATCAAGATTTTCCTTGGAGTCGCATTCGATTGGAACTGGCCCATTTGTCAATTAGATGTCAACAATGCGTTTCTACAAGGTACCCTGACTGATGAAGTTTACATGTCGTAACCACTCGGCTTTGTCAACTTTGATAGACCTCATTATGTCTGTCGACTCCACAAAGCTATCCATCGACTCAAACAAGACCCTCACACTTGGTATGTTGAACTGCAAACATATCTCATAAATTTTGGATTTGTTAACTCTGTTTCATATACATCACTCATTATTCTCAAGCATGGAAGATCAGTTGTCTATGTCCTTGTCTATGTCGATGACATGTTGTTCACTGACAATGACAACGCCCTAATTCAACAAACTCTAGCTGCTTCTGCACAAAGGTTCTCAGTTACCACCTCGAACAACTCCATTACTTTCTTGGTATTGAAGCTAAGTGAACCACTGCCGGATTACATCTTAGTCAGAGGCGGTACATATTTGATCTCCTGGAACGCACAAAAATTATTAATGCCAAGCCAGTGACCACTCCAATGGCCACTTCACCAAAGATAACACTTCACTCTGGTACCTGCTTGTCTGATCCAATGGAGTATCGTCTCATGGTTGGAAGTCTGCAGTATCTGGCGTTCACTAGACCTGATCTATCATACGCGGTCAACAGGCTCTCTCAGTTCATGTACGCTCCCACCAATGATCATTGGAATGCGGTTACAAGACACTCAGATACTTAGCTGGAACGTCGGACAATGGCATTCTTCTCCCTCGCAACAACTCTATCATACTTCACGCCTAATCTGATGCGGATTGAGCTGAAGATGCTGATGATTATGTCTCCACAAATGGCAACATAGTCTACATTGGTCATCATCCTGTCTCTTGGTCATTTAAAAATCAGAAGACTATCTACAGAAGCAGAGTACTGGTCTGTTGTGAACACATCGTCGAAACTCAAATGGATATCATCGCTGCTTCAGGAACTAGGTATCTCGATCAGACAGACTCCGACGATTTACTGTGACAATGTGGGAGCAACCTACTTATGTGCTAACCCAGTGTTCCACTCTCGCATGAAACATGTCGTCTTGGATTATCACTTTAGTCGAAATCAGTTAAGTTTCGGTGCATTTCTTGTTGTCCACGTTTCCACCAGAGACCAACTTGCGGATGTAATGACTCAACCACTGCAACGACCAGTCTTCAAAACACTGCCACGACCAGTCTTCACAACATTCTCATGCAAGATTGGAGTGGCCAAACCCCCTCCATCTTGAGGGGGCGTATTGAGGATCAATCATATAATTGATTGATTTAGGAATCTTCTTCTTATGGATACAATATATATTCCCACTAACTACTCTTGTAATTCCCTAACTATCAGCCGTGTATGTAAGGCTCTCTTTGTACATTTTTCTTAATCAATGTACTCAATACTCTTATAGGTTCTTTAATGTTCATTGATATAAATCATTGAGCCATTTCTGTCGCAGACAAAAACTCTGAGAACTGTAAAAATAAGGAATATATTAGTTACCAGTGTTGACTATTTACACAAATATTGTTACCAAAAGTATTCAAATCTTTTAAAAAAATCCACATATGGTTGTTTCGTTCATATATAATTTATTTCTGTTTGATATATTTCTTTATGCTAGTAGTATATAAATCTCACTTTCCCAAAAATATATATTTCAAATAGTGCGGTTACAAAAATTGTGGAGTATCATCAAAATATTGCATGTAAATAGATTTTAGAAAAATTCTAAGAAAATAAATAGATTATACTGAGGTATGTTTTTTTAGCAATTTTGAAAATTAATGGTATATAATCAAATATCTTTTTGAAAATGACACGTAGTGTACGTTACCATTTTAGTTTTTTTTTTGACATAAAAAGCTTTTCAAGGGGATCTAGACCGGAATAGAACAACCGACAAAAAAGACTCCTATGAAAAATTGGGGCAGTTTTGGCAAGCGCGTCTTCTATCTTGTTTTGATTCCTCCAAATGAATGATCTTGAAATCTTGAAGTTGATTCCTCAGAATGAATGATCTTGAAATCTTGAAATCGACCTTGCATGGCTGTGATCTCCGTTAGCTCCGTTGAATAACTTGGCCACGCTTTTGGATCCTCGATCATTGCTATGACATCCTTGCAATCTGTACCGAAGTGTTGACAAGTAGTATGTTATGTCATATTATCCATTGCCCAGATCAGAGCCCCTAATTCAGAATGCAATGGAGACAATCGTCTCTTATTGTTTCTCAACCCCATGAGTTGATTTTTTTTCCCAGAACCATCAAGGCATACCCATCCACACCCACTAAAATGTGACTCCGATGTCCATCAACCATCAACCAGGCAAATACTTTGTAAACACAAGGCTTGTATTTTCTAAGGTTGGCGTCGTCTTGTATTCATTGACGTTGAGTTTTCCTCAAACCAAGCATTACATTCACTCTCATCATATCTAACTAGCTCAAGCGGATCTCTCATTATTCCTCTAAAAAACTTGTCATTTTGGCTTCCAGAGATACCAGATAATCCAAGGATATGGATATTTGTCTAATTCTGGATCCTCTATTACATTCTTTCTCTAGAGTAGATAATCCAGATTGGTGTAGACACTTGAAGTATGGAATGTATCATGACATGATGTTGTAGAAGCAAGGGCCCATGTTTGTAGAGCAGATGGACATTCAAAAATCGGATGGTTGATAGATAAATTTTCTTCCCCACATCTTGGATAGTGATTATCACATTGCATATGTCGATATGTTAGATTAGTTGTTACTGCCAAGTAACCTGATGCCATTTTCCAAATTAAAGGCTTCATTTTATGTGGAGCTTTAATTTTCCATGCATGAGCTTGTAGCTTTGTTATGTTGGGTTCAGAGATTGCTAGGTCGGGATTCTGCTATAATATATTCCTTGCCACCCAATAACCAGATTTTACAGTGTACACCCCACTCTTAATATAGCTCCAGCTGTATTTATCTTCTCTATTGGATTGGCTAATGGCCAAGCTTTGAATCAGAGGAATATCCCCTTATACCATAAATTGCTCAAACATCTCTGCATTCTATACTTTTGGCATACCATGTATGAAATGAGACACTGTAATTCGTGGATGTACCACTGCCGCAACTTGTGTAGCAGGTCACGCAGGAATTGTATGGATACATGGATCCTCCCAAACATTAATTTGATATCCATAATGGACATTGTTTTGAATCCTCAACATCAATAAAGGTTTTGCTTCCATCAAGCTTGTCCATACATACGAAGGAGATACAGATCTTGTTGATTTCAAAATCGAACATGTGCGATGATACCTCCCACGAAGAACTCTTGCTAGAAGAGAATCAGGGAACTGAATCAGGCGCCACAGTTTTTTCGCTAGGAGGGCTAGATTAAATCCGTGGATCAAACAAAATCCAATTCCCCCTTCCTTTTTTTGGCAACACAATTTCTCCCACCTTGCCCAGTGCATTCCTCGGTTATGTAGTTTTGAACTCCACCAATAGCGTGCTATGACACTAATTTTTCGCATATTCCCAAAGGAAGTAAAAATCTTGACATAACATATGTCGAAAGTTCCATTGCTATTTCTTTGATAACTATTTCCTTCCCACCCTTAGACAACCATCGACCATACCAACCATTAATCTCATGATCAAGCTTATCCTTAAGGAAAGCAAAAAGTTTGCATTTCGATCCACTTATGTCCTTCGGTATAACAAGATAGGTTCCCATGCCTCCTTTATTCTCAATGCCCATAGTATCTTTATTTTTATTTTTTTTATGTCTTTTGGGATTCTCTTCCCAAAGAGGATAGAGGACTTCTCAGAATTTATACATTGTCAAGATGTCTTCCCATATGCCTTTATTTAAGAAGGCTAACGAGCGCTTCTGTGCATAAGATAAAGATGAAAAGACACAAAGGATCTTCTTGGCACAATCCTCTATGAGGCATAATTTCCACCCTTTGCTGGCTATTCGTAAGGACCTGATATTTGACTGAAGATAAGCATCGCATGATTCATTTAATCCAGGTCTCCGAGAAATCCATTTTCCATTACTTTTTGCATAAAGATCCATTCCATTCAATTGTACGCTTTTCTCATATCAGTCTTAATGGCCATTCTCTTTTGTCTTCCACCTGGCTTCATCCGAATAGTATGAAACATCGCATATGCAATCATAATATTATGAGTAACCTGTCTTCCTGCCACGAAGGCTGATTGTTTTTTCTGAAATCCGTTCAGGTAAGACTTTTTTAATCTCAAGCATAAGACCTTAGAGATTATCTTATAACTCACATTTCACAAACACAAGTTACCGTTTTAGGTTGGAAAGAAATATTATGTTAAGTGTATATACTGCAAAATGTTTGTCACAGTATATGATGAAAATGACGTTCATTAAACATGTACATCCTTGATATAGCAAGTGCAATATGATATTTAGGATATAGGATTTTGTTGAATCAATTTTCAAATGACAAAAATAATTTAATGAAAGGTAATTTTTTTTTGAAAACACAACCGTTAAAAACTAACATTCTAAAGATAATAATTATGTTTTGATAGTATAGATATTATATATGAGATAAAAATAATATGAGACATCAAAATAATTTTTTTTAATATATTTCAAAATACAAATATTAAAATATTTAAAAACATATAGTATCTTTTAAATTTATAAAAAGGGTTTTTAGTAATAAAATCTTCAACTAAAGGTGAATCGTGAAATAATCCCTTAACTAAAAATTCGACGAAAAGAACCCTCAACTTTAATTCCGTTAACGTCTGTCACCCTCCTTCTAAAATTTCGTGACAGAGGGTGACACACATTAATGAGATTAAAGTTGAGGGTTTATAATATTGAAAACTTAGTATAGGGGTTTTTATCCGATTCAAGGGGTTTTATGACCAAAAATCATTAAATGTTTTAAAACACTTATTATCACTTATGTATTGTTTAAAACTAATTTTAACATTACATTACTCAAACATAAAGTGGTATATGAAGGCATACCTGAAAAATTGATTATATGGTTAATGACTCTATTTTCGAAGGCATCATGGCTCCAGGATTGAATGACACAAACATTTTTCCTATTCCAAAAAAAATAAGTCTACTGAAATGGCGTAATTTGATAAGTCACCTCTATTATTTGGTAAGAGAGTCCGAGAAATAAATGAACAAACACACCTTAGAAATTCAAAGTGAATGTAGCAATTAACTCCGTATCTAGACTCTATGTTAGCAAAGGTTTATGTAATGACTTAATATCTATCATTGGAGAGCAAAAAGAAGGCCAACAACGCGAATTCCACAACTTCAGGATTTCCTACATCCCTAGAAGCCATTGGTGATTCTTTAGCTAGGACTGCTATAGCTTTTTATAGGAAATTTTATTTTGTTGGTGGTTATATTCCGGTTTGGCTTCATAGACTACCACATATTTGAGTAATGGAATAACATTTTGATGTCAAAAAGAAGTTTGAAACATTAAATAAGTGATAATAAATGTTTTAAAATATTTAATGTTTTTTAATGATAAAGCCCTTCAATTATTTTTGAATCGTAAGAAAACCCCTCAACTAAGTTTTCAACACTATAAACCCTTAACTTAAATCTTTTAAACGTATGTCCCCCTCTGTCACGAAATTTTAGACGGAGGGTGACATACTTTAACATAATTAAAGTTGAGGGTTTCTCTCGTTGGATTTCTGGTTGAGGGAATATTTTACGATTCATCTTTAGTTGAGGGATTTTATTACAATATACCCTTGATTAAATTAAGAAATTTTTTATCTTGGATCAAAATCTAGTTTGCTTTAAAACATAAATAATCCAAATTAATTGGCTAACAAGGTTTGCCACACGCAATCGGCTCATGCAAGTCACGTGATACCTACAAGTAGTTAGGTTAACTATTTTGGTTTTCAGGTTTTGAGTTCAATTTCTTTTTAGTCTCATTTGCATTTTATATATGTTGGTCGGATGCGGTAAATAATACTTTGAATTTGATAAATTATATTATCCTGTTGTAAAGTATTATAACTTTTCCAAATCACTACAATTAATATTATAAATTTGTGTTAGTAAAATCATAACTCAAAATTGTTTTTAAAAAAATATGTTGTCTAAAAGATAATTGAAGGATAAAGGTTTTTTATACTTATAACTTTTTCTCTTGTAAATTTCATATCCATAAGAAAGATCAAACCATTCATAATTGTTTTTCATAAAAATCCAAATTAACTAGATTGTGAGAATAAAAAATTGGGCTGTTTTTTTTATAGTAGGGGTGAATTCACAAAATAAACATAGTAGAGGAAAAATCACTAAGTAAACTTAAGGATAAAGTGGTTTTGGATGTGACAAGTTTGAGTGAACATGGACCACTTTCTCCTTTTTCACGAGTGATTGCATTAAACAAGATATGTACAATTGTCCAGTTATACTATATTATATTTGTTAAAAAATATTATAGAACCGTTAATTCATTGTACCAATATAACGACAAATATAATAGACTAGACTAGAAAATAAAAAACAATAATTGTTCAACTTCTTCATTATTTTTACTAACTGACTACGTTAAAGGAAAAAAAATTCATATGGCGGCAGAAGAGGGTTGTTGTTGATAGTACATGAGATAGAAATGAAAAGAACACCAAATGTGGTGGACATGCAACATATACTAAACATAGTACAATCTCTCATTCTCAGCTTCAATAGTCAATCCAATGAAAAGAGAAACACCCAACCCACAAAACACAAGAAATGCCAAAACGTATTACAGTTTCCCATAATCAGCTACTCTATTCAATTCAAGAAAAGAAAGGGAAGGAGGGAGAAACATATTGGATGGTGAAGAGAAGAAGAAAAGATGAGGATGATGAAACAACAATTGGTGGTGATTATGATGATATTACAATTGAGATCACAACAAACATAATATATTGTTTTACAATTCTAGACCATAAGTTTATAATAGAATAGAACACACAAAATGAAAATTATTTATTTTTCTTATTTTCTTATTAATTGATAGTGATGAAGATGATGATGATGATGATCAGGAGTAGGAGGAGGATGAAGAGGCTGATGAAGGGAGGCAGAGGGAGGGAGGGAGATGGAGGAGATATGATTGGTATAAAAGATGTAGAGTTGTCACCGAACTTGATGGAGGGGAGAGAGAGAGAGAGAGCTGTATGTCTATTTTGTGTAAATGAAATAGAATAAAACAAACAAAATAAAGAAGGAATAATTTGCTGCTGTGCCCCCATCCTCTACAATAATTAGCGACTTACCCTTGACCCTTAAAACACTGTTCTCATGATCGTTTTGTGCTTACCAAAATCCCGAGCAGGCGCCTGTAGACCCTAGCATTTGTCAGGCAACGTGAATGTTCTTGAAGTTATGAGGATTTGCTCCTACCGATGCAACTGTTGATATTACTCTTGATATAGCGTTCCTCCTTTCCTCAGTCCATCTCTAGTGTTTCTAAATATCAAAAAGTGATCGACCCTTTCAATCCCCAAACTGAAAATAGAGTTAATATTTCTCTAAGTTTTAAACCATAATTTCGACCACCTCATCTAGTCGACTAACGGTATTTTGGTTTTAGGTGTGCGCATTGAAGGTTGGCCATTGTAGATGACTAATAGAAGAACTCAACTTACCAATGAGGATGTTCGCGGCAGGTGAAGAACCCCTCGGTAAGAGAGTAAACTTGTACCACAAGATCCGGAGGACAGAGTCAATCATTGACGCCCCAGAGCCAGAGCAGTTAGAATTTTTCCGTAAGTCCCTATTTGCTAAGATAATTGCTCCTGAAGAAATTCTACCTTTTTCTGGTGCGTTTGTTCAGTTTATGGTGGTTCGTATTTTGAAAGTAAACAAGACGTATGAGATATGGTTTTGTTTTCCGAGAAGCCATTTGTTTGTCTCTCTGTAGTATGGAATCGTTACCGGCCTTAATTGTGGTAAAATCTCGACTGGAACTAGGAAAAATAGGAAAACCCCTCTCAATGAAAGCTGTACTGGAATGAGCTTTTCAGATCTTTGAAGAGTTGTTCAACCGAGATGATTGTTGACATTGTAAAGAAGAGAAAGGCGAAGGACACATAAACCAGGCTCAAGTTTGCTTGCTTTGCTATTACATCTTCAATTCTGTTTCCCTCTAACCATTCTCCAAGAATCCTTCCTAAGCACGTGGAGATCATCAGAGATTCGGAAGAGTTTATGGCTTACCCATCAGTTGGGTCTCTTTCCAATTCTTTGCATCCACGCTTAAAAAAAAGAAGAAGTTTTATTGTCGTAAGCTTCCATTGCCTTGTCATGTAGTGGAAGCAATGATAAACAACTCAACCAAGGGGTTATAGAACCACGACTAGGACCTGCCAACTAAACAAAGGGATTCTAGGGAATCCTCGCTTGGGACATGTTTCTTGTTTTATGAATCTAATCAAATCAATACAAGGGACAATGAATATTTTTCTCCCAAAAGCCAAAACTCTTTATTAATCAAATCAAAACTGCACATAACCTTAGGCTTGAAAGCCTATTTATAATAAATCATTAAATCCAAAAAACCCTAATCATAGTTAAAATAGGAAAAATATTAAAATATGTAAAATATAAATAAAAAGTAATTATCTAGATATACAAATATATAATAAAATTATTTGGATTATTTCCAGATATCTTGATGCATCATGTCTCGCCGGCCAAAAAAGGTTCGTCCTCGAATTTTCAATCGCGTTCTTGGCACCAGAATTATATAAATATGCACAAATATTTTATGGTGCTGATTTTGCATAAATTTCGTGAAACTTAATTCTGCATGATTTTTGCACAGATCTATTTGTATCCAGATTTTCAATATTCCGTTTTGCACAAAGTTGGCATGTCCCAAATTCTTAAAAGAATATTCTTTGAAGATGAAGTCAATAATATTAACATCGTCTTCCTACAAATCATAGATGAGATCACTATAAATCTCTCGATATACCTCATGGTACTCTCTCGACAAAAAGACTTTCGTCCATGTAAGTATAGAGACTGCAACTGCTAATCAACATGATATCCAGAATATGTCTTTGATTAATAAATCAAAGAACACGCGGCTCTGATACCAATTGATTTAGAGGAAGCAATGATAAACATCTCAACCAAGGGGTTATGGAACCACACCTAGGACCTACCAGCTCAACCAATGAATTCTAAGGAATCTTCGCTTGGGATCTTCTTCTTGTTTGATGAATTTAATCAAATCAATACAAGGGATAAAAAAAATTATTCTCTCAAAATTAAAAGCTCTTTATTAATCAAAACAAATTTGTATACAACTTTGGGCTGGAATGCCTATTTATAATAAATTCTTAAGTCTAGTATACTCTAATCTTAGTAAAATAGGAAAACTATCAAAATATGGAAAATATATAAAAAATAATTATATAGATATACAAACATATAATAAATATATTTCGATAATTTCCAAATATCTTGTTGCATCAGGTTGATTTAATAATCGAATACCGATTCCAGTTGATTATCAGTTGCAGTCTCTATACTTTCATGAACGAAAGTTCTTTTGTCGAGAGAGAATACCATGAGGTATATCAAGAGATTTAAGGTGATCCCATCTATGGTGTGTATGAAGACAATGTTAATATTATTGAATTTATCTTCAAACAAGATTCTCTTGAGAATTTGGGCCATGCAAAATTTGTGCAAAAACTGATTACTGAAAAAATTGGATACAAACAGATCCGTGCAGAATCTAGTTTTGGAAAATTTCTGAAAAATCTTCACCGTAAAAAAAATTGTGCAGATTCATATAATTATGGTGCCAAGAATGCGCTTGAAGATTCGAGGAAAAATCATTCTTGGTAGGCGAGACCTGATGGAACAAGATATTTGGAAATTATCCAAATATCTTTATTATATATTTGTATATATAGATAATTATTGTTTATTTGTATTTTATATATTTATATAGTTTTCTAATTTAAACTAAGATTAGGGTTTTCAAAATTTAAAGACTTATTATACAAAGACATTCAAGCCTAAAGTTGTATAATGATTTAATTTGATTAATAAAGGGCTTTGGGTTTTGTAAGAAAAATATTTTTTATCTCTTGTGTCATTCCTTGACATGCCCGTGATCGTGATAGTGAATATCAGGTTTGTCTTTATTTGTTAGATTGATAATTTTTTTTGAAGTGTTGGTATTTTGGTTTCTTAGTTACATTGCATCAAAAGTTAGGTTGTAAGATAATTAGGGGACAACAAATCTGTACTTTTCCGTATTTTTTTTTTGTGGAAGCTAGTTTTCCGTGTACACCGTAACATATATCCTAATATTCTCTCTGACTAGTCTCTAATTCTAATATCGTTTCCACATAAATTGAATTATAAATTTTATAGTTTCGTTTAGCACCTAACTGAATTCTTTAGCAGTTGACCCACATGTTTAACCGTTAAGCACTTTAAAGGTCTATAAACATTCTTCTGGTGGTAACAACAATATCATCAGAAAATATTACACGGCATCTTCTAACCATTTTTGTTATCTTCCCTAGGTTTCCATAAAGTCCATCTTCGATGACCCAACGGAGAACTAGGGAGAGGACACTGATTTTGGCTGGGCAGACGAAACAGAAAGCCCCTCCGTTGACAATACGGACCGCCTTATTGGCGAGGAATTTGTGTTCCGTAAAGAAATGTTCAGAGTTGGTGTAACAGCAGCTGACTTGGTTCGATTGAGGCTGGAAAGAAAACAGAAGGAACTGAAGCTAAAGAAAAGCACGATAAAGAAAACATGGTAGACCTAACTGAGGGCAACTCATCTGATCATATATCCCATTCATCCATTGCCCATATTGTCTCCTCCAAACTGAAAGATGGGTTATGTGCTATTGAGTCTCGCATGTTAAAAGGTGTCGAATATCATGTTGCTAACCTTGTAGGCTTGTAGCATCTATGAATTATGAGCAGAGGCTACTTCACATGGAGAACTCAATGTCCAATTCTCTTAAGGAAATTGAGAGACGGCTAAATGGTGATGTTGTTGAGAAACTCGAGAAGATGCAATCTTCAGTTGTTGTGGGATATACTCTTCTCCTCTATATCGAAGTTGTCTACCAGCAAACTCTGCAGGACATCGTCAAGACACAGTTAGCTTTTATTTATTTTCGTAACACTTAAATATATTTTTACTGGTTATTTATTTTTGTAATTGTTAATTTTTTCTTTATATGTTAAGCTTCTACTTAACGCTAATTTTATTTGTCAACGTGTACAGATCAATAGCCATCGGAGAGAGGTCATCATCACACCCAATTATTTGTCAGACATTGCTCACAAATCAAACCAAATGTCCCCATAAGGTAGTTTATTATCAGCATATTATTCCTTTATTTTCTATATATTCATAGATCCCTCAATCGTAGATGATGGACACGCTAATGCTCTACCTTTCCCCGCAACCACCCTTCGCTGACAATAAGGTACTCCTGTATGATACATCCTTCCTGCTGGGATCACGAAACATAACTCAAGGTTTGTGAATACTGCCCTTAAATATAGAATGAAGTTGAAGTTTTCAGATATTCCAATTTTGAAGAAATCTACTCACTGCCCGGAGAGGATTTACTTTCCGTTTAACATAGACAAACAGCATTGGTTTGGTGTATGTGTTGAAATCAAAGCCACGACCGTCCATGTATTTGATTGTAACCTCTCGCTTAGGACTGATAACTCAATGAAGGAGATTAACCCCATTGGTAGTCTACTCCCATATGTTTTGTAATCGGCCAATATGATGGACATTGAAGCACCTTTAAAGCCTTTCAATGTCTCCAGATACAAAGGAGTTCCTCAAATTTCCAGTCCGGCTGATGCGCCTGTCATGGTTGTGCTCCTTATTGAAGCCCATTCCTTGCGATGCTAATCACCTATGTATTTAAAACAGTCCATACTAGTTATTTCCCTAACACTATTGACGATTACCTTCGTTACTATTATAAATTGGATCTAATTAGTTTTTGATAAACATCATTTAACTTAGCATAGAGTTTTGCATTACATTGAAGGGCAATCCTTATTCAGTACCCTCATTGCATTTAGATATTTGTCAATGGGGGAATGTCTTAGGAAACATTTCTTTCACACATTACTACAAAAGAGGTTCGCCCCAGATCAGACCTACAAAATTTAATCCTTTCATGACATTTCTCCTCCTACTTAAGTCTTTTTCTTGCCTCTTATATGGGCATCTTGCAGGTGTCCCGATTATGATTTGGACCCCCACACCTGCTGCATGCCCTACGGCGTTTGAAGACACCAGTCATCTAAACGCACATCAAAGTTAATCGTTAATAATTTTTTTAAAAGTTAACCCCATTAAAAACATCTAACTTATTTCATCATACCTTAAATTATCCCCTTATGGTATCCTTGATTTCCTTGTTTTCCCTTGTGGGCTCCTGGTAGAAGGAGGAAGAAGCTTCATCCCGCCAACAACATCTGGGCTAGGCTCACTACCTGCATTATAGTTTACCAGATTCATACTTCCTTGGTATGTTATTCCCCAGAAATCGTTCCTGTACTCTGCAGCCACAAGTGAGTCAACCTTCTGCTTTGCATTGACTGAGGTTGCAACCGCATGGGAACATGGAATGGACAAGGCATCAAACTCTTTGCGGAGTATGTTTTCTTCTCAATGTCAACTCTTTAAAACATTCCATTCCCATCCCTCATCTCATATTCAGCATTTATTATATGCTTCACAACATATCATGTTGAGGCCATGAAGTTTCTACTCATGATGTCAGAATCCTATGGTGTTAGGCTCCCCAGATTTGTTGAAGAAGCAGCACGCCTAGATGAGTAACAACCCATAAGCATTAACCAGATATGGTCAATTGAGGCGGAATTGGGTATTTATATGCATCCGCGAGATCTGCGTTGAGAGACTCGGCAATGTTTCTAGTCATTATGTTGTACCTTGATCCTTCCAAAATGAGCCCTAGCCCAGTGCTCTAACCCAACTCTGATCAAGTAATCCGCACAAGCTATATCCATAACCTTTATTTCATTGAAATGCATGTAAAATTCTTCCAGTCTGAAAGCTCTGGCTGCTCTAGAGACGAGGTACAACAAGTTTTTCTTCTTGAAGATGGTTTGGATGTTCCTCTGTAGATGCAATAGGCAAGCACAATGTCGGGCCATTGGAAAGACCTGAAAAACAAAACCAAGGTAAACAACAGTTACAATATATTACAAAATATAGCGTAACATAATTTGGCGAGATAAAAAAAATACTTAGCAGGTAAATGTAATCCATTGAGACCTAATTATTTAATTAGTCCGTAACATTATATTTAGCACACAAAAGTTTTGGTAAACCAAAATTATCTAAACTTACCTGCCTAACATGAGAGTAGATAAAAGTGTGCCTATTTGAGACAAAAACCAAATCTTCGTTGTCTTGGACAACTTCTAACAGCTTCCTGAAAAACCATGACCCCGACTGGTCATTCTTGTTATCCACTATCCCAAAAAAAAATTGAGATGATCTGATAGTTCATGTCTTGTGAACTTTCCATCAGCAGACAGCCGGAGAACTTCCCCTTCAAGTGTGTCTCATCTATGATAACTACTTTACGCATGTAAATGTACCCCTGGACAGAAGGTCCGAAGGAAATGAACATATATTGAAGTG
Source organism: Moricandia moricandioides (assembly GCA_905132885.1). Classification (NCBI taxonomy): domain Eukaryota; kingdom Viridiplantae; phylum Streptophyta; class Magnoliopsida; order Brassicales; family Brassicaceae; genus Moricandia; species Moricandia moricandioides. The sequence continues at coordinate 894,505 of CAJHQQ010000006.1, forward strand.
GTGTTCACTGTCTGCGTCTGGAGTTGTCTCCATTGCAACAGCATAGCCAGGATTTTCAGTGCTCAACTGCTGGAGATATTAAGGCAAGGTAATGTAAGCGTTCTTTGAATTCCCCATCCCCTTAGCAATTGCGATTTCCCTTGACCTCCAAGCTTTCCAGTAAGAGATAGGAACCCTATGATCACTTCTCATGATTTCCGCAAGGCTTCTGGCCGAGTTCCGCTTCCACTTCCCACGTATCGCCTTCTCATCATGTCTCCAACAAATGCTGAAGTTGCATGCCTCATAAACTCCAAACGTTCATCAGCAGTACAAGTATGAGAACTCGCTACTGTCTTTATTTCAAACCTTGGTCACCCTTCGACCTTTGCACCATATACCCCCCCCCCCCCCCAACCACAGTTAGCACCACCACATTGTAGGACCATTCTTCCCGGCTCAGATTTCTTTACCAGGTAGCGAAACTTGTTTGTAATAGCATAAAGAGACATGTGAAACTTGAATGCCTCTCTGTAAACAAAAACCTGGACACATCTATGAACCAAGTAATTTTAAAACATGTATAAAAATAGAACCCTGAACTTAGGATATTTGACAAATGCGAGAGTAGGATCATTACTTGAATTAATCTTGTTGAGCTAGGCTGAATTAATTTTGTTAAGCTAGGTTGCTAGATGCATACGAGAGTTGGTCTAGGAATTCTAGTGAACATATCGAATTAGGTCGTAATACTTGATTTATGTGACCATCGATCCACGCTAAATTAATAGCTCGATCGACGGTCTAATCCGAGTTCTCAACAAGAGTTGAAACAAAGACTTAAATCATATGATAGATTCATCACTTGATATCTTACTGTTTGCATTCGAGTTCTAGGATATAAAACCTTAGCTTTTATCCTCTATAATCCACTTACCTGAAATCCCATATCTAGCTATTTCGTTTAATTATTTACAAACTTAAATCAGTCACTCACATGCTTTAATCATTTAATACTTTATTAAACATCTTGCCTAGCTTAATCACGACTGTATTGAGTTTATTGTGTGCTCACTCTCCCTGTGTATTTGATTTTTAGGTATTACAAATGGACCTCTTATTTGAGAGAGTAAAGTTGCTCTAGGGTTAATTTGAGCATATCAAATTTGGCGCCGTTGCTGGGGAGCAAGGATTCGTCATTAGACTCAATTTGTTTGATTAAATCTAGGTTATTTTTCTATTTTAGTTAATTTACATAAAAAAATTCTTGTGTTTCATGTAAATACATCTTAGTACCGGAAAGAAATGAGAAGAGTGTTTTCGGGTTCTTCAAAGAAGAAGTCTGCTGATTCACGCACGATCCGTAAGTCTACGAGGGAAGTATCGATCAACACCCTCCATGCAGCAGCGATCGACACCGTGAACAAGCATATCGATCGACACCATCCTCGGTATCAATCGACACTACTTGCAGAATCACAGAGAAGGTCGAGGTATGCATACTGAGTTATGATGTGAATGGAATCTTGCGAGACGAAGAAGGTCGCACTCGCAACAGTGCAGGACAACTGATTTATCCACAGGAGGTTGTAGTATCTGATGCAATTACTGTTGCTAAGGAGGATGACTTTGAGCTGCACCCCGACTGAAACGATTGGTTAGGTCAGCATCTTTTTCAGGGTCTTCCTCATGAAGATCCCTGAAAATACATCAAAGTTTTTATGGGTAAAATAGCGAGTGTTGAGCTGTATGAATACTCTGAGGAATACATACTCTGCAAGACTTTTCCCCACACTCTCTATGGGAATGCATCTAGCTGCTTTAGTCAAATGCATCCAGGATCTCTAACTTGCTAGGAGGACACTGAAAGAGCTTTCCTCTACAAATTTCTTGATGAAGCTGAATCTACTCGAGAAAGAGAGCTTAATGATAAGTGGGGCATGATGCTTGAAGGTTGGCAGAAGACGAGGGACAAACTGAACATATGAAAGTTGGTCAACCACAATATGGCAAAGGGTGATGAACGTCATGGATCTAAGCCAAGCAGAGCAGAAGAAGCTGATATTAGTGATCCGACCTCAGCATTGATCGACACAAATACCTCAGCGTCAATCGACACTAAGACCTTAGCATCGATTGACACCATCCCCTGCTGTCATTCAATACCACTTGAAATAAAAAAACAGTCGAGTTTTCCTTAGGACATTACAGACTGGACACTAAAGAGCACCAATGTATCAAGTTGTTATCTTTTCGTAGATGGAGACGGAGAAATCACCATGGAATATTTGTTGGAGCTAGAGGATGAAGAACTGCCTCAAATTTCAGATTTGGATCCGAGTAAAGAAATCACTGTGGAAGAATTCTTGGAGTTAGAAGAATGGCTTGATATTTTTGATCGGGAGAGTTCACCGAAAGCTGACATCGGTCGACACCATCTACTTGGCATCAATCAACACCAGCCACCTGATATCGATTGATAATCATCGTTGAACGAACAGCCATGTTACATGATTGAACCAAAACCGATTGAGGAGAGAATGCACAATTCTGATGCCTCAAACCTTACTGTCCACGAACATCTGGGACTACCTATCTGCGCATAAGAAGTTGCTGGTTTTCACAAAAGAGTGAAGAGAATACATTAACCTATGAATTTTGTGGTTCCCAGCATTATTTCTGAAATAGAACTGCCCATCCCACCCGACATAAGTGAGCATTTGGGATACTGCATTGGGACAATATAAGATTCTCTGCCTACGGCTGTTTCTAAGGAAAAATCAGGTTTACAAGATAATATCAAGAAAGTCTCTTTGGACCTAGTGTCGATCAACACTCCACCCTCTATGTCGATCAACACCCCCCGGGTATCTCAACACGCCGAGACATAAACATCCAAGTCTAGGGGAAATAACAGAAAGAAGAGGAGGAATTTTAAGAAAATGAAAAGGATAAAGGGTGTTCCTCAGTTATCATTGATTCCTCACTTCTCAGATGGTGTCAGAAAATACAGAGTGCGCAGCAGATGCTTCTCACAATCATTTGCAAAGCTTTGAGAACTACTTATTGCTGAGATGATAAACAAAGGAGAAGAGTCTATGAAGGCTTTCTCAAAAAGCGTGATGAAGCTAAAGAAAGAAAACATTGAGACTTGTTTTGGAGAAAGTTCTCATTCTCATCTGGACTGAACCAGATCTCCAAAAGTCAAGCTAATGATTTAAATAAGCGCTAAGTGGGAGGCAAGCCACTGTTCAGTAAGTTTTAAATTTGGTTTTATTTTCATTTATACTGTTTTTTGTGTTATATTCTATTGGAGGTTTTAAAAAAAAAGACATGAGGAAGACAACATGCACTCAACATCAACCGACACCTGATCAATGTCGATCGACGATCCAACAAGAGCGTCGATCGATCGCCACTTAATTGTGTCAATCAACACTCACCACCAGCGAGCAGGTATACCATTTTTCCTTGTTAAATTTTGTCCTTATGATTTATTTTCCCACCATTCTTAGATTGTATAACACTAGGGACAATGTTGTTTAAGTCTCGGAGATGTAGTTATTTATGTTCTCTTTTCTTTTGAGCTTTAATTTTGTAAGTTTTATTAACTTTTATTGAGTCAAGAAGAGGATGAAGAACATTTTCAATTTTACTTACTATCTAACCACTCTCTAGCACAATTCTTTGAGGTAATTGACTGGAGGGTGTACTGAATGGTCACACCAAAGCTGATCACATGCTAGTAACATCCACGCCTTAATCAACTTAACTTGCTGGTTTTGGGGCTTGTTATACACTGGATCGGATTCCTCCTGCAAGTCCGGAAGGTAAAAGTTTGTGTGTTTCTGGTTCCCTTTCTCTCTCTCTCTCTCTCTCTCTCTCTCTCTCTCTCTCTCTCTCTCTCTCTCTCTCTCTCTCTCTCTCTCTCTCTCTCTCTCTCTCTCTCTCTCTCTCTCTCTCTCTCTCTCTCTCTCTCTCTCTCTCTCTCTCTCTCTCTTTTTCTTCGACATCTAGAAAAAGAAAAGATTGAGATGATTTCCTGAAAGATACAGAGGGGTAGGTAATTTACCTGTGACCCCATTAAACTAATATAGAAAGGAATGATCACACACTGTGGAAGCGAGGGATAGGTAAATTATTTGTGACCCCATTATTCGCCTACACTTTGTCAAAAAGGAGAGAAATAAAAAGAAAGCTGAACAAGATGAACTGTATCAGCATCATTGATTCATTGAATTTATAAATATATATATATATATATATATATATATATATAGAGAGAGAGAGAGAGAGAGAGACAGAGAAGAGAGAAGAAATGGATCAAAGAAGACTGCATGTGTGTTCAGAAACTTGTTGGGGTAATAGTTCATGTGTCCTTTGATTGATACTCCCAAGATTTGGCCTACAAATTTATTTGCAGAAATGAGGTCAGTAGAGGGGCGAGTCAGGCGGAATCAGTTGTGTTGTGGGCTGGATGGTTTGGTTGCTAAGCTAGTGTGTAGTACATGGAAATGCATCTAAAGTTGGTACTGATCTGATGTGGCTTGTAACATTGTAGAGGTGAAGGTAGTAGTTTAAAAAGTTGTGTGAGTCCCTTTTGTTTCCAAACCTCTTGCAAAGGACTACTTAATGTTTTGCTTAAGGACAAGCAAAAGGGTAAGTCTGAGGGAGTTGATATATTATGGATTTTACCATTTCTAGACCATGGTATATGACCTATTTAGAGTATATTATATGATTTGGAGTCTATTTTAGAGTGTATTCAGGTTCATATACGTTTTGGAGAACTTTGGTGATTTTGGAGCCATTTGAGGCGCAGACCTGCACAAGCGCGTCAGATGTTTAGGTATAGACAGAGATCTTCCCATGGTGTGATTGAGCTTATATTTTTTAAGAAGATAGATCTTTGAGTTATCTTTCTAATGCCACCGGTTGAGGTCAATCAGAATCCTATAGCATAAGTTATGTCAGTTTTACTAAAGAGTGGTATGTCTGTCTCGGAGATGAAGGACTGTCGATCGACGACATAGTCTTTTTGTCGATCGACGGTGATCCCAAAACGCGGGCCGAGTCTATTTCAAGACCGACTAAAGACTAGAAGCCACCACAAATTACTAGAATACCCCTAGACGCCCAAAAACCCTATTTATATGTTCTAAGCCATTGTTTAGGTAATACACTATCTACGCTTTCTTTTATTCATAGTTATAGGGTTAGGAGAGAATGGATGAAATCCTTTAGAGTCCTCGTGGAACTACTTTGGTTTTATGATTGATTTCTTATTCTATTCATCTATCCATTATAATTTATCTGAAAACTATCATATTTGAGTAGATCCCTTGTTAGGTTTAGGGTTCACTAATTTTATTCATGTATTAGCTAAACAATAGAAATTCTAGAGTATAATAAGATTCTTCATTAGTATTGTGCTTATTGCATGTGTTCTAGAGTAGCTAACTAAAACTATGAACTTAGGACATTTGACAACTGCGAGAGTAGGATCATTACATGAATTAATCTTGTTGAGTTAGGTTGCTACATATGAGAGTTAATTTAGAAATTGTAGTGAACATATCAAATTAGGTCGTAGTGCTTGATTTATGTGAGCATCGATCGATCCTAGCTAGCTCCAATCCATATGTGCTCCCTCATACCTGAACATGTCAATTTTTATTTTATTACCCAAAATCCTAGTTAAGTGTTTAAACAAATATTTAGTGATATAATACCTCTCCAAGAAATTGGTTTGGGAGGTACACCATCTGGTCATTGGCCTAAACCCAAGTACTCCTCTTTCTTCATCCTTCAGTAAATGTCCAGATCTCGATCTCTAAAACTCATGTACATCTCCAAGTCAACCCAATGTAGCCGAACTGCCATGAAAATCTCAACATACCCATTCTCCTATATTTCCACGGGTGTGGTGGTGTAATCTCCAGGAACCTTCATCTAGTCAGGGAACTCATAAGTTAATTATCGTTTGGTAAGCCCGCCCCGCCCCTTCACGGGCAGAGTCTTTTTTTTACTCAAAAATTTAACGTGCATGACCTGCAAGAAGAAAATACTACACCCGCCGGGCCGCCGGGCCGCCGCGCTTAATTTTGTGAGTAACGTGCATGTAATTATTCAAATAATAAAATTAATTATTTTATTTATTTTTTCAAAAATAATATATTTATAATTAATTCTTATTGTTAACAAAATTCAGTATTTTCTTTGAAAAGTAAGAACTTTTTTCAAAAAAAAAAATATATATTTTTTGCGGGTACCTGTGATTCAATTTCGACCAACTTGCATATGTTTCGCACAAAATAGATCTGACCCACACACGTGATTTAATTTTTAAGAATCCTTCAACCGTGAGGGGGGGGGGGGAATAAGGCAAGGCCCGCGAATTATGAATTAAAATTCCCAGGCGTATCATGCCTCTCATCAAGTATGTACTTTCACCTGTGTTAGGTCCACCACGAATTTCCATGCTTCTTTGACCAAACTCACTCAATCCCATATCTCTTACGATCTGCTTAGTCATACACCAATGTAGGTTAAGATAGTGTTAAACTTACATGGAAAACCACGATAACAGTTAAATAAATGAAAAACAGTAATCATCTACTTAAGAAGATGAACTATAAAAACATGCTTGAGTCATAACCTTTTTTGCAAGAGTTAACGTTCACTGTCATCGGAGTTCTTCATTTTTGCTCTCTTAATCACAGTTCTCGCTCTCACTTATTTTCTCCCATAAAGTATTTTTCGGATGTTAAAGGTTCATATTTAACTCTAGCAAACCTAACAGCACCTATATACATCCCTTCTATTCTTATGTTTAACTTACCCATGAAATCTCCAAGATATCGTCCAAACAGTTGACTCAATATCCAGAGAAAGCGTGTGGAAGAGAACTCCCCTACACTCTACCCTACTGCTGCGCACACTGCCCTACGAAACCTGCACAAAATCTTCTCCAACTGCTGTGTCAGGAGCCGCGCCGGATCGTGTGTCGGGCATGCAAGGGTATTTTCGGCAATCCTACATGGAAAGGGCATTACGCGGACCAAATACATCACATCAAGGGAAAACGGGTTAATTTGGGCCCTTATTTGTGGTATTCAACGATCATTGTTCATCTCTTTTAATTCTGAATCACATATTCGTTGTCGCTTGTTGAATCATCAAATAATAGAATATAACCCAAAAAATAAAGTTTGGAAAATAAGAAACATAATTGAATTCCTTTCTATTTTTCCTAATAAAATAGAATAGTATATCGCAATGGTAACTGATCATCTTCTCCAAATATTCACATTCCTGTTTCAATAAAAAAAAATTGATAATAAACCTCATTTATCGATCATTGTAGCGTGCAAACGACACGATCATAGCCGCCACTGATTTTCATTGATCTTCATTGTTGCACGAGCTATTGGAGCTGTTGCTTCTGATTCTTATCAATTACTCATCTGTTCTTATTTCATTCTTCTGATGCGGCATATACTATCCGAGTAGAAACTAAGTATTAGGGTAGGGGTATTTTTGTAAGGAAACAATTACACTCCTAGATACTTTTTGACTTTATAATATCATAATAAGGCACTTTTCATTTGTCACACACATTTTACTTGTTCAATGACAAAATACCCTGTAAAAAAAGCAACTCACTCTTGTTGGATCTCTCCAAACCAAGATCATGCGAATTTTAGTTAAAAACAAACACAGAGAAAGTAACTTTCCCAAATATGGTCCAATTCACAAACCTTAATCCCTATTGAATCGTAACTTCTTTTGATTTGTTTCACCCTAATAGGTGGTGTATGTTTTGCGGTGATGAGAAGCAAACCCTATTTTCATGACCGGACAATCAGCTGCATCACTTAAGATTTTCCGGACGATGGAGACAGAGAAGCATCTTCGTCTCCCTCTACTTCTGGCTCGTCAATCTTCATTTAAAGGTATTATTGATTGATTCCTTTTTTATGAATTCTTTTCCTATACTTAGGCTCATATATAATTTACAGGGCTTGCGAATTCAGTCAGTGAAGGGCGTTTGAAGAAGGTCTTCTCGGAGTTGAGAGTTTTTATGAAAATTAATGGTTTCCCTTAAATTTTGTAATGAATCTGAGGAGATCCATATGTGAGAGAAGAAGAAAAGCAGAGGACTTTTTATGCAAATCAATGGTTTCCCTTAAAGTTATTGGACAAGCAATGGTCTCAAAAGAATCTACCCTGGCTCTGGGTCAGTCCACAACTTCTCTACCTCTTCATGCGACGGTGGCTTAGGCGTTGAGGAGCACCGCCGATGATGTTGCAGTTGGGTTTAAGCAAGGAAGGAGGTCACATGGATGGGTTAGGAGGAAGTGGGTTTCATAACCAGATTCTTCCACTACAGGAAATAAGGGTTTTAATAGCACCTCTAAAGCGCTATCACACGTTACCATAGCGTTGTAGAAAGCGCTCCAATATCGTCCGCGATAATAGGTCCCGTACATTGCATAGTGGTTTTTCTATGTGCTATTGATATTTAATTAGTAATAGCGATTCGCGTTATGCAATTGTAATCTTTTATTATAGTGTCACGAAAATGATATTATAACTTTTTAAATATAGCGATTTTTTAATTTTACTATAGCAATTTTTAATTACTATTGTCGTCTTCTATCAATAGCAATATTTGAATATTTCATTGCATTTTTTATATGTGATTGTTTCATTTTGTTTATAACAAATTTTATTTAATATTTTGATTTTAAAATAATACAGAATCGAAAAAATTTCAAATAAAAATTTATTCTAATTAAATTTCAAAGAAAATCAAAATATTAAAAAAAACAAAAAATATACTCAATTCTCAACTAATTTTTCCATGCAAACAAAATCAATCCGCAACGATAATTCCATCACAATCATCCCTAATACAAAAACTTTCATCATCAGACAATTGCGCTGCATCATCAAATTCCTGTGCGGGTAATGGTGCTCCGACAACGTCCTCCTCTGTCTCGAGTTCATGATATCCTCTCGGTGGTGCTCTCATAAAAATATACCAAGGTGATTCTTCATCTTCTCTAGAGTAAAATATATGTTTTGCTTGTGATGGTAAAATGTATGGATCTTGTAAATATGGCGTTTGGTTGACATGAAGATTGACAAGGGTGAAACCATCTTCTTCCTTAACACCGTAGCCTCTGTTCGCCCAATTACACTTGAATAAAGGAACGCTGAACATGTGGTAGTCGAGGAGAATGATCTCTTTTAGCACTCCATAATATGTGACTATATCGGTTGTATGTCTTGTATCTCTTGCAGAAGATCTACACATGCTGAAAGCTTCGTAAGTGACTCCACTATTCTGAGTCTTTCGCTTAACGGATTCTATGTGAAATCGGTTCCCGTTAATGACAAAAACTTTATGGGTTTGAGCAGTAAATCTTGGTCCAAAGGCCAACCACCTCAGCTTCGTAGAATGATCCTTTGAGTTAGAAGGTATCTAACAAGGATGTAAAACTTTGTGAGCTATGTGAACAGAAAAGTAAACAGATAGTGAAGTTGTACAAACCTTATTCTTCAACCATTCAGCGAATTGTTGGGTGTGATGTTTCCATAACAAAGTTTCATTTGTTGCGAATCGAACATCATTATCTTGCAGTTCTTGTAAATGCATCCTGATTTTACAAAGTGGAGAGTTATCAGACTGATAAAAAGAATCTGTATTTCAGAGGGACAATAGAACTTACTCAACATAGGGATCCATAGTTGCCATATTCATCAAAACATATTGATATGCTATGTCTCTTTCTTTCTCTGAAAGACTAAACTCTGTTCCCTTTTGCAGTGGTCGACCTTCAAGAACCATTCCATCAGACTGAAGATCTTCATTACGGTTAAGTACTTCTTCAACTGGTACAAAATTCTTTAGGAACTCTAAACAAAAGCCTATGCATTCTCCAGCTAAGTACCCCTCAGCCATACATGCTTCTGGCCTAGCAAAATTCTTTACATATGCCTTAAGTGTTTTCATGTATCTACAACTCAAACAATACAGAAATATTCGTTACAAACCTCAGTTGATCGGAAAAACCAGTTCAGGAAATAAACATTTTCCAATTACGATCGAACAAAATGAGAACAAACCTCTCAAATGGATACATCCAACGAAAGTGCACAGGACCTCCCAAAGTGCCTCTCTTGCTAGGTGTATAGGAAGGTGTAACATGATATCGAAGAGCGATGGAGGAAAGAACCGCTCGAGCTGGCACATTGTCTCCACAAACTCATTTTCCAAAGTTATCAGCTTCTCCGCGTCAATAGCACGCTGACCCAATCTGTTGAAGTAGTTACATACTGTAATGCAGCAGGTAACAGATTTTGGATTAGTACATGATGATCATGGGACTTAAGACTCCCAATCAAAGGAGGGTTAATTGAAACACTGTTTGCAATATTACCGCAGTAGCCGTCAGGGCCTCTGAACGCAGACAACCTTTGACAAAATATATTTTTCTCTTTCTTACTGAGCCAATAAGATGCTGGATGCAAGTAGAATCTCTTTCCCCGTACCTGTGTGTGCAATTTTTTCCGGATTCCAATATCTTCTAAGTCTTGTCTCGCTTTGAGGCCATCTTTTGACTTAGCACTCTGCATCAGTGTTGATAATAATGCATCAGACAAGTTCTTTTCCATGTGCATCACATCGATGTTGTGACGCACCGGCAAATCCTTACACATTGAAAACAGTATGATCAGGATAAACAAAATGTGACAATCGTATCTCAGTCTAACAATAGCTTGTAATACCTTCCAGTACGGTAAATCGAAGAATATTGATCGCTTCTTCCACCTCCATTGATCACTCGTTTCGTCATTCTCTTCGTCTTCAGCCACCTTATGACAAGACATTTCTCTTTCTTTTTTTTCTTTGGTAAAGGTCTTCCAAATTCATTCCTGAAGTGCTTTAGTGTTGCAAATATTTCTGCACCGGTTTGAATTCTGTTTGCAGTCCCGTTCTCTACTGTATTATCAAACCATCCTTTCCTGCGTCTGTAGTGATGTCCAGGGCTTAGTCGCTTCCTATTCCCCAAATACACATACTTGTGACTACATGTTCGCCAAGCTCAGTTAATGACACAGAAACCTTCTCTTGATGATCCTTGGCCACTTTACGCATCTTTGTGGGTCCTGTTTTCTTCTTTGGTTTTCCATCAGATAGCGATGCTTCTGCTCCTGAAATGCCATTCTCAGCTTCCATGTCAGCTTCTCTCGGCTGAGAAGGTTCTTGAGTAACTCCATTCTTAGCTTCCATGTCAGCTTCTCTCGGCTGAGAAGGTTCTTGAGTAACTCCATTCTCAGCTTCTGTAGGTTGAGACTGTTCTTCAGCAATGCCATTCTCAGCTTCAGTAGAAGGATAATCAGCAATGACATTCTCATCCTCTTCAATTTCTACCTCTGGAACTTCATCACCATCACCATCCTCCTCATTAAATTTAGGAACTTCTTTATGCATAACATCTTGAGAAACCTTTGTTCCTTCTTCGTCAGCACCTTCTTGCCTTATCTCAATGTTTTCTTCTTCAATAGCAACTTCTTTTCTCTTATTTAACTTACGGATTTTGGTTCTGACCGGATTAATGAATTTTGTTTCTGCTTCCAGACCTTGGGAACGTCTGCTTCTTCTAACAATTCCTCCTCATGTCTTCGGCCCCATGTTAATTTGTTCCTAAAAAAACAAAATCACTACTTGGTTCTTACTGTAGATTGTAAAATGGAAGACGATACAGATCTATTCAGATAATAAGCAATGATTAATTTTCATGATGCATGCAAGTTAAAGAGAAAGATAATGGAAAATCGAGACATGGATCGAAGAACAGGAGGGTTAATAGAAGACGAACCTGAGATTGGAAGAAGACGATTCTGAAATTGATGATTCCGAAAGGGTCTCACGAAGAACACCTTGAGAGATCGAGAAAATGCAAACGAAGAACACCTTTGGTTTGGTCAAAGATATATTTTCCCCAGAAAAATTTGTTTCGCGGGTTTTAATAAAAAAAATAAGCGGTCGAGGATACCATAACGATTATTCTTTCTCGGTGCTATAATATAAAGATCAAAATCCCAAAAAGATAGGCGCTTGCAAATTTCATTTTGCCGCTCCATATATGATAGCGTTTTAGTTAGAGAAACGCAATTATATTTCCAGCCACCAAAATACAATAGCACAAACTTCTTTTTTCGCTATCTTACATTGCTATTAAAACCATTATTTCATGTAGTGTTCCTCTAGGTTTGAGTCTTTAACCAGGAAAAGGACCTGGCTTTCTTAGACCTGAAGGTGGTCATGGAAGTGGGAAACCTAAAGTCTCAAAGATTTTATAAGAACACAAGTAAAGAAACTCTTCTTTATTTATCTCTCTTAAGGAAACACTCAAAAACCTTAAGCTTCTTCAAACTCAATCTCTCTAACCTCTCAAAGGTATGCAACACTCTTGCAACTCTTTATGTAGAGATTATATTTCCTAAAACTCTTTAGAAAACTATCCTAATCTTAACGCAACTAGGATTGGCAAGACTTGAGTCCCAAGTTAACTTCATGTTTATCTCCAACATTCTCCCTCTTAAACTTGAAGTTAACTATGTCTTGAACTCCAACTAACTCTCTCATCTCCTTGAATTTTATTCTCCCAGGTGCCTTGGTTAAAATGTCTGTTCTTTGCTCTATTCCCGGTACATGTTGTACCTCAACTTGCTCATTTTCGACGCATTCCCTTATGAATTGATATCGCTTGTGAATGTGCTTGCTGCGTCCATGGAAAATAGGGTTCTTTGTTAGAGCTATTGCTGACTTGTTATCGATACATATCTTCACTTTCTTGCACATCTGCTCAGTGATTTCTTCCAAGAGTTCTTGCAGCCATATTTCTTGTTTTGCAGCTTCAGTAGCGGCCATGAACTCGGCTTCACAGGATGATAAAGCTACTGTCTCCTGCTTCTGTGAGCACCAGGTAATAGGACATGTATTCAAGTAGAAAACATGTCCCGTAGTTCTCCTTTTGTCGTCTTTATCAATAATATGGCTACTGTCGCTGAACCCAATCAGCTCCATCTTGCTTGATCGCTCAAAACTTAGACCAAGTGACATAGTAACCTTCAAGTATCTTAGTATTTGTTTCAATGCAGCAGCATGTGACTTCTTTGGCTCTTGCATGTAACGACTCAACAAGCCAACACTAAGCGCGAGATCGGGATGAGTGTGCAGAAGATATCGTAAGCATCCTATATTCCTCCTAAACTCCTTTTCGTCAACTTTCTGTTCTTCGGGCGCTCTTGACAAAGCAAGACCTGCATCCATCGGAACTTGGACCGCATTGCAGTCGTCCATGCCCGTTTCTTCAAGAATTCTTGTTGTGTATCTGCTTTGACTTAGAGTTAGCCCATCTTCACTCTTCACGACCTTGATTTCAAGATAATACGTTAGTAACCCAAGGTCACTCATCTTAAATATTGTGGACATCTCCTTTTTGAACTCGCTGATCATTGCTTTGCTTGACCCAGTTACAATAAGATCATCCACATATACTGCAACTAATAGGAGATCGACCAGAAGGAGTTTGTTTCCAATAAAGAGAAGGTTCCTTTAAGCACCTCCTAAACTTCAGTTTCTCAAGAGTCTTGTTTAGTTTCTCATTCCATGATCTTGGGGCTTGTCTCAATCCATATAACGCCTTCTTTAGTTTGTATACTTTGTTCTCGCTTCCGATGACTCTGGCTGTGCCACATATACGTGTTCCTTTATATCTCCATGGAGGAACGCGGTCTTAACATCTAAGTGATGTACTTCCCAACCATTGCAAGCTGCGATCCCAATTAAAAAACTCACTGTTTCAATACGTGCCACTGGTACAAAGACTTCATCAAAGTATATACCATGCTTCTGTATCTATCCCTTTGCCACTAGCCTATATTTGTATTTTTTCTGCTTCCATCCGAGTTACGCTTTATTTTGAAGATCCACTTGAGACCTATTAATTTGGCTCCTTTGGGTAAGTCTACTAGATCCCATGTATCGCTCTTCATGATAGAGGATATCTCTTCTTCACACGCATCTCTCCATACCTATTCTTCTATTGCTTCACTAAAATCCCAAGGCTCTTCGTTAATGAGCAACAACAGTCTCTCTCCTTCGGCTTCTGCTAGACATATGTAGTCATTCAAGTAGCTTGGCCTCTTGGACACCCTGGTTTATCTTCTCAGATTTACCTCTTCGTGGGGAGCATCTTCTTCTTCGGACGGTGCACTAGTGACATCAACTTCTTCAACACCGTCTTGTTCCTCTGTTTCTTTGTCACTGTCCTCCTCGTATATGCCTTGGTTACCAAAGGCTCCGGATGTGATCTTGAACCTCCCTGGTTCCTCGTATTCCTCGCTTGTATTATTCCACTTCCATGTTTTGTGTTTATCAAACACCACTTCTCTGCTCACTACTACCTTCCTGCTGGTTGGATCAAGCATCCTATCTGCTTTGGAACCAGGTTCTGTCCCGAGGTGTACTAGTGTCCTTGATCGGTCGTCAAGTTTTCTCAAGTGTGGTGCTTTGACCTATGCGTACCCAATGCATCCAAAGACTCTAAGATGGTTGACACTTGGTTTCTTCCCTTTAAATGCCTCGTATAAATTTTGCACATTCAAGATTCTCGTTGCTACCCTGTTGATTAGGTATGTGGCATGTCGTATGGCTTCCCCCCAAAGGTATTAGGTATATTCATATGCTTTAGGATACTCCTTGTCATCTTCAATAAGGTTCTGTTGCGTCTCTCGGCAACTCAATTTTATTGTGGTGTGTATGGGGCTGTTAGGTGCCGTTGAATTCCTGACTCTTCACAGCAATTTTGGAACTCTATGGATGTGAACTCACCACCCCTATCAGTCCTTAGTGTCTTAATGTTTGTCTTGGTTTCTTTTTCGACCATTGTCTTGAAGTTTTTGAACCTCTGAAATGCATCTCCTTTGTCTTTCAACAGGATAGTCCACATATAATGGGAATAGTCGTCCACAAGAACAAATATGTATTTGTTTCTTGCTGCAGTGGCAGGTGTGATTGGGCCACAAAGGTCGTCATGTATAAGTTCCAGTGGTCCTGCTGCTCGAAAACTGGTTGCCTGCGGGAAGGGTTGTCTAGTTTGCTTACCACGCAAGCATGATTCACACGTCTCCTTCTTCACTTCGATCTTAGGTATGCCAAGAAACAATTCCTTTCGTATCATTAATTTCATCTAATCAACTCCAATATCACCTAACCTCGCATGCCACCTTGCAGAGTCACTTTGTATCTCACATTGCAAATACTTTGTATCTCCTATCTCCATAAGAACCTTGTAAAGAAGATTCTTTGATCAGTTGGCTTTCACAATCAAGTTGCCATCTTTATCATGTAGTGTACGATAATCTGCTCTCATTCTTACGTCGCATCCAGCTTCCGTAGCCTGACCGAGGCTAATGATATTACTCTTTAAGTGTGGAAAGAATTATACATTGGACAAGACTTTTTTTCTCACCGGTTAGGCTTATGAATAATATGGATCCATTTCCCTTTATATCAATCCTCGAGTCATCACCAAACCTAACCTTTCCAGGGATACTTTCGTCGATGTTCTTATAGTAGCTCTTGTTTCCAGTCATATGGTTGCTGGAACCATGTCCAAATACCAGATTTTATCTCCATCCATGCTTGACACGAACTCAGCAGGTTTCACGTTTCTCTCATTGAGGTAAACTACTTCATGCATCATTAGGTTATCCGCTTCTTGTGTGTTATCTTCTTTGGTCTCTTGTGCTTCGGTCAGCTTAAGCATTCTATCCGGACACGTTGCAGCGAAGTGACCAAACTTATCACATCTGAAGCACGTTACTCTTGATGCGTCCCTACTGTCCCAATACGAACGGCCGCGTCCTCTTCCTCTAAAGTAGCCTCGTCCTCCCCGACCCCTTCCTCTGTAATCGTTGTAATATTCTCTGTTAGATTGAGACTCTGTATTTGCATACATCAATTTTCTCTGTTGATTATCTTGTGTTTCTTCTTCTTCTTCGTCACATATGCGCTCTTCATAAGCTTTTAATCTCCCAACAATATCCTCAAAGCTGGTCGTCTTAAGGTCAAGCATTTGTTCGAGTGATGCAACCATATGAATGAACTTCTTCCTGGGTAAACACTTTAAGAATTTCTTCACGATCTTGGTCTCGTCCATATTTTCTCCTAGAGCGGCTGACTTCGATTATATCTCAGATAGCTTCCCGACATGGTCATCAATACTCTCGTTGTCTTTCAAGTTAGGCGATCGAACTCTGCGTTAAGAGTTTGTAATATTGCTTATCTTACTTTATCAGCACCAATATGACGCGCTTTAATTGCATCCCGAACCTTTTTCGCAGTCTCTAGCTCACCGACTTGTAGAATTATGGCTTCAGGTATTGCCTGAAACAAGAGTCCAGTTGCCATGTCGTTGTTCTTCGTTTCGATGCTTGCTTCTTCTTCGACGACATCCCATACCTTGTGGATATTCAGAAGATTTTTCATTCGTATAGAACACACGGTATAGTTTGTCGCACTTAACATCGGACAGGTGATCGAGGACGGCCCTCCTCCTTTAGTCTTGTTTGTTAGGGTTGTTATATCTCCCATGATCTGTTATGCTCTGATACCAAATAAAGTCTCAAAATTGTATAAGAACACAAGTAAAGAAAATCTTCTTTATTTATCTCTCTTAAGGAAACACTCAAAAACCTTAAGCTTCTTCAAACTCAATCTCTCTAACCTCTCAAAGGTATGCAACACTCTTGCAACTCTTTATATAGAGATTATATTTTCTAAAACTCTTTAGAAAACTATCCTAATCTTAACTCAACTAGGATTAGCATGACTTGACACCCAAGTTAACTTCATGTTTATCTCCAACAAAAGCTTTCTCTGATGATGTTATGAAATCTGTAAGCTAACTTTTTTAGCTTTTGTTATTCTATGAGCCCGTGTGATTGACCATGTTGTTGTGCTTTAACTGCTTTCTATGCAGGTTATGGAATCGATTCTTGTGCAAATGGTTTGTGTTCTTCATCGATTTTTACATGTTTTGTACCTACTGTTATTAAGGTATGTGTCTTTCATCTAGAGTTATTGTAGGTTTTGGAACATTTAGAGTACTTGAAGGTTTAACACTTGTTGGTTCTTTTAATATTTTGTTGAAACTTATCATCGGCAAAATAGTTATCTTTATCATTCTATATTTTTAATCTTTGTCCATGAAATCAGGTAAACAACTTTCACATCCACATTTATCTAGTCAACTCTTTTTTTTCCATACTTTTCATTTTCATCAATTCATGTCCACACATTTTATGTTCATCTATTTCCCATAGACATCCACTTATTTTATCTGCACTTTGTATGTCCTTTTCCATGCATGTTTTATATAATTTAAATATATATAAATATATATATGTGGATGTTAAAATATAGAGAAAAATATTTGTAATTTATTTTAAAAATTATATTTGTCTTTATATTTCTTAAATTTTAAGAAATAAGCAAAGAAAAAAATAAGGTGAAATGCACAACAATACTATTTCAAAAAATCAAACTAATTCATCAAATCATCTAACTAAGCTAAAAAACCTAAAATTAATCCTAACTAGTTCTATCTTAACTTGAAAGGCCATGTGCAAACAAAAAGGCAGTTTGGTCCAAAATTCATCTCGGGATTTAGAAATGTGCTCGTCAAGCGCTTTGTAACTTTAGTTGTAAAGAAAAGACAAAAAAGTGTCTATACATGTAATTAATTATTTTTTTAGTCTATGTTGTCATATATGTCATATTCTATATTATCACTTGTTATGCGGATTGACCTTATTATAATTTCTATGCAATTTCTCTTTTTTTTCTTATACATACTAGATCAGGTTTTCTTTCGTTTAATTTTTAAAATTGAATAAATGTTTTTTTTAGATTTTTTGACATTTGTGATTATAGATTTTAAGCGGATTTTTAAATTTAGAAATGCAAATATGTGAAACTATCCCTGATAGTTTAAAACAAAAATATAGAATCAGATAGAATCATAATAATATTGATTCGGCATTTTATTTATACAAAGCATGTGTCAAAAAGTGGAAACCTCTAATTTGGGTCGTTGTATTACTCAGTGTGTGCAAGGAATATGCAAAAAATATTTATGATTTTCTATATGGTCAATTCTTTCTAATAGTTTTTTTTTAAATGTTTTTGTCACCAAAATAGTCTTCAAGAAATAAATGACCGCAATAACCCATTTATTTAAAAAAAAATATTATTTCTTTTTATTTTATTTTTTTAATTTTAAACATCACCTCTAAAACCTCATCCTATAACTCTAAACATTAGGTATAGATTAGTTAACCCTATGAGTATAAACGTATATTTAGACTTTTTAATAAAACCTCTGTTGATCATTTTTCTCTTTTAAATAATATTTTGTGACAAAAACCTTTTAGAGCTATTATAGTGTATTTCTATTTTTATATTACTTATTATTTAATTTTTACTGCAATATTTTTTTCCTAAGCATCTTTTATTAAATATAGTATATCAAAAAATAAGAACAGATAAATTAATAAAACATGTCACATCAAAAAAGGTAAAATAATTTCTTGGGAAACTTCTAAAGAATTAGAAAAATATGATTTGATGATGTATACCACTTCATGAAAGAACAATTATAAAGTATACACATAAATTAAATTGGGGAGAAAACAAAAGTATCCTCAAAACCTTTAAAAATACAGATAAGTTAATAAAATATGTCACATACCATTTGAATTATTAACATAAATGGTCATTTACCATTTTTTATTACGAAATAATTACATTGAGAGTTCTTTTTCTAGTTTATAACTACACTATAAGGCAGTTTGTTATACTAAGGTAGTTTTTTTAACCAAGTTCACTAGAGAGATTTACATTGAAAGACATTTTCTCACTTTTAATTACATTTCAGGTCACACATTGCTATTAGTATAGTTGTTTTCAACTAGAAACATGTTATCTCATTACTTTATGGAGTGGTACACCAAAGATAAAAATAAACAGATTTTAATAGTTTACCCAACTTGCTTTTGTTTTTGACAGTTTTGTTTTGTTGTTAAGTTTAATAATTACCCACATGAAAAGGCAAAGAGAAAGTTTAAGAAACGTACTTATGGGGAGAATATGAAATTCACGACTTGAAGCTTTCTTCTTTTCACCATGATTTCACTGAAGTTGTAACAAAAGCTCTCGTCTTTGGGCTAATAGAGACATAATCTCATTAGACTCTGACATATCTTTCATGGTTTTGTGATCCTAGTTTTCGATGTCGGAGTTACTATTGATTTTTTGTGTTTAGTCCTTTAAATTTTGCATAATTTTATTTTTGACGCTAAACATTTTAATTGTACAAATATCTATTTGAATCAGTCCTCTAACTTCTTGATTACTTATTCCAGCTCTTTCTCATAATTGCACAAATGATTATTTGTCTTGATTGTTTTCATATTCTCTCCCATACTTTGAAAAAAAAGGATCTCTTTGATTTAACCCTAAAAGTAATGCAGTTGAACACATATATACACCAAAGATACCTAAATCCATCATAACATAACCTGAGTGTAGTAAAATTAAATACGAAAAATCCTTAAAATCATTAGATATTAATAACATACAAGTTATGTACAGTTATTGTCATAAATGTCATCGTGAGTTTGAGTTGATATTTTTTATTATCTATTTTAGTATTTTGATTAAACAACCACCAACGCAACATGGAAGTGAAACTTGACAGAGATGCAGTCAGTGAACAAGTGACAACAAAGTGAGGCTACGACAATAGGTACAGAAAATTGACCATATTCACATGTACAATAATTCACATGTACATAAGTTAACTTGTGCAGTGATTCACATGTACACTTGATAGATATGTTACATACATTTGCAAGTTTCAATATCTGAACGGTCAAACAATGTCAACATGTACACAAAGCTTTTATTGTTCACATGTACATTGTTTAACATAAAATCAAATGTACAGCGTTTCATTTGTACATTGCATGAGTTGTGATATTTGTTGATTTTAATGATTTTTGGTATGTTTTTTTACTTCATTTAGATCATTTTAGGTTTTATTTGATGTATATATTGTATTTTTTTGTTCATTTTGCATATAACATAATATAAAAATGCAACTTTAAAAGTTTGAGATATATAATATTTCTACAGTTTCATATTAAAATTAATTTTTAAGAAGCTTTTTTGACTTTATAAATTAAAGTATTTATGGTATAAATTATTCAGATAATAATCATGAATTAGTTTTTTACTTTGAAAAAATATATATGCTATAAACCTTTTGACGGAAAATATAACAAAGATTCTATGTGGTCTAGTGGAACTTGCATTTAGTTATGTTGACCATTCGAGCTTAGGTAAGTTTCGTTATGGTTTTTTTTTGCCTCATTAATGGAAAATTCGTAATAACTTCACATTTCTTCTTTTAGGGTTTCATCTTCTCCCATGATTTATCAAAAGCCGCTACACAAACTTTTTAATGTAATTTAGTTTTTTCTTACCATTTTATTATTATTTATGCATCAAATGTACATATGTGCGATGTTGTGATTGGTGGGTTTGGGTCGGCTGTGATTTGGGTTGGGATAAGTTCATAATATGGATCAGTTGGTGGAGTAATCACTGGCTGTGGTGGTGGTGGTGGGTGTGGTGGTTCATGCGGTGGTGGTGGTGGGTGTGGTGGTTCATGCGGTGGTGGTGGGGTCAACGTAAGATCGGATGAGTGAGAGAAATTGAGAATGAACTGTACTCCGCTCCGAAGATTTGAGTGGAACACCAGTTGATTGCTTTACTCCAACTGCGTTGAAACTCATCAAAAAATCGTAAAGTAAAACATATATTGAATCTCATCGATAAAAGACTTAAATATGAGGATATGCAAGATTGAAATAAAGACCATAATTTTAAGCTTTTTCGAGAGATTGAGAAAAAGAAGAATGAAAAGTAAGAATTCAATATATTTGTTTTGATTAATTACAATGGCATTAATGAAAGCATATTGATGCACACTAGAGAAAGAAGAGAGAAAGAACACTAAAAAGAAGTTTTGCATTAGCCACAAAATTGAGACGTGGATAGTATTTTTGTTTAAATATTTAGTTAGTTTTTAGTCACAGCTTGTTAGAATCAAACCAGAAATATGAATAGAAAAGATAATGAAACATTTACATCATAGGGCAGTTTTGACTTATTAATAAAACTATAAGACACATTATTCTACCTGGACACTTTTCTTTTTCCTTTTCAACACTTTCCCTGGTAAAATCAAAATCAAAAGTTAATTTAGAAGAAGGAGGAGGAGGAGGAGGAGGAGGAGGAGGAGGAGGAGGAAGAGGAGGAGAGGAGGAGGAGGAGGAGGAGGAGGAGGAGGAGGAGGAGGAGTTCATGCAACAATACAAAACAACAAGCTAATCACCACCACCGTCGTCGGAGACTTAAACGACAATCAAGCTACTTTCCTTAACAATAAAACTTAGGGAACTTGATGTTGCAGATTTGGGTTATCATAGTCGTGGCGGGAGAATGTAACATGTCATCGGCGTTTGTGGTCTATGTGCCACCGCCATCAGAACCCAACACGTACCATCTTCTACTACACTTTCTTCCATCCTCTCATCGTCATCTCCATGCCTTTAACTTTATTCTCTATCACCAAATCACCATTTCTCCTCTCATTCTTCTGTCACCAAATCTTCACCTTTAACCAACTACAGTGATTTCTAATCCTCCTCATCTTATACTCAACTGCCTTTCTCAAATGAAACGATAGTTAATCTCTCTCTCTCTCATGTCAATTACTCTCTCACATCTGCAATTTTTACAGATTTTGCGCCATCGTTAGAGTCATTTATTTTTTTCGCCACCGCACTTTACGTTTTGTTGCTACGATTCAAAAACTAAAATTAGAGATATAGGTGATCTTTGATTTGTGTGATTCAGATTAAAACAATTAAATATAAAACTTCACTTCCAAATTTACAATAAGTGAAACTAAACTTAGAAGACAAAAGAAAGAAGACAACGAGAAGGTTTGTTGTCGGTGGGGGTAATAGTGTCTTTCAACACTCACAAACTACCTTAGTAGTGGGAAATGACTCAAAATGTAACAAAAACTTAGAAAGTGTCTTTATATGTAAATCACTCAAAGATAATTTAGTTGAAGAAAGTGAGCTGAGAAAAAAAAAGTTGAAGAAAGTGTCTCGGTAGCACAAAGTGATCCATCACATAAATTCTAACTCAAAATTTTTCCTAATGTGTAATTCTATCAGTTCACTTTTCAACTAAAAATCTAACTAGATGAATTTTTAACCAAAGAGAATATGCTAACTACATTAATTATTTCTTTATTATTTTGGTGGATTTAACCACAACCACTCATTTCATTTCTAGATTTAGTGGTCAAAATTCAGCACATACAAAGTGGACCATCTATCTTTCTCCTTCGACTTCTTCCTCCTAAATTCTCCATTTAAAAAAAATTGCAATATGCTTCTTCTATTCCTTTTTTCAACAAATTTTTTTATTAAATCATTGTCTCTATTACTCGGGCTATCTTTTGAGATATGAAAAGGTGTATTTATGATAGTTTTGTAATGGTAATTTATATGACAGCAACGTAAACAACAGAGATGTTAGCAACTTTATTATAAATAACAACGGAGACGTAGTCGACGGCGAAGACGATGTAGAAGATGCATGACCCACCATGAACATATTTTGAAAAGAAAACACAAAGATATCGTAGAGAATATTTAACTCATTGATGAAATGAAAAGTGAAGAAAGAAATTGAAGAGTGTAAGAAGATGGTTAATGAGTACAAAAATTTGGAGATGGTTGATGAGTACAAGATTTGGAGTGTTGTTTTTGATTGTTCAGACACATTCTTTTATGTTGTAGGTTAATTTATACGGTTATGTTTCTTATTCTACAAGCTAGTGTGGATTTTAGGATTTAGCATAATTACTGCAACAAAAATGAGTAGTTTGTGTTTTCATGCTAAATTCATGGTGGGTCTTAGCTAGACTAATTTTTGGTTGTTTTACATATTTACACTATCATATTTATCGTACACATGTACACTCCCATATTTATTACACACGTATGATATTATACTTTATCGTACACACACACAATGAAAATGTAGATTGACAATGGCAATGAAGTTGATGATAGTTCTGGTAAGTTGAGTAATCTTATATGGTAGATATATTATCAAAGCTATGAATCTCATCCTTTTTTTTGTATCTTTGGACTCATATAATGTAAACTAAATTGAATTTTTGTGTTATGTTCCTCAACTTGTTGTTCTTCATTTTGGTTTAATGTTTCTTTGTAGATTGGTATATTCATGAAAGTGGAAGTCTTTGTAACAAAAATGTATCAAAGTTGTTCAATTTGAGTAAAATGTTTGGGCTTATGGATTTGTACTTACTTAAGAAAGGATGTATAACCATGTTTTCATGTGCACTGAGACATGCATCGAGCATATGTGTACACAAATAATATATAAGATTATACATATCTACAAAACAACGATTGTACACATGTACACACATATTACTAATACAAGATAGGAAATATAATATCAACGCATGTACACAACAATGACTGTACACATGTACACACATGTACACATGTACACACATATTACATAGCTAAGATAGGCTAATTATATATATATATATATATATATATATTTTTTTTGCAAGTCATGTACATTTATAAAATGTACATGTGGATGTGTACACATAGATACAATTTAGCCTTATGTATGTTAAATAATGTATACGAATCAAGAGATAACATAGCAATATAAAATTGTTGATAAGAATGGTTCTGAAGGGCATTACATAGATATAGCAAAGAAGCAAAAACATAAAAATTTAGGTGATTAAGGGAAGAGGCTGCGACGTAAAGCCCATGTCTTGGGTCAACAACACACGTCATTTTTTTGGAGTCTCACATTTTCTAAGTGAGTTCAACGACTGTGAGAGAACATGGTTGCTTAGATTCTCTAGAGGTGGGAGGAACAAATCCACCATGAAGAAGTGAAGACAATGATTGACATCAAGGTCAGAGGTAAGTTGGCCATGAAATCTCAGTCAGAATGTGACATCATACATTGCGGCAGATATCAAATTGTTAAAGTCAATGCATAAAATACAAAACACACAACAAAAACACAACAAACCAGCTTAAAGAAATCACTATATTAAAGAGCAGGGTATACACTCAACTAGACAATATAAGACGCGTACACATACACAAGAAAACACCAATGAAGAGCGGGGGGTACACTTAACCAGAAATTAACAAGTTATTTCCTACTCTTAGACAAATAAAAATGATAAAGCAATGTTATGATATTGTTTGTATCTTTAAAGTTTAGTTTGACATTTTAGCGAACACCTGGTTTGTGACTGTATAAATTAAGATTTATAAAAAAAAACAAATCTCATGAAATTATAGAAGATTATAAAGAAAAAATTATAACCTGACTTTGTGGCCTGAAAAATCTATGCCGTTGGTGACTTTAACCATTGCAAACAGAAATCTCATTAACATGCGGCTTTCTCCTTCCCCAATCGCTTTCTTCTCTTGGTCATTCAAGCTTCGTCTTTTTCATCAACCAATTTCTCCTTTGTCGGAATTCACCTCAAAAATCTTTCAAACATAAACATAATAAGGAAAAAAAAAACTAAAAGTGAAACCCAAAAAAAAACTAAAATAAAAAAATTTATGAGGCTGATGTATATATTAAGCCAAGTCTAACTTTTCATCTTGGATCCACTACAAAATCTATGTCTCCATTCAAATTTTAAATGATCTAACTAACTTAACCAGCCCAATTGTCATTCTACTAAAATATCCTATTCAATTTTGCTTTTTTAAGGAGAAAAGAGTCTTTAACTAGTGGAATGTACCTTAATAGCACTAAATGTTCTTGAATGTAATAAAAACACGCAAAGTGACCCATTTCTCCCTGAGAGAGCGAAACTAGAAATGGGCAGTTATGTAAATTCAAGGATGAGGTGGTGGACACGAGACCAAATTAAATTTGGTTCATAATTTACATTGAACTCGTAAAAGGTCAAAACTTTTTTATGTTAACTTTCTCCCATATACAAAAGTTGCGGTTTGGAGAGTTAAGACTCAAAGTTTTTTTCCGACGACAGAAAAATTGACGGCGGAGAAGCGCAAAAGGTCTATTACAAACGATAAGGAAGCGAGTGGGGAAGAAGAAAGTCGAAGGTTGGTCAGTTTTACCAAGGAAAAAGGAGAAAAGGAAAAGGCGATTGAAGAAGAAAATAATAGATCAATGTTTATGGTGAGTGTGTACATCTGTACACGTATGTGAATCAAAAGAATAGTAGTTTTAGATAAAAATAAATAATAGATCAATGTTTATGTCGAGTGTGTACACATGTGCGTGGATTGAGGGTGATGGTTGGGAGAGAGAGGATGAGAACTCAGTAATGTTGTATATGGATTATGTGTACACGTGGATGGAAAAACTTGTCTACACGTTGAGTGTACACATAATATAACACATTATACTCCATATTTGTGTCCACATACTTAAACAAATAAAGATAAATATCATATGTGATTCAAAGATTAAAACTTTACAATCACCTCGCTAAAATTTGCAACCTTAAACATTTCATCATCAAATAATACCATATTCTCAGGTTTCAAATCCTTTTAGATGGTCCTATTCCTATGATAAGCATCTACGACATAGAAATTGAATCATCCATCTCTTAATCTCCTCCACAAAAAAATCCATCGCATATATTATCATGACCCAAGAACAAAAAAAAATCATGTATTGTTAACAAAAACAAAGAGATTTCTTCAACTATTTTTTTTCTAGGTTTCTATAAAAAATTCAATTATCCAATAGAAATAAACATGAAAAGAAAATTACTTTGATGGAAGAATATCGTCTTTTCCTTTAGAGCAGATGCAACATAACATATATTTGGACTATACATAACCAAAAGGGTTTGCCGGAGAGATATTCCGTCACATGCAGAATATGAAATCAAAAATACATCACAGCAGTGTTAGGGTTTGCTCATCATCTATGTTGATGTGTTTTAACGTGTCCATCATCATTGTTGTCTATGTCGATGTTTCCGTCATAGATGTTGTATGTGTTGTAGTCCCCATTTTCGTCGTCTATATCTCTGTCTCCATCTTCATCTAAGTCGACGTCTCCTCTATCGTCTACATCGCTATCGCCCTTGCATACTCCAAATTCAAATATTTTTTGTGAAAGAAATCATTAGTTTGCATCAGAATTATTAACTAAAAAAAAGAAAAACCTTTGTCACAGAAGAAGAAAATTGAAAGCCACGAAGATAATGAAGATGATGATTTGGCTTACTGAAATTATATTGATAGAATTTCATATAGATATTGTCTAATCTAAATCTGCAAAAAAAAAAAAAAGATATTGGTCGTTGGAACTGAAGACAAATCTATGACTGTGGTTAAAGCCCACGTTTTATAATTGAACTAGAAAAGAATTGGTTTAGTTAAGAATAATATGAATACTTAAAGAAAGTGTGTTAAAGAATGTGTCTAATAATAGAGTGATTTACATTAAAAGACAGTTTATGTCTTTTAATAACAAAGAAGATCACTTTTTTATATTAGGGTACTTTCTTGGGATGGAAGTTGCTAACCATTATCTTTTTCCAAACTTGTAGTTTGGATTTTTCATTGTCCAATAATCTTTTAAGAGAAAAAGAAAAATAAATAATTATCTAAAATAGAAAAGTGAGGAAGAAGAAGAAGACACGAAGATCTCAAAAACAAAGTGCTTCAAAATCCGCCGTAGTCTACGCCGTTGAAATCTAGGCCCCCACAGTCTTCTTCTTCATCGCATTTCATCGTCTCAATTGAGCTCTGCCATGAATCTCAGCCATTATCAACCTCTCACCACGGGTTCTTTCAAGTTGTAACCATAGCTTTAGTCTTGTTGGATCGATGGAACTAGAGTCGCGTCAAACTCAGTCACATCTTTCTCGTCGTCAACTTTCGCCGTCGCAACTCCTTTGGAAGAAGCTCGAGCATCAATGGCTATTTTTTTGCTTTTACTTGTTTGGTCCTTTACGTATTGTATAATTACGTTTTTGAACCTAAAATTTTTAACTATGATATTTGTACTCAAATTAACTCCAAAATTTTAGTTTCTTCATTTCAGCCCTTTCTGATACTTACACGAATAATCTTTTATCTTTTATTTACTTTCATATCCGTCCCATACTTTAAAAATAAACAATTATTTTTTTGATCTTGTCTCAACGTTTCCCTTTTTGCATTCCAACCTATATTAATATAATGAAATATATATATATATATATATATATATATATATATATATATATATATATATATATATTAAATAGACCTAAATTGCGACAAAATGACTTTTTTTACAACAACAACAACAACTAAACTAAGAAATTTGATCTACCAATTCAAAAAAACAATTTGGAGGTGATGAATCAACATAAAACATAACAAGATGGCATCAAAATGACTTAAATGAACTAATATCAAATGCTTAAAATCATTTGATATGAATAACCCAAAAACAAGTGTACAACTATTTTCATATGTGTCATTTTCAGTTTGACTTGGTCTATTTTATCATCTTTATTTTGACATTTTTATTAACCAACCGCCAGTTCACCTATATGTGTACAGTTTTACCACAAACATTAATGGGTTCGCCATTTATGACAGACAACTGTTATTCATGTGATGTACACGTGTACACACATCACATGGTGTATACATCAACTTGTACACAAAACAACAACCTTTTCTACATAGAAGTATGATCTCATATTGATACACATTTGCTTCATTAGAAACATCGATGGGTTGATAACTTATTATAAAACTGATATTCATAAGATGTACACATGTACACGTAACATGGTGTATACATCAACTTTTACACAAATAACAAATATTTTTACATGGAAGCATGCTCTCATATTGAAAACAGATTTGAGACGTGGGTTTGATTCACACTCCATGTTCAAAAAAATAGATAGATAAAATGTATATGTATAAAACTTCTTCATATTTTTCTCCTTCATATTGTCATGCAATGATTAAGATGTACACGTGATAAGTTTGTAACATACATTTGCAAGTTTCAATATTCACATGTTCAAATAATGTTAGTGTACACATATATTTCATTGTCCATGTGTACAATAATTCACATGTACAGTTGACTTATAATAATACATGGACACAATATCATTTCTATATAAATTTGCAAGTTTCATTATTTATACAGTCGAAATAATAAAAAAAATTAAGTAAATATAACCTAGTCAACTTATGTGTACATTGGACACCAGAAATATTTTTTACATATATTTTAAAGTTTCATTGTTTGTACTAAGTGATACATTTCTGTATTTATTTACATATGATAGGGATAAAAACGTACTTTTGAACGTGTGGCTTGAGCCTCTAGAGCCCAATAGTTGAGCCTCCGGTAAACCGCAGTCTCCCTCCTTCTCCGATTTTTCTTTGTTCTCGTTGTTCCCTGTAATGTAGAGGAAAGCTCTCGTCAAAGACAAGCTTCTGTCAGAGACAAGCTCTAGTCGTCCCGTCGGTGATGGGTCGTTACCCTCCTCACCGGTGTCCACAACGTACACACAAATCTCGTTGTCCACATGTACAATGACTCTTATGTACGACGGTGTATGTTAGTATGTTATCCATATACGGTGTTTTACATCTCATGTGTACATAGATGATATCTCATGTTTTAATGATTTCTTAGCATCTCATTTTATTTCATTTTGATTGTATATTAAGTGTATATGTTGTATTACTGTGTTCATTTCCATATCAGTGCCAATTGAAAGTTTGGGAATGAAGTTGAAAACTAATCTGGGCATTTTAATGATTTGGGGGTCGTAATGAAAATAATCAAAAGCCGACGGACCATTTCTGCAAATACATGGAAAAACCATATTGCAACATTAAAAGTATTGAAGTAGATTTGTGAAGCAATTTGATCAGACTGTAAATTTGAGGCATATTGTGAAAGAAGCAGGAAACTAAAGGACCAAAGATGCAAAAAGACAAAACTCATCCATTGATGTTGTTTAATCGATCTTCTCGCCGAATCTCGTTGACGAAGTTGGCGAGCCGGCTACAACGGAGCAGAGACATGACGGTGAGGCTTGACTCCCACGATGGCAAAGGCTGAAAGCACGACCCGAGATGGAGAGGTCGTGGAGAAGCCAATGTTGACGAGACGCGGCAAAGAGCAACGACCACTAGTGAACGAGACCTCTCATCGACGACATCTTGGACGGAGGATCTGAGCATAGAGAGTAAGAGATGAACTGGAGCTCTCCGACTGTAACATATTTCTTGACCGGATCTCGTTGACGAAGATGGCGAGCCGGCTACAAAGGAGCAGAGACATGACGGTGAGGCTTGACTCCCACGATGGCAAAGGTTGAAAGCACGACCTGAGATGGAGAGGTCGTGGAGAAGCCAATGTTGACGAGACGCGGCGAAGAGCAACGACCACTAGTGGACGAGACCTCACATCGACGACATCTTGGACGGAGGAGCTGAACATAGAGAGTAAGAGACGAACTGGAGCTCTCCGACTGTAACATATTTCTTGACCGGATCTCGTTGACGAAGATGGCGAGCCGGCTACAACGGAGCAGAGACATGACGATGAGGCTTGACTCCCACGATGGCAAAGGCTGAAAGCACGACCCAAGATGGAGAGGTCGTGGAGAAGCCAATGTTGACGAGATGCGGCGAAGAGCAACGACCACTGGTGGACGAGACCTCACATCGACGACATCTTGGACGGAGGAGCTGAGCATAGAGAGTAAGAGACGAACTGGAGCTCTCCGACTGTAACATATTTCTTGACCCGCCAACTTCAAACACAAAAAAATATCATAATTGTCTTCACTTTCATCATCAAGGGTTCCAGTTCTTGAACCCATAACTCAAATTAGTTAAAGCTCGAGTTCTCGTCGACAATTTGCTCATACTTTTCTAAGATTTTCTCCCCAGTAAATGGTGCTCCGCTTGGTCGACGCCATTTCGCCTAATCGAATGTCGTCGTTGGGTTGTTGATTATTTTCGTTACCTGGTTAGGGACATAAATGTGAAGCTATTAGAGAACATGAAATCTATGATTTGTGGGATCTGAGAAAAAAGAATGTCGTGAGTAAAATCGATTAGAGAGAGAAAGATGTTAGGACCAAAGTGCTTTTTAAAGATTTAGTTGGTCAACTTATAGTTTAAACTAAACCGAAAATGTTAGGATCTAAGTGTTCTTTAAGAAAAAGTGATCTGGTGGAAGAAAGTGTCTTAGAGTGAAATAAGAAGTCAGAAAGTGTTCTATAATGTAAATTTTTTCCAATAATATAATAAAAAAGATGAAATGTGTCTTAAAGTGTAAATATTTCATAAATGTTTTAGAAACATCTAAAGAATTAGAAAAATATGAGTTGATGTATAAGACTTCATGAAAAAACAATGCTAAAGTCTACACATAAATTGGAGGAGAACAAAAATATCCACAAAACCTTTAAAAATACAATCAAAGTTAAACTATAATACTAACAAAGAAAAATATTAATAGAGAAATCTCAGCTTTTATGCTAAGAAAGCTACCGGCACAGACAAAAAAAAAATCTCCCTTTTTTCTCCTGCAGCTAGGGCATTATTTTTCCAATATTTAGACATCTTTGTGGCAATTAATGATAATATTAAGGGTAATCTATTTGCGGATCGATCTTTTAATCATGTAAATTGAGTGAACACTCTTAGAGCAAGTAGCTGCTGAAACTTCGATGACTTCAGTATGATACCGAAAATATGAATAGAGTGAACTGAGAAAGAAACATAACACTAGATAGAATACTCAACATCTGTTTGAATAAATGAATTAAAAGTCTCCTACTACAGCTGTCTGGTACATATATAATCTTAACACTATACACCAAAACTGGCGGCTCCAGACAATTTAGGATAATACAAATCACGGTTGTCAAGTGAATGTCTTTGAGCCAAAATGATGCAAGTATCTTCTTGTCAAAGACAGTTTGGTCTCTAGTCTCTACCACTAACTCATGCTTGCATATCTCAGCCAACAACTTTCACATCTGCACCATCATATACAAAAGCCCTAATCTATAAACTTTTATCTTGAATCACAGATTACTGAGAATTTGCAACACTGATCACTAGGTTGATGAATGATAATCTGCAATGATTAAGGCAAGAAGAGGATTACGTACGTGCTTGAAGCCGTCATTAAGGCAAGGCATTAAGTCTACGGTTAAGACACATGTGAAAACGCAATATTTTCTTTCTCGAGACTTCACTGCTACCAGGAGTTTTATCCTTGTCAAGTCCATTTGGTTTCTTCTGTTTTCTTCTATACAGAAGATCTGATGTGTTCGGTTCATACTTGACCTAATAACAAGTGGAAACTCTCACTAAAAGAAAAAACAGAGATTTTTAATACGATAGATTCACGAGAAGGTTATGCAACTACCTTGGAAGAACTGCAAGCCATCTTACATTCAACCTCGTTGATAATCTTCAAGCCTTCCATTGCACGCAACATCCCTGAAGATTCATCTTGACCGCTCATTTTTGCCTTGTTCCTGAACATAGTATATGTTTAAGATGAAATGCACTTGCACAGCTGAATACGTAAAAAGTTATGATCTTATCATTGCTTTTCTATTCACCTCTTCAGAAATAGACCAGGCTTTTCTTCATCAGGTACAAGCGAAAGAAAGTCATTCTGCAGATAGTTTGCAAAACCTGGTTCCACTGCTACAGCTGTAACTTCAGGCTGATGATCAATCCCGCTGTTCATAAGTTGAATCGCCAGACGGGTTTGTGCAGATGACTGCATAGAGATTTTGCAAGGATACATTAGTATGTGAGACCACATACAAAAGGTTTCTGCAAATATCAAGAGAAACATACATATTCAATTCGGTATATGTTCTGCTCATGGAGAAGGGCTCGCGCATTCTCATGGTACACTACATCAAAGAATCTTCCCGGTTTTCTGTAATTCTCATATGTGTATAGTTGCAGCAGCTTGGTGTCTGTCTCATCAGCTGCAACTGCATGTAGCTGAAGCATTTCCAAAGCCAATTCAATGCTCGGTGCAGAAAAAGGGGGAGAAAAGAAGCAGAGTCAAGACAAGAACAAGTTGCAGGTGAAATGGAAGCTTACATGCTTGACAAACTTTTGAACTAGCTTGTCTAATGTGAAGAGAACATATGACTGTGCTCCAATAATAGCTCGGCATTCATCTTCAAACTTTGTATTATCAATTGAGCCGTCAAGTAAATTATAAAGAGCATCCATGAACCTGTGCTTCGGTAATATCAGTAGGGAAGGAACTATTATTTCAATTTAAAAAGTACCAATCCACGTTATAAGATAAATCACCTGGTATAAGAATCAGGAGATGTGTTATCTGGATCTGGAGCTTTCCATTTCCTCTCTGAATGTATCTTTGCAGATTGTATTCTCTCGTACAACATCTAGAAAAAACAACAACTCAATTAGCGGTTTGAACTTGAGACTATTTTTAGGAAGTTGAAAAGTTTGTTTCATAGTCCTTACTTGATGAAGCCTAAAAAGCACATAAAAGGAATCATTCCCATAGAAAACTCGAGAATCAGTCGGGGAGTTGCTTTCATTGACTTGTAGTGTCGCAGATACATGCTTTGCAAGGGGCTTTACAGGTTGCAGATACCGTTCTGAAATTGTGAGAAAGGAGCCATCTTCACTCTCATTGGAATTAATCATCCCTACAGCCTCGTTTTCACTTTCAATCGCACTGTCAAGCCGGTCAAAGTTCATTGCTCCTTTATGCTCTTCAGCGGAAGTAACCTGGCCACCCGACTTGCTTCCTGAGGCAATATCTTTAGAGGCGTTTTCAATTGGGTCTGTCAACTTTTGAGTAGTTTTATTTCCATCCTCTTTAGGGGAAGTATTGCGCTTTGCACCGGCTTCAGTACGGACTACACCTTCTTTGTACTCTTGCTCTTTATTACTTCTTAAATTCTCTAAAAGTTTTTGAACAGGCTCAACACCATTGTCTCTATAAACCTCAAAATTGTCTTGCTCATAACTCTCAGTGGGAGATAACTCACCCTCTTCCCGCTCAACCTTCTGCTCTCCCATTATTACATCACTAACCTTGCTACGATTCTCTACGCCCTCCGTTAACAAATCCTTTCTGGATGGTGACACCAGTTTGTGATGCTGGCTATCCTGTAGAACCACAGACAAAAGATAGATGAATATCCTTTTCAAGGCCCATAACAAAATAAACTTTGGATTTGTCATCCCTAAGACATCAAATTGGTGCTTAATGAAAGCAACTTCCATTAATATTCCCACATCTAAATGCGCTCTCTACCAGCAGCAACCCGAATTTATGAGAACCTTTGACAAAACTTAGTAAGCTAAGAGTGCATACGGCTCAGTTCAAGAACAAAGACAAAAGAAAGGAGAGACAATCCAGTTACCTCAATATTCATAGCTGCACCAACATGTAGTATATCTTGCTGAATGGTTTCTTGTGCGACAGAGCTTCCTTGTACTGTTGGGGTTTCGTTGGCCGGTGTTGTTAGAGGTATTAGAAGTTTTAGGTTTGAAACAAGAGAAACGTCACAGGTGTTGTCCTTCACTGACTCACATGCATATTGCTGCTCTTGGTTGTCTTTGGACTCTGCAACATCTATCATTGCCTCACTACTTTGAGACCTAGAAGGAATGCCAAACATGGGCTCCAAAAAGGTAACCCACAGCTTCATTACTTTATCCGATTGTTCAGTAGCACATATTTCTTCGCAGTAATACTTGATTAGTTGATATAGGTCAGCATGAACTTGTATATCGGAATAACTGAACTCCAAATCTAGGGTGAAAGAGGGCTTAGTTCCGAAAGCAATGGCATGAAGCGGGTCTTCTTTATGCTTTCTATCACTGATATCTTTTATTTCTGCCACTAAAGCTGTATTTGGTACATAACATACACGTTTACTCAGTTGCAAGCTATTAGGTTGCAAGTTTGCACTTAAAATGAGGCTTTGATATAAAGTATTTTTTTTCAAAGGCTTCAAGTGCAGCCAAACAAAATCAACAGAGTAACACCAACGGTTTTCAACAAACCTAATTTAGGTAGGGAATCTAAACAAAATGAACTTATATTTGGAGTGAAAAAAAAAACTGAAAGAAAAACATACCTTTTGTGCTCAGATTCTTGGAGTCCTGCTGCTTGAAATAGAAGCTACGGTGATCTAGTGATTTGTGATGATTCTTAGCATATACATCAGCCCATACTTTCCTAAAATCAAAGCGACACCTAGCCCATTCTTCTTGTTTCTGCTTCAAGCGAGTTAGTATCACCGGTAAGGCGATATGAGAATTCTTCTTCAAAAAATCCATGACATCAAGCCCATAATCCCCATACAACCGCTCGATGCATCTTAGGTTCAGTTCTATTTAATCGTCACATACAGTGAAATTAGCCCAAGTAAGAGAGTAATAGATATACAAATAGTACAACCAGATCTGGTCAAGTAACTACTTGCCTGATAAGTGTTTTTTGATGCAAATTGGTGTCTCTGTAGAGATTGTGTTGTTGTTGATCTTCTCCAGAAGAGTTTCCACACGCTTAATGGCTGAATTCACAGACTCTAATAACATGTCCAACTCAAACCTGAGACCATATCAGGAAATTAACAGATTAGATGGAAGTTGAATTAGTTTAGGAACTATATATATGCACGTCAGACAACTTGTTGAAATAAGAAGGGAAGACTAAACCAAACAAAAACACAATCACCAATGTTATTGGAAGATTCCTAATCGAGATACTGAAAGAAATACAGAAACCTGATATAATATATACGTCTTACCTGTCATCTTCACACCGAAACAAGCTTTCTTCATACTGATTTTTACGCATGTGTTTGAATGAGTAATCCTCACTCCCCGATGTGACAGATACCCAATGATCATTAAGTACCTTTTCACCTAGTGAATTTCGGTAGCTTGAAATATGAATTGGATACTACACAGGAAAAGTAAACCATATGATCAAATAGCACAAAATGCCGAATCAAATTGAGTATTGTGTACAAAATTATCTAAGGTTTCAGAGGCACTCACATCATCTGGCAGGTGACGATAACTTGGTGTACATTGTACACAGTCAGTAAGATCCAGTTCATTTATACCCTTGACCATATTATTTTTTTGGCTTCCGTTGCCAAAGGCTACATTTTCATGACCAGCATTATTCTTATAATCTCGAGTCCCCTCATTTTCCTCTACCTGGAGGTATCCTGGCCATTGACCTTGATTAAGGGATTCTGCAAATATTAACATAGCACCAGATAATTACTAACCATAAACTACAATTCCTTTTTATATCAAAATCACTGAAAATGCAAAAAACATAAATAAGAAATGGTACAAGCTATCCATATACTCACTTCCCCGAGAATTACCAGAAGCCACAAGATTCTCATCACCATCTTCTCGTTGATCACAGTGATCAGTATACTCATCAGGCCTATTCCCAACTTTTATTCTCTGTGGCAGGTAAGAGCCCTTATCAACATCTCAGTCAAAGTCTGAACTCTGACGCATCACGTTTCTTAAAACACATTTGATGTCATCAATTTGCTATAAACTGTGTCTTAAATACCATATTTATCTAGCATTCAGTTTATCACTCTTAGAACAATTAGGGAAACGATGTTAATACTTTCCAAACTAACCATTCGTGACCACAATGCATGCTTTCTACCACAAACAGCATTTAGAAACATTAGTATCTACGTAACTGAAAATTGTTTAGAAAGATGAATAAAAGGAAACCTTGTCAAAATGCATTGGATGCATGGCAGGTACTGCATTCCTTCCGGAAAGAGCAGAACCTGATCCTGAATTATCAGGTAAGAAATTAACAAACTCAGCAAGCAGATCTTCATGGCCCTGGAACAACAGAGTAACCTGTACAAAAAGATGATTATCAGAAGAGAAAACCTAGCTTTATCAAACAAAATGCATTGACTGTAAAAATACCTCTTGATAGACAGAGGAGATGGACTTGCCTTCCTTTCTATACATGTTTAAGATGTCCAGAAATCTTTTATACGCACGGTTATCATTCCCAAAACGCGCCTGCAGCAGAAATAAATCTCAAGTAACGTTAACTGTTTGGATAATTAAAAAAAAACATCAGATCAGATAGAGACCTTGATCTTGTTGACAAAATCGATAGCTTCTCCAAAAGCCACAGGCTTCTTGTCAGGCAGGGTTATTCTGAACCCTTTAGGCAAGAAGGTATTAAAACCCAAAAGCAAGTCGTCATAGCCCTGGAACAACTCCTTTACGCTCGCTATGACGTCACTAGTGTCAACTCTACAAACCAACAAGAAACGTAAACACACTTGCTGTTGTAGAAAAAAAAAGAGAATCATTACCTCTGAGCTTTAAAGTCCTTCATGAGTTGGAGGAAAGTGTCATACTTGTCTTTCTTGTCTTGAAACATATCCTTGACAGCTTTGAGATAGCTCAAGGCATCACCTGTTGTTAGCCCTCCCATGTTTCCTCCTCCATTAATCGTTAAAGGCCTACCATTTCTGCATTACACACATAAATTAACCTAATTTCGCCCAGTAATTATGCTTCAATCACATCACTTTGAATGATAATTAATAAAAAAACAGCAATCTGATTAATTAATATCTTATCCAAATTCGAAAAAAAGAAGAAGATAGGATTGAGAGAAAGAGCTCACGTATCTCCTCCACGAGAGGAAAGAGTAGGTCCTCGTGTCTGAGCATCAACGGAAACCTCTTCTCTAACCCTCTTCATCTCTATTTTCGCTATAGCAAACAAAGAAACGAATCAGATCTATCGAACAACAATCAAAGGTTACAGAAGGAAATTTGAAACCTTGTAGAGAGAGAGACACCGGATCACATGCTCCGAATGGACAGAGACAACTTCTGGGTTCCTTCTGAAGAAGATGATAACGAAGAGTGGATCGGCGGCGGGAGATTGCCGGAGAAAAGGGATACTAATCTTCACACGAAAGAAAGAAAGCAAACGGAGAGGATTGCTTCTGGTTTTGGATCTCTTTCTCTCTCTCTCTCTGAGATACAAATAGTTCGCGAGAGAGAGAGGTTAGCCGAAAAAAAAATCAAAGGCTAAAAAGCTCGGGCAAGAGAGGGAAGCCTGTGAATGTGTGTGTATGTATATATGTATATGCGGAGAGGTAATAATCAAGTGTGGTTTATATCTCGCATCTACTCATGCATTCACAGTTTTAACTTTTATCCATCCACAAACCTTTAGAGTCAAAATGGGTGGTTCTAGGACTGGGAATTTGAGTTATTATCTGCGGATCCCGCCCCATTCGACCCATCGCAAGGTGGGTGTGGATCAACCACTTCAAAAAAATTGACAAAATTTTTAAAAATAATAAAAAATTGTAAAAATATTAGAAATTTTTAAAAATATATAAAATATTCAAAATGATATAATTTTAACTATAATATTTAATTTATATTATGTTTTATAAAAATAAAACATTTTATTAAATTTAAAATTATATGCAGCTCTTGCGGGTTACCTACAAATCTCAGATGTGAGTATACAATTTTTCATCGTGAATTATACATATTAAATTTTTAAGTAAATGAAAGAGTCGACTCGCGGGTTTACGGGTCAAGCGGAGCGGGTTAACCTGAACTCAGCCATAAGTGGTTCCAAATGAGATCTTGTTTTTTTTTCCTTTGAACAAGCTAAGAGCAAAGATATTGAGATAATATATAAGTTGGTTGCGTAAAGTATTTTTTAATGAGTAGAAAATCATATTTTTTTTCTTTTTAAACTTCTCAAAAGAGTAACAACTATTTTTGCAATGAATAAAAATTCATATTTTTATAGAGGTTTATAAGAATTTGTCAAAAACAATAGTTTTTAATACCTACTAGAGGTTGACCCGCGCATCCGTGTAGGTATCTGTAGGTATCAGTTTTTATTTTTCTTAAATTAATATTTGTTTTTCATAATTAGTGTTATATATTTAGATGTGTTACCATATAACTAAAATCTATTCAAAATATAAGAACTGAATCAGATAATATGGTTATATCTAGTAAAAATATCTGAATCCATCTCAAATAAATTGGTAATTTGGATATTTTTAAGTTCATATACATCGGAACCAAACCTATTCGGATCCGGGAAGACCTGACTCAAAATCCACTCAAGAATTTATAATATTCAAATGGGGCCTAATTTAAAACCTCAAAAAAACTGATGCCCAAAAGAAAGGACACGTACATGAACGGATACTCGAATGTCCATGCTCTAAAATAAATAAATAAAATCTTTATTAACCATTTTGAATTCTTGTCACTAACGGAAGAATTTCATTTAATCTTATTGAATTATTATGGTTAAAATGTAAAATAAATGTTGTTGCATTATTATGGTAAAGATAGTTAATGAAATAGTTAGAAGAATTAAAAGAGAATTTAAAATGGAATAAAATACTTAAAAATATTTTATTTCTATTCTGTACTTTTGTAATAACAATGTCGAATTTAAAATGATAGATTGTGTTAATGAAAGTTGTAAGATAACACTTAAATATAAAAAAGTATCGTTTGTACTTATGTATTAATAAGATACATTATTATCATAACCTTACAGAAAGTGTATCTTTTCAAAATACTATTATGGAAAAAAAAATCTTTTCTAAAGGTCAAAAATTATTTCTGAAATGCAAAGAAAATATTTTCTATAGGATTTTTTAACAGTTGTCAAAACAAAATAATAATAATTTCCTATAATATCTTATTATAACCATATTCTTATAGAAAAGTTCATATTTTCACAATACTCTTCTGGAAAGATAAAATACCTTTTCTCAAAATCTCTAGTACATGTAGTTGATACATCTGTTTTTAAATTGTCTATATATTCAAAAGTATATTTACTGAAGACTGATGATTTTTCATGTTTTTATTATGCAAAAATACAAGTTATGTATATGGTAGCCTAAATCTCGTTTACGTATCTAGAGTTTATTGAAAATGTAAAATAATACTCAACCTACAATGTCCTCAGCTATGCAGTTGAACACAACATGCACGTCAAGCCAAATCATTTGAGAAACCAATGTTCCATCTAATCACTCAACGGCAAAACGACGATCCATGATTCTCTAGAAATGCCGAGTGATAAATAAAGCAATAACTTTTGTATAAACTGAAAGTGGAAAT
This sequence comes from Moricandia moricandioides, assembly GCA_905132885.1. Taxonomy (NCBI): domain Eukaryota; kingdom Viridiplantae; phylum Streptophyta; class Magnoliopsida; order Brassicales; family Brassicaceae; genus Moricandia; species Moricandia moricandioides. The sequence continues at coordinate 933,984 of CAJHQQ010000006.1, forward strand.
CATACGATAAAGTTTTTATAACAAAACTTAGTCCTAACAACCAAACAGTTAACGAAGAAATATTTTCTTGTCAATTGACCAAGTTCCACAAGCTTTAGAAAGCATTTCAAGTCCGAAACGTTTCACCTAGAACACAAAAAATGAGAAAATACTCATAGCAAAGCTCGTAGAGCTATACAAAACATCCTCCCTAAAAATACATGAAATAATTCTCGGAAGGCCTATTTTTCATAAAGCACAATGAAGAAAAATATTTCTTCCCAGTGACATATTTCGGTCCTACTTCCCAAACAGAAACAACAATCTTGACTGCAAAACATCCGAAAACAAACCAAAATGTTTCTCGGCCACAAGGCCAAAACAAAACCTTCACGCCAACGCAAAAAGAAATCTCAAAGCCCGCAAACCTTTCAAGCAGAAATGCGGCATACGAAAGAAAACTTCTATATGAGAAACGCTTTCGAATAATTCACTATACAAATGAACTTCAATTGCAAAACCTCCGCAAATAAACTGAAGTATTTTCTTGCCACAAGTTCGAACAAGACCGTCGCGCCAAATGCGGAAACTTCTCTAATCATGTTCTCATGGCGTAAACTTTTACTCCAAAGAAAAGTCAGTCTTCAATACCGCGAGATGTTTCAAGCACTTGAAGAACTGGATTTCGATGTAAAACACCTTCCTTGATGAAAGTTCCATCAACTTGAACAGTCACACGCACTAAAATCTATCGAAAACACACTCTTTGCGGAGGTTCAAACTCAAACGGTAACACTTACCATTCCGTTAGTTCCTGATCATAACAAACAAACTCTAACGTTTTAAACAAACTTAGCCATCTCTCATCGAGTTACGCTCTCAAACATCCGACACAAGGATAATAGTACGCTATAAAATAATACCAAATTTTTGGTCAGTATCTTCCCGTCACTCTTCCCGCGGCCCTAGATTTGTCTTTGGAGATATTTTTGATTCTGGATCGACGCAAGTCACATAAGCCAAGAAATTTCCGTAGACTTCAAAATTGAAACAGAATCAGGTTGAAACCGCATGGTGATTTAAGTTGAAACAGTCATCTCAAACCCTAAACCAATAGTAAACATAGGTCTTTCCTTAAGGTATCTAACATTGCAAGGCATAGTATCAAGGGACCTAATACGAGATTCGAAAACATGTCTGTTAGTTTATATTAGAATTTTTATGATGCTTTGCGAACAAAAAAGCCTTCGAACACTCTCATCTTATGCAACGACAAGTATCACGATCCACTGAGCGTCAAAAATGAGATGACAACTCTCTTTCTCTCTATATTTGAGTATAGCTTCACTATGGGTAAAAGGAACACTGCAATTTTATAGATCCGAAATAAACAGCCTATTAGGTTAACCTCGAGGCCAACGAAGGTCCAACATATAATGCCATCGGCAGCATTATGCTCAAAAATCTTGACACGATATATAACTAGGCCGTAAAGGTCCTACTGGAAAACAGGTCGTAAGCATCTTAACTCCAAAACGAACTACGAAAGGCTTGATCCCTTTTCAAAGGGTATGTTGGCAGCCTTCATAAGGCGCAACCCCAGTCTAATCACAATCCATTCTTATAAGGACGGAAGAGTGAACCATCCACTTCAACTTTTGGAAAAAACTAGGGTTGTCAGCAGAATTTTTAGCCATTGATTCCACCTAAAACACATATCGCTACCTGGCAATAATTATCATGAATCTTACGAGCTGGGGGGGGGGCTAGCTGTGGGGGTCAAAATCGGTCACGGAAAAATCAAAGGCTAAAATCTTCCAAGTAATTATGCCTTAAGAAAATATGAGCTGGAAATGTCAAAGAAACTACACCACATAAGGCAAGCCTATTTGCAAAAGGATACAAGAACAAACTTTGTATATTTAATCCTAGACAATGAATAAAAAAATTTCTATCTAAACATGAGATACTCAGCAGAAAAACGTTCTATCAGAAGATTTTTGCGAGAAATGACGAGCTTTATGAAACGATCTTCCATAAACAAAATTTAGAAAGTTTATGTGGAAAAAACTCTTACAAGAAAATCTATGAGATAACCTTATGCAAAAGAACTTTCGGAAAATCCTGCAGAAAAACTTGCGTAAAACAAAAGAGAAAGTTCTGAAAATGCACAAAGCGATCAATAGAGAAGATGAGAGAAAGAAAAGGCTTAACCACTCACGGGACCCACTTCCCTCTCTCATCTCTTTGCCTCATCACCCTTCAAGCTCTTTTTCTCTTCCTCATCGCCCTTCAAACAGTCCTCATCGCACACAAGGCTTTCTCTCTCATCTCTCCTCATGTGTCATCGCCCTCTGTGTTGTCCTCATCGACCTTCAAGCCCTCTGTGCTGTCCTTATCACCCTCCAAGCCATCCTCATCACCCTCCTTCAAGCCCTCTGTGTTGTCTTCATTGCCCATCAGGCTCCGTCATTGGCCTCCAAGCTCTTCATATTTCCTCATCGCCCTTCAAACTTCTCTCAACGCCCATAAAGCTTCACCTCTCTTTGTTGTTGCTCTTGAAGCCTCTCTCATCACCCATGAAACTTCCATCATGTTCTACATTGAATCTCATTCAAAATTTCTTTCATTTCATCGCAGTCAGATTTTCTGTTGAGATTTTACGAAGAAAACAAGTAAGACGTTGGTTTCGTAAAACGTTTAAGTCAAACGCCAAGTCGAGAACGGTTAACTTAACACCGTCGTTTTTTTCAACTAAATGAATTGATTTTTATCATTAAGTAAGACCAACAACACAAAAACCATATATCGTACAAATCAACGGTCTCTTTGATAGAAGTCGTAAAACCGCATATGTAGTAAAATAGTCCAAAACGACCTAAAACACGATGATAGACCATTTTTGACTAAAAACGAAAACCATCCCAGAAAATGATATCGTGTTACTTGGCTTGGAGAAGTAGAAGTAAAAGGAGGATAAATGGATGATTTCTGAAATTAACCCAAATCTCAAGTAGATAAGGAAAAATATTCAACGAGGATAAAACACGAATAACGATGGTAAGGAAAGACGGCCGACTGTGGAAGCATATATAATAACATCTGAGCAGAGAAGAGAGGAGAAGATTTTTTATTCTCTTAGAACTCCCTGCACTTTGAAACCTTGTGTGTTATCCTCGTCATATTTTGTTTTTTGTTTGCTTGCACTCGATTACTAGACTAACTCACAAAAGCAGTTCGATCTCTTGTTCAAACATTGTAAATTGAACTATGTTCCACTTGATCCTCAAAAGGGGTACGTAGGCAGTCTTTCATAAGGTTCAGTCCAAAATCAATAAAAAAAAAATTTCACATCTATTTTCGTCTTTTCGTTTTCTTATGTGATGTGCTTACACAGAGAATCCGGACCTTAAAGAAAGATATGCTTTCTTCAGTTACAAAATCAACAGTGCAAATTTCGGTTCCCAAAACAAAGCGAGCTTGTAGCGGTCTAAAACCTCGATTAAAAGGTCTGGCATTTGAAATTTTAGCCCAGCTGTGAGGAAATATGTCGTCTGTAGGCAAACCCAACCGTCAGGTGGGTTCTCCATAGATTCACTGTGTGCGGCCACGCTGGTCGTGGTATCTTGGGGGGCGGGGGTCTGGGGGGGCTCGATAGGGCGATGATGTTTATTTAATTCCTTCTCTGGCATCACATATATTAGATGGGGACCAAATCGATCGAGGTCCATGGTAATGAACTCTTCATCCTGCTTCGATCTCCCTTTCTGAGTGGCATGGACCTTGAAAAATCTCCGGGGGGCTACAAGTTTCTTACTTATTGCGGTGAGGTTACGGAATCAAGAGTGGAGGAATAACAGGTTATTTGCTAAGTGTTTTATATAAAGTGGGTGAAAAGATTAGAGAGACAAAAGAAATGGTAAATTTTAAGGTGAAGCTATCAGATCCAACCATTAAAGACAGTAAAAGTAAATGCAAAAGTAATGGAGATGTGGGAAGTTACCTATTTGAGGCAATGGAGACGTACAATTATGGTGAAAAGAGTAATGAACAATTGCCTTTTATGGTGATTGGGTAGACCTCATATCGAGGTTAAGTTGAGGAGTCTTGAGTAGGAGATTGAATCTCCTTTATCCATTTGGGGATATACTCATCTATGTAAAAGGATTTTGTCAGCCGAGATAATCATTAAGGCGACAAAACCTAAGCTTAGGTTTGCGTCTCAACTACACGATATGTCGCGTGATTATCAGTCGTCGATCGTTAACAAGAGATAATCTAAGCGAATCAGAGAAAGTCTGCCCATGTTCATGAAAAAAAATGAAGTCAGGTACCTGGATTTTGTGTATATGACTCAAACTTTGTCAGGTACATTGGGTGCAACTGTTGAAGCGTGTTTGGTCCAGGTCTAAAATCATCTATATTGCGATACCTAAGGCCCAATGTAAAAGAGAAGCTCGGCCTGGAATCAGAAGTGTTCTAGGGCCACACGAGTGACGATATCTAGTAAACAAGATAACAATTCACGAGAAATAGATCCCAGACTTTGAGGAATGACTTAGAGAATAGGTCCAGATCCAGAGATAGTGGAGGTGCTGGAGCTGGATCTTTAAAAGGCATATAAGTTTCTTTAGGTTAATTTAACAAAGATTCATGTAACTTAGAAAAGAATGAGTAGAGAAAGCGATTGTAGCAGAGAAATTATTGGTGAATACATTTTTGAGTTCGTACTTAGTTTTTGATCATCGAGTATGACTCAAACCATGGTACTTCCCTCAAAAAAGAACAGCTACAAATCTAAGTGTGCGATCTAGCATCCACACATAGTTAGCTACTTAGGCTCATGGCCCTTCTCATCGGAAAAAGAAATATTCCTTATTATTCAAGATTTAGGTAATCTGCTAGAGATTTTCCCTTATCCTTAAGGATCACCACCGGCTAGGTACTTAGCGTTTAACGGGCTTATAACCTAGGAAAGCCCTGAGGCATCCATGAGGAGATCAGACAGGCCTAATCTCGATTAGAGCTGAGTTATAGATGAAGGTATTAATCCCTGCATCAACAACCTTAGCCTCCAACTCAGCTTTCTTGGTTGGATCTTCCTCTATGGCCCATAACTTATCAACCGTTGGTACGTGACAGGAAGTTAGTAAGTGATCACTTAGAATTTCCTTGAGATAATGAACACCAAAATGAGCCATCATTCGGATCTTTCAAATCTCAAAATCTCCTTCGCCTTCAAACTTTTCTACCTCACATTTCCTTATGTGTACAATCATCTTTCACAAGTAGATCTTTGGATCGGAGCCTTGGAACACGGTTGTGATACCACTTGTTAGGTTTTTTCTTCGATTAGCTTGATCTTGAATTCCTTAAGACTCAATTAAACCTCTAAACCTACCTTATTCATTTCATAAAGAATCTAACTTCGATCCGATGAACTTGTTAACATAAAGAACACTCGAGCAAGTTTTTTTACCCAGTTCGAGCCTGAGCTCTATGGTTAGGGTGAGAACTTAGCTCCAAATACAGTAGCCCAATCAACAAGACTGTCTTACAAGTATATATCATATATTCAACAACAGAAAACATCGAATCGTTATAAACCCGAGTTATCTCTCTTGATTATAGATTGAAGAAACTCATTGCACACGAAGCTGAGATATTCAGAGAAGCCGGAGCAGTCGGTCGCTTCTTGCAACCAAGTAACCTTTACTCGTTTGAAAACGTATTGAAAATGTACGAAGAAGATTAAGCCAAGTTTTCTTCAGAAGATGATGAGATCGGACACTCTTCTTCTTCTCTCTAGATTTTTTTTTCCTCTGTTTCTCCATTTATCATAGTGGGTGTAACAACCCGTTTTTTGTGACCCCATTCTCTGGTTGTTATACACTTGTACTTGAATATATATATATATTGGGTTTTCCTTCAACTAGCTTTGTAACAGAAGACCCTCTAGTCGTTCCTCTCTTTGGGCTTTATTCGATTTTTTGTTGTTGGGCCTGATTTCATTTGGTTTTGGTCCAATGGTACTGAAAGACGACATAGTTTTACTTAGCCTCTGTTAGAACATGTATACATGTCAAAAACTACAGAATATGACCTTTCTGCACTCTCAGTTCCCTACATGCAAGTGTGATGCGTAGACAAGTAATTGAAAGTCACTGTAGAAATGAGCAGTCTAAACATTTCGGGATTTTTTCATATTAGGCTCCTCCGTCTTCGATTTGGAGTTTTCTCAAATCTCTTTGGAATCTCATAAGTTTTAAAACGTCAACGTTTCCTGTTTTTGTTTTTTTCCTACTTAAAATCTGTCAAAACATTTCATATTGTTTCAGTAGGATGGATCTAAAGTCCAATTAAGCATCTTTAAGTACAAGGACCTTTATGAAAATTTAAAAGATCGAAATAGCAAAGAAGTTTGTCTACACTGGACACACCGTTGATTCAACAACGGAGAAAGAGATTAGTCTCAAGGCAATCTGAAACGCACACAAAACAAGACAACTCGTGACAAAAGAAAAAAAAAGTAAGATATTCAAACTTTGCTACATCGATTAAATAAATTCAAAGCAGTTTTTTACCTAAAAGTTAACATCATTCCGATTCAGCATCAACGAGTTCGACTTCAAAACGAGCAAAGCATGAGGAGAATCACTTTACCATCACCGAAGTGGGATACCTGTGAATCAGACAAATATTAACATTCCCATTAAGAGGGTAAAAAACGGTCGATTTGCGATTGTTTTACCCGTATGCTGGAGGAAATGTGATCTTTGTTTTCTCACCAACATGCATAACTGTAAACAAAACGAAATTAATTTTATACCAGTAATGCCAAAATCGAATCAAATTGTATGATCACCTCCACATTACAACATCAGCACAAGCATCAAGTACCCTGTCACAAAATGTTCTTTTTTGCATCTGGTTAAAACACTAACCTAGACGGTAGTTTTTTTGTCTTTTGTTGAATTTGTCATCAAAAGTGTTCCCATTCTTCTGACGCCTTCCAGTGTAGCGAGCATGAACCCGTAGTCCTGGAACAACTATATGTTGAGAACCGAGATTCAATTCGTTAATCTAATCCGTTTCACTTCGTTTGAGTTTTCAAATGATTTGATCAAGTTCTAGGTGATTAAGCAAGTACGAACCCACGAGATTTGTTTACCCAATCTTCGTTTCCTAATGACTGGGGAGAGAGAAAACTCTCATGCTTTTCACTATTGATCGGTTTGATACAATAGAGACGATACCAAGACAGATATCGCTTGTGTCTATGTGCAGCTGTTACAAGCTTCTTCACAAGACGTACACCAGAGAAGACTATCACATCGACTACGACGAGGACGACTCTTTGTCTGCCTCTGAGCCTTCATGATACAAGCCTAAGCTATCAAAGGCTGTATGACCCGAGGCAAGAGAGATGGAGCCGATCTACACAAGGGGTGATCCGTTTGGGAAGATCTAATCAGCCAAAGGATCCGAGTAACAAGTAACTTGATGGGAACGAAGTGTACCACACGAGGGATGGGAGACCCGTGATACAACACAATCCTCTTAACCGTGGAGTTTCTGGTCTCACAAGGTAAGAGAAGGGAGGAGATTTCTTGCTAGAGCTCTTAGGGTTTTCACTAGCAAAAGTTTTAGTTTTATATCATGCGTAAAAAAAGTACAAACGGTTTATAAGGGACTTATATAGACGTCCATTGCCGTGGTGCCTTCAAGGGTCTTTGAAGCAAATAATACAAAGTTTTGGACTAAAATAAAACCCTAATAGGCGTGCAAGCCAACTAAGAAAGTTTGGGAATAAAATTCAAATAAAATTAAAACAAAAGGACTAAAGCTGCAAAACAATCAGACCGTTAGAAATGTGAATTTAAATGCTTACCTTCTTACCTTTTGGGTCGGTTTGATTGGTCCATAATGCATGATACACGTGTTGATCTTCAATGCTGATGATCAACAAGTTGTTGTGGGTTTGATCCGGAATGAATGGCCAAAGGTCTTCACTTGGGGTCTTAGTTTTCTCGATTGGTCCATCATTCTTGATACTTGGCTCTTGATCAGCTTATTCACCAGTTGGCTTAACCTCAATTGGATTATCCTAAAAATTGATCAAAGGCAAGCATCATGCTCTCATTAAACTTATGTTGAAGTATCTTAACTCTTTGTCTAATCATAGGTCTCTTGAACACAATAGGCATGGACACTTCTTGGGCAGCTTCTGGTTGGGACATTTTGGTGATCATGTCTTGGATGTCAGGTTCGGTTAGGTCTGGTTCTGGGTCAGCTTGAATGTCCTCATCACTTCCGACGACAAAAGACTAGTAGCCTGAACCGGAGAAAGAGCTTGGATCTCAAGAGCTAGGAACACTGCTGGATCTCTCTATCTTGATCGCGATCTTTCTCTCCCTGTTGTAATCGTCTCTCTCTATCTTGCTTGCTCTGTTTTTCGTTACATGTAACTTTGTATCGCTTCTATTTAATAAACAAGATGAAGTTTGTTACATGCGGGACCCACCGTAACAAACTCTTTTTTAGCTCGCCGAGGGCTGATATTTATCATGGGCTTGAAACCAACCAGCCCACTCTTCTTGTCTTTTCTGAACAAACTGTAAGCCCACTTATAGGCCAGACACCAAAACGATATTAAATTCACAAATCTCCAGCTTGTCGTTTAGGTCAAACCATAAAAGCTCTGCTGAAACCTATCTTAAGCCAACAACCTGAAACCATGTCTGAATCCCCTCAACACAGCCTCACCGGATCAATCGGTCACTGCGAATCCAACGATGAACCCTTACCTCCTCCCATTGAACCCAGTAAGATTCTTGAACCACAAATTGTCAAAATCCATGAGCTTCTCATTTTCGACACAGATATCACGAAATCCCCAACCTTGAGTCTTCGAGAAGACTTCAAACTTCTTAACCTTTATGTGAGCCTAAAAGTACAACCGTTGAAGACCCAAAAAATCTGACTCTTCTGCTTCTAGCTGAATCTCAGCCACAAAGCTCTTCTCTTGAGATCTGTAAGAAAGTCTCTTGTTCTGACTTCGAATCAATATGGTTTTGATAAATCAGAGATCAAGAGCGTAATACTTTATTGTCTTTACCAGATAACAAGCACCTGGACCTCTTCAGTGACCAACCAATAACCACTGCGTAAGTCAGTAAAACCCTTTTCATAGTGAGAACTTTTATCCTTGTAGTTAGTAAGATTGTTGGTTATCTGAGAACAAAAAAGTTAACATTCTTCTTCTCTTCTTTTCATGTACTCCCTCTAATGATACGGCTAAACAACAGAACCATCTCGGAGTACATCTCAGCACAATCAGGTGACGACCCCAAGCGTTACAAGACACTTCTTGAATGCATTTCCAGGTAAACACTTAGCTAGCATATCTGCTGGGCTTAGGCTAGTATGAATCTTGTGAATCTTGACTAGGATGAAATTCACAATATCTCTGATGAAGTGAATCTTGTTAGCCATATGCTTTGTTCTGTAATGATGTACTACATTCTTAGCTAGACATATAGCACTTTGTGAATCGCAATGTAATCTGAAAAAGTGAGAATTAAACCCCAATTCACTGATGAACTCCCTTAACCATAACCCCTCCTTAGTGGCTTATGAGAGAGCCATATACTCAGTCTCTTTGATTGACAATGCTACCATATGCTTCAGTGTAGATCTCCTGCTAACTGTATTTCCACCAACCTAAAACACATATCCTGTCACTGATCTTCTCTTATCCCAATCAGTGGCATAACCTGATCACTAAATCCCTCCACATCAAAGTGTTCTGACTTTTTAAAATGGAGATAAATTTCTTAAGCTCCCTGTTGATATCTCATGATCCACTTAACAGCCTCCCAATGATCTCTTCCTGGCTTAGACATGAGCCTGCTGACTAACCCCACTACAAAATGCAAATCTGGTCTTGAACCGATCATTGCATACATCAAGCTCCTGACTGCACTTGCATAGGGAGCTGGATCCATTAAAATCTCCTCTTTTTTCCAGTCCTCTAGAGTTAAACTCTTCAAGTAAAACTGTGAACCGATAGGAGTAACTACTGGTTTACACTCTTCCATTCAAAACGTCTTTAGAATTTGTTTTATGTATATCTCCTGAGATAACTTTACGATTCCCTTATTTCATTCTTTGTAGATGTCCATCCCAAGTATACGAGTAACTGGTCCAAAATATTTCATTTCACATTCTAATTTAAGAACTTCCTTTAGCTTAGATACTTTCTTCTTTTCTTCAGAGTCTATGAGCATGTCATTGAGTAGACAATCTCCTTTTCTCCTTTTCCATTTAGGTATACACATGGATCACTGATCTTGTGAATCCCTTTGATTTGAAGAATGTATCAAACCTTAGATTCCATTGGTGAGGGGATTACTTTAACCCGTAAAGAGACTTCTTTATAAGCATATTTTTCCCTCATCCCCTTTCTTGATAAATCCCTCAGGATGTTCCCTGTAGATGGTCTCGTCTAGACTTCCATGTAAGAGCGCTGATCCATTTTCTCTAGCTTATGTCAAAGTTTAGTTTAAATGACAGTAGTATCTGGATTGACACATGTTTCACAACCGGAGCAAATATCTCGTTGTAATCAAGGCTTCAACTTGAACTCTTAGAAACCAGTTTATACTTGTACCTAGGATCTTCAACCCCTGGAATCCCTTCTTTATACTTGAAAATCTACTTAGAACCAACCACTTTCTATCTTTAATGTCTATCAACAATATACCAAGTCTAATTCTTATCCAACGAAGTCTTCTCTTCTTCAATAGCTTATTTCCATTTGTCCAATCTTTGTTCATTCTAGCCTCTGCATATGTCTTAGGTTCTGAAATCTGAATGTCAGCTGCATTGCTTAATGTGTATGCTACAAAGTCACTGCTTTCAAAGATTGTTGGAAGATTTTTAGTTCTTCTAGCTATGCCCCGAGCTAGTAGATAATCCTGTAGACTCTCACCTAAACCAGACCCTTATTTATTCTCAACCTCTTGATATGACTCAGAACTTGAACTGGCAGTGGACTCAGATGGCGACGAAGAAGCTCCACCTTCAACTGTACTTGAGGGTCCTCTTATTAGATCCGAACTGAAAGTGACCTTTTTCCCTTTCAGCTTCTCTTCCTTAGATTTCCAATAAAGATTTTCTTCATCAAATACAATGTTTCTGCTGATTATTTAATTTCCTGATTTCGGAAGCCACACTCGAATCCCCTGAGGATATCGCATGAAGATGCCTTTAACTGCTCTAGGACTCATCTTTTCTTGAAAAGTGTGAACATAGGTCTCACAACCAAATCTCCTTAGATGATCATACTCCACCTTATTCCCTGATCATACCTTTTTTGGTATCTTGAACTCATTCACATGACTAGGAGTTTTATTGATCAGATAAACTGCAGTACGCAACTTCAGGCCAAAACTTCTTTTCCAAATCCGATTCAGTTAACATACACATGATCTTATCTGCAATAGTTCTATTCATACTTTTTACAACCCCATTATTCTTTTGAGTGTAAGCACAAGTATTGTGTTGTTTGATACATGATTCCTTACACATCTTATCCATTAGCGTGTTGCAGAACTCTAGACCATTGTCAATGCGTAAGCACTTGATGTTCTTTCCGGTTTGATTTTCAACCAGAGCTTTCCGCTCCACTTTGTTTCTCATCCTTGCTTCTTAGAAACCTTATCCAAATTTTCTTAGAGTATTCATCTATCATTGTTAAGAAGTACCTGCAGCCTGATAAGCTATCTTCATTAGCCAATGATCACTATAGATCCGAGTGAACATAGTCTATAATAGCTTTTGGTTGTGTTTAGCTGTAGGAAATGGTTGAAGATGAGATTTCCCTAGAACACATTTTTCACATAAATCCAAAGTATGTACTTCATTAGTATCAAGATATCCTTTCTAACCAGCACATTCATGTTCTTTAAGCTCATATGACGAAGTCTTGAATGCCACTTATTGGTCATAATTGGGTCATATTAACTTCAGCTCTAGTAATTGTAGCTTCTGCTTTAGCAACAACTCCTTGAATATAGTACAATCCGTCTTTATAACAACCATATATAACCTTTTTTCCTTGTTTAAGGAATGGAACCTGGTAGTCACTTCCCTCATCCTTGCATCCATGCTTCTCAATCTGACCATAATAAATTAGATTCATTCCCATAGTAGGCATATACCTGACCTTTGTTAGCACAATAGTAGACTGATCAGGATTCACTATCTTAAGTTTTCCAATTCCCTTGACTTCACTGGTCATGTTATTCCCCATTAGAACATTTCCACCTTCTAACTCTTCAAGATCAAATAGTATGTGTTTGTGTGGAGTGATGTGGAAAGATCATCCTGAGTCAAACACTCACTCTTCTTTTGTTTCTTGAATACTAGAAGTAAGTATCATAGGATGTTCCTTCTCATTCGCAACATTAGCCTTCTCATAGGATTTGGCTTTCATGTTAAGACAGTCACACTTGAAATGACTTTCCTTACCACACACCCAACACTCTTTAGACTTAGTAGGATACTTAGTCCTTGACTTGAACCTGTAATCTAAATCAATTCTTTCCTTGACCTCTACCACACTTATCATTTCTTCCTCTAGTAACTACCATACCTTCTACATTTGATATTGACCTACCAGTTAAGCATTTCTCTTTCAACTCAGCTTCTTTAGCATACGCATAAGTAGACACGTCTTTGAATGTCAATGTTTCCTTCCCATTTCCGTACTTCAAAGTATGCACAAGAGAATCATACTGAGGAGGAAAACTCGTAAGTATCTGAATCACTTGATCCTCATCCGTGACATGAATGTTCAAGCTTGCAAGATCATCAACAAGCTTTAGGAAAGTGTCTAGATTTTCTTCAATACTTTTGCTCTCCACCATTTTGTAACGCGTAAAGCTTTGCTTCAAATAGATCCGATCAGGTAGAGTCTTAGTTTGACAGTTTCCCTCTAGAGCTTTCCAAACTCCCAAAGTCATTCTTTATTTCATGACTTTCCTTAGAACCATGTTGGTTAAGCTTAAACAAATCAAGTTCCTTGCATGAGTATCTTTCTCCTTAGAGATAGGATCTTTAAGCTTCAACCTCAGCCTTAGAGCCTGAATCTTCTTCCTCCTTAGTATCCTTGATAACTTCTTCATTAAGAACGTTACCGAGACCTTGAAGCTCAAGTTGCATCAACATCTGAAACTTCCACAATCCAAAATCACCAAAACCATTAAACTTCTTCATTTTGAATCTCGCGTGAATATACTCCATCTAGACCTGTCAACAATCACAGAACCACACAAAGCACGCAACCAGAATATCACAACTAGATCCAAAATCTCAGAGCCGATAACCTGGTTTTGATACCACTTGTTAGGAACCGAGATTCAACTCGCTTGAGTTTTTGAATGATTTGATCTAGTTATATGTGATTGAGTAAGTAACAAATGGTGATCCGTTTCACGACATTACATTCACACTATCTTGCCATCCGGTTTACTTTTGACAAACATTTCGACGGTGAACTCATTCTTGGGTCTTGGCACATCAGAAATGGTTTGAAACATGGGGATTTCATCCCTAAAGTAATAATATACAAGGCACATAAATAGCTAGTGGATGACTGACTAGTTATAACAAGAGAAGATATCAAATGTTACAATCATTTTCAATAGACGCAATAGTTACAAAAACAAAATTCAATCTTTGGCAAGCCAGATACAATTTCTAAATGGAGCAGTTTTTTTTACCAAGCATCAACAAGTTTGACTTCAAAAACTAGGTAAGCATTTGGAGGATACAGTTTATTGTTACTTCGGTTGGCATACATGTGAATCAGACAATATAACATTCTTTCCAAAATGATCAACTAGTAAGAGGAGTCAAGAAAAATAGATCCCATAAGGGGAGGAACATTAATATTTCTTTTATCACCAACAAGCATGCCTGTGTTCTTCAAAAAAACTTACCAAGATGCAAATTAGAACAAAGTGAAGAAATAGTAAGAAACCTTAACACTAATAGTGAAACAAAATAGAGATATCTTGTCAAACTATTGATTTCTCATTTGATTAAAATGTAAAATACACGGTGATTGTACCTTCTAACCAGACTAAAACACAATAAAATTCAACATAATTAATGTATAGAACCGATATAAACCGGACTACCTAATATAAGATGATATTCCCCCTTAAGATGTGAGTTCATAAATGTTATGAACACCTGTCTTGCGTAACAGCTCACAAAAAGGTGAAGAATAAATCGTGTTAGTTAACCCATATGCGAGTTGGTCTCCAGTCCTCACATACATTGTCTTCATGAAACAATCTTTAATCTTCTCTCTCACTTTATAACAATCATTCTCTATATGTTTTGTACTTTCATGAAAGACATGATTTCTTGCTATGTGAAGAGTTGCAATATTATCACAATAGAGATGAGTAGGTAACGAGTGAGGAACACGAAGATCATTCAAGACCTTATCAATCCAAATTATCTCCTTAATTGCAGCACACATGCTTTGTATTCATCTTCAGCTGAACTATAATAGATTGTATTTTTTTCTTCGACCTCCAACAAAGAATCACCAATGAACATAGCTAAACTAGTTAATGATCTTCTAGAATCAGGACAAGCACTCCAATGAATTAGAATATCCTTAAATGTAAAATTTAGCCTCAGATTCATAGAATAAACCTTGTCCAACAATACCTTTCAAATACCGTAACACCTTGTTTATAGCTTGAAGATGAACATTAGTAGGAGCATAGGAGTATTGAGCTAACTTTTAGACAGCAAATGTGTGGCTGGGTATAAGTCAAACATTGAAGCTTCCAAACCACTTATTTGTAATGCTTAGAATCATCTAAAAGAATACCATCTGTTTTGGAGAGTTTCTTGTTTAGTTCCATTGGAATAAAAGATGGTTTAAAACCTGTAAAACCAGTTGATTCCATCAAGTCCAAGACATACTTTCGTTGACAGATAAAACTTCATTCTTCAGAACGAGCAATCTGAAAAACAAAGAAGAAATTTGGAGTTCCAAGATCACGAAGCTTGAATGTTGAACTCAACTGTAACTTCAATTCTGAAACCATGTCATTATCTGTAGTCGCAATCAGTATGTCACCCATATACACCAATACTACCACAAACTTGTTGTCATATCTCTTGACAAACATAGTATGATCACCAAAATACTTCTCAAACCAGTCAAAGTCATGGAAAACTTAATGAACCATTATCTGGAAGCTTACTTCAACCCATAAACGGACTTATGGAGCTGACACACAGTCGTTGTAGAAACTGAATCCCCCTTACTCTCAGTTATCCTCGTGGCAACTTCATATATATTCCTTCATCAAGATCACCATTAAGAAATGCATTGGATATATCCAGTTGATGTAGAGATCACTTAAGTTTAGGAGCCAAGGATAACATGATCTCATCGTGGCCATCTTAGCAACTGGAGAAAAAGTATCCATAAAGTTTATACCTTCTTGCTTTGTATAGCCTTTTGCCACAAGCCGAGATTTTTGTTAAGATAGTCCCACCCGCGTCATACTTAATAGTATGAACCCATTTACATCCCACAGCCTTCTTACCAAGAGGTAGTTCTGTTATACTCCAAGTCTCGGTGCTTTGATATGCATCAGTCTCCAAGCCCATGGAATCACACCATACTTTGTCTTTCTTTGCTTCGGCATAACATGTTGGTATGGGTGTTTTGGATATGGTATTAATGAGAGCTTGAAAAGTCTCAATTAATTTGGTATAAGAAATATATTTGGTAAGTGGATACCGAGTAGTATGAGTAGTATCACTATTATAGAAATGAAAGTCTCTGAGGTTAGAGGGTGGTTTTCGTGCACGAGAAGACTTAGACTCAGAATGAGTTAATATCTCAGAAGATGACTCATTATAAGGAGAATGAGCATCAAAATATGACTGTGCAAAAGGCATTCTGTCATCTGAATTAATAGGGGAAGGAAGATGAGGAAAGAAGTTTTTCATATCTTCAAAGAGAGTTGGAGATAGAAAGGGTAAAATATCCTCGTGAAAGTACATGTCGAGAAATGGGAACAGAGTTTGTCTCTATATCTTGTAGCTTATAACCTTTATAACATGTAGGGTAACCTAAGAAAACACATGATTTTGCTCTTGGTTCAAACTTAGTCCTACTCTTAGGTGAAGTCGACACATAACATAAGAACTCAAAGGTTTTCAGAGATTCATAATCAGGTGGTTTAGACGTAAGTTTCTCATAAGGTAAATGGTTTCCTATTGCTGAAGATGGAATTATATTTATCAAGAACGCAACTGTCATAATACAACCCCCCCCCCCCCCCTAGTAATCTAAAGACATACATGATTGGAACATAAAGGCTCTAGCTACATTAAGAAGATGTTGATGTTTTCTCGCGACAACATAATTATATTCTAGTGTTTTAGACCAAGAATGATACGTCTTAATACCTTCATGAAGAAACAGATCATTAAACTTCAATTCATGAGCATTATCAGATCTAATAGAGCAGACATTAGCATTGTATTGAATTTCAACCATTTGAACAAAACCAGGAAAATAGTTAAGACATCTGATATTTGTTTCATCAAATATACCTAAGGGAGTTTTATTGGTTTGTATATTTTAATGGATTTGAAAATACAAATCAAATCTAGTGATATTGGTTCTATGATTTTAAAATCTATATTCAAATTCATTGTTATGGGTTCTATGATTTTAAAATCTATATTCAAATTCATTGTTATTGGTTCTATTATTTTAAAATAGATTTTGAAATCAGATATTATTCAATAATAATGAATTATGTACGGATTTGATTTAAAATTGGATTTGAATGGATTTGTGAATGTTTTTAAGTTAAAGATACAACGGACCAAATATTGATTTGAACCTTGTTATTTTGTTAGATTTCTCTTATTGTGTTTGCTAATATTTTTTTTACCCCCTACTTTTATATACGTATTGACATGTTCCATTTTAATAATTATAACAAGCAGTAAAAATATATATATATATATATATATATATATATATATATATATATATATATATAATACATTCACGTATAAGTGTGGTAGTTATATATGTTTCCTAGTATCAACAAATTATGTGTAAGCATAAACTCACGTGTACTTTTGATATATATTTTTTAATATAGTGGTATATCGCAAAAAGTAGCGGGTGTATATAATTTTGATCTTGAGTTCATATAAATATTTAATGGATAAGAAGGTTCGGCTCATGAAGTATATGAATATTGAGGATTTAAAAGTAAAACTTGGAGATAGAAAAAATATTGGAAAATTTTATCTTGTTGATTGCAATTTCACAAATCATCGTAACTTTTTGGTTTCATATTAGGATGTTTTCTACCATCTACAAGAGTTTTTTAATCATCATCATGCTTCTCTAAAGAATATTATGAAGAGATTTTTTTATATTAAATTTTTTATTTTTAAATTTATAAGTCTACACCCCTTTTCTTTATAAGACTTAAATGGATATTATACTTGCATGGGTTGGTTTACATTCAAAGAAGATCTTGAAAAAGTTGATAAAATGGTGAATTATTTTTTCAAGATCAATAAAGGGAAAATGCCAATCAAGTGAGAGCGACCATAACAATAGATATGTCTACATGTTTTATGCTATTAGAATAACATATGATATACAAAATGATAAAACATATGTTGTAGTTTTTATTTGCCTTATTTTATTACAAACTGAATTTATTACAAATCCATTTGACTGATTTATAATAATCCATTTATTTTGTTTTTAAAATCTATATCACTGATTCTAAAATCTACTTGTTTGATTTTAGAATCAATGGATTTACCAAAAAAAAATCAAAATTCAAGAAATTTTTAAATCTATTAAAATACTAGAACCAATAGCTCTCACTAAGTAACTTTACTGAAATCATCAAAAATTGTAAAAAAAAACAATATTTGAAATCATCAACTATAAGAACTGGAAAAGGTCCCCATGTATCTATACGAACTAGTTCAAATGGTTTCTCACAAAAGTTATTAGGGTTTTTGAAGGATGATCGTTTTTGCTTTGACAAATGACAGACATGACAACGATCAGTTCAAAGTTTAGAAGTCATTTTATTTATATGTAAGACTTTAGACAACATTTCAATCTTTAACATTGAAGGATGACCTAAACGATGATGCCAAGTATCCGAATCAACTGTAAAACTAGCACACGAAGTTGACATACCTGTAAAAGACATATTACAATGCAAGCTAGATAGATCCAGAACATACAAATTTGTGACTTCATTACAGTGACCAATAATCAGCTCCAGTGTAAGATCCTGAATCAAACAAGTTGTTGCATTAAATCTAACTTCAGCATTGGGAGTTTTAGTAAGAACAGTAACACTCAACCTATTTAATATAAAAGCCGGAATGAATAACTCATTATGAAGAGAAAGAGCATCAATTAATTGGACAAAACTAATTCCTATTATTTGGACAGTAAGACCATTAGGCAAAGTCACATAGGTATTAGCTAAAGTTTTATATTCTATGAATAAAGACATGTCATGTGTAACTTGGTGAATAGCCCTTGAATCTATAACCCAAGCTCTAAGAGTCATTCTTGTTTCCGAAGGTATAGAAGATTTCAACATGTTATAGTGGGAAGTTTTAAAAGTGGGAAAAGTACTAGTAATCTGAGAAATAGTTGGTACAAAAGTCGAAGACGAAGCAAAGTTCCTTTCAGACACCAGACTATGAGCTTGAACATTGGCACAAAGCTTAGGAGGCTGAGAACTTGAGGTTTGCAACTTTGAACTCAGGTATGCAATCATATTTTGAATCTGATCCGTAGACATAAGCTCATCAGATATATTGCTTGACTTTTTAGTATGAATAGATGGTGAAGAGGCTGAAAAAATAGTCTTATTGTTCTTGAATCATTGAGGATGTCCATGAGGAAAACCATGAACTCTATAACATTTCTCAATTGTATATCCTAGACGATTGCAATGAGAAAATTTTGGCTTTTGGTAAAAACATTGAGCCAACAGAATGTTAGTGTTATTGGAGTTGTGTTCTTACTTGAAAAGCACTTGGATGAGTTATGTATTTAGTATCAAATCCAATCACACTCTGACTCTCATCTTTATCCAATGTGTTATAGATATCATTCAATCCAGGTTGAGGCTTCATGTTCAAAATCTGACCATGAATGTTGTTGAAATTCTCGTTTAATCCCATAAGGAACTGAATGATCCGACTACTCTCAGCTTCTTCAAGTAACTTCTTGACTTGCTCATATTTAAATTTCTTAACCATAGTAGACTTGGTGTTATCTAATTGTTCCAATAACATCTTCTTCATCATGAAATAGGCTGACAAATCCAAGTTTCCATGTTTAAGACTCATTACAGCTTGCTTAAGTTGATATCTCCTTGGAAGATTGTTCACTTTGAATCTTCTAAACAGATCCTCCCACATCTCAACAAGATCTCCATAGTACAGAATACTATCATTAATTTTCTTGTTTCCCATATTCAACAACCATGATTTGACCATACTATTACATCTACTCCAAATCTTATTAATTTGATCATCACTAGAAGGCCTAGCAAGTGAACCATCAACAAATCAAAGTTTCTTTTTCGCATCCAAACTAATATGCGTAGCAATTGCTACACCCCTCATTTTTGGTCAATATAAACCCCACCGAATTAAGTAGCTTCCATTGGACAAATGTTTTTACTTGAACAATGTTAAAATGAGGGTGTCTACTTATTTCCTAACATTTTCTGATTTTTGTAAGTCCAGAATATATAGAACTCAAGAATCAAGAGGCAAGACCAAAAGACTTACTGGAACATTGTAAGTAAAGGGTGACAAAAAAATATATGATTTTGTGATCATATATTCAGATATTCATTGAATTTCTAGTTGATATAAATATATATAGTGTCTATATGTCTCCATAGTACTTCAGAGTTGGACTATTCTCAGTTAAGTCAGATGTGTTCAGCTTTGGGGTTCTGATGCTTGAAATCATTTTTTTAATGAATGTTAAATTGTATTCATCAAAAATCTCTTATTACCTCAAGTGAAGATCTAAATCAAATTCAGTTTAAGCTATAAGTTTCTTGCTTACAATCGGGTGCTAAACTAAAATCTAAGTAGTGACTCATATTTATTGTTGTCTGAGCAACGAAGGAGACAGAAGATTTCTAATATTCTTTTCAACAATCTTGAGAAGAATCTGAGCTAAAGTGTGAGTATCTCTATGTAACTGCTTGTTTCTCTCAGTCCATATCATGTGAATGGTAGCTTGGAAAGCATAACGAACACATAAACCTGATTTGAAATCACGCTGAGCATCCGAGATTATCAAGAAAATTTCAGACCAAACCATTGAGTATTTATCAGAAAGGATCCCACCAGTGAGTTGATGCCAAATATGCTCGGCATATGTGCAAGCAAAAAAAATAGATGGTTACGCGTTTCATTGCATACATTGTAGAGAACACATTTTTTTTCTTTTGTGTCTTTATTCCACTTCTCCATTCGATCTGCTGTAGCTAGCCTATTGTGCATTGCCAACCACACTGCCTTCGCCCAAGCACATTTCTAATGCACCCTCGTGTAATATGCCATGTTTCAGACGTAGAGAAGTGCTTGTTGAGGCATGTCCGTCTTCTCCAGAGATGAATATCCACTCCTTCTATCATTATACCTCGAACATAATCTATGATATCTTCAATCACATTGTAACCTTGAACTTTGTGCCCCCTTCTTCGATGATCCCTCATAGCCTCAGCAACTGTCGCAGCAGAGCTAATTCCCATATTGATAAATCCACGCTCACCAAAAGTCTCGAAAAGAACCCCATTATCGGAGCAACATGAAACCAGTACGTCGTTCCCTTCCCATTTTGTATTTCCTTTATGTGAAACTCTCATGCTTGACATCTCAGTTTAATTAGTTTCCTCCACATCAATGAGCCTTTGTGGCTTGTATTCCCAATCTCCCAAAAATACTTATGACCAAGGAGGTACATTTCGATCCAGCAAGCCCACAAAGAATTACCAAAAAGCATACGCTGTATCATCTTGAAATCATTTGTGGAAGGAAGAACAATAGCTTCCACCATGACTCAAAAGGACCTCTTAATGTCATAGTTCGTGTTAAGAGCCAAATTTCTTCTTTATCTCTTTTCATTTGTTGCTTATTTAATCTTTGAACTTTATTGAAATTCTTGTTTTTTTCAGGCGTGGAATATGTTTAAAGAGAATAAAATTTTGAGAGGTGATAGATATTTAGGAGATTCTGCAATTGGGATCTCTTCATTTGTTAAGATGCGTTCAAGTTGCTATCTTGTGTGTACAAGAAAATGTAGGACCATGATTTCTACGATATGGCAAACTGAATCATTTGTTTATATAATGATAAAAACATAAATAAAATATTCAATACTTGATACCAAAATATGATGAACAAAGAATGGTTTCGTGTGAAGGCGAGACACTCTTTCCTTAATTCTTTAATTGCCTGTACTGTGACGGTGTTTACGCAATCAGAATCTCATGATACAACCACACTTCCACTATTCATGCATCACTCAGAATAGAAGCTAACGACCCTCTTTTTGTGTTGTACTCTGAGACACAAAATAAAAAAAATATACTAGTATAACTATTCTAAGTGGGAGAATTGTTTCTTTTCTTTGTTATTGGATGTGTATTTTTTCTATAATACTAACAAGCCTTTTTATAGAAAAACAATGAGAAGCACAAGTTTCATTTTCAACATAGAAATGAAACTTCCATGGTGCACTAATGGAGATTTTAATTTTTGTCAATTATTATGAATTTATTTCACATTTTGACCAAGAAATTAAAAGGTAAAATAATTGTTGTTTGACCAATTCAAACAAATAATATTTTTAAAATGGATTTTCTTTTTATATATTTATCAATATAAAAGATTAACATATATTTGGTTTCTAAATAAGTTAATGAACATGAAGTCCAACTAACAAATCAAAACCCAAATCCAATCAAATATCTAATGTGTATATTTGCTACTTTGTACAAGTTTCTCAAATCACACACATTGGACATTCATTTCTCATTCAAATGAAACTCATTTTTGACATATGAATATACTATTTATAATGTTCAAAAAATAGTTCCAACAATCCCCACATAAATAGAAATGACTCTAAACACTAGACGATTCGATAGACTTGACCACCTAGACAAGACTCGACAAAGACTCAACTAAGAAATTTTGAGAGTACAAACGAAAAAATCCACTGCATGATGAGTTAGTAGCATTTTTCAGCCTTGAACCAGTCATTGTTAATAGCTATCGGATTTACTCGTCCAGGTAGTGAAAATGATGTCATGAACCACCCGGGCTATGATGTAAACCTAGAAAATAATTATAACACAGTTTCATTCTCTCACAGAACTAGGTTCTCTGTTGTGTTTATTTTGGTTGTGAATATCCCTCGTTAATCATGAGTGAACTTGGAGAATATATCATTTCCTTCATTCTCCTAGAAACGGCCTCATTTCACACCCACAAGGTGATTTGCCATTAGTTTTTTTTAGAAGAGTATTATATACTACTCCATTCATATCTCAAAACTATTGATACAAATCATTAAAAGCAAATATCCTCTATTCCTTACATGTAGCATTGTTTAATCATGCTAGGAACTGGGTATAGACCGAAGTCTTACAGTGCTTTGGGCATGTTTAGTTTAACTTAGTTGTCTCCTTGACCTTATTTCTTGGGATCTCCAGTCATTTAGGTAGATTTACCGATAAAACTCATCTTAATTCACAGGTTTTAACCCATTCCTCTTGATGATGTAACAATATGATCTCATGACACACCTTTAATATAAGGATCCTAGGTTTTCATTATAATGAACATAATCTCTTGAGATTAGTCGAGATCAATTATTTAATGATTTTTTTCAACTTTTTTTAAGATACAATTAATCATTATATACAAAACTCAATGCATGACATCAGTTTTTTTTTAATTATATTGTGATAATTATCACAAAATTCATGTGGTCTCTTGCCAATGACTTTATATTGTAAACAAAGCTTTTGTATTTAAATGAATAAAAAGCAATTTCAAAAGTATTACAACTTTTTTAAAATATATATATATATATATATTAGTTTTAGAAATTCACATTTTATATTCAATTATTTTCATAGTTCTCTGAAGTTGATTTATAAATCCAAAGAATTCAGCTATTGGCAAAGCTGGAAAGTATCAATAGGTTAAGAGACATATTTCTGATATTTGTTGAGTAAACAACAAATTTTAGAATCAAAATAACCAATGAGCCGAGATTGATTAAATTCTTCGTTACAAGATCCTTGCGTTCATTTGATTCAATTCATAAATTCAAGAAGTCGGTTCTCTAGATATTTAAATTGAATCCCTATATTTAACGTGAGTTACCTACCTTACATTGCGCCAGTTGTGATTTGTGAAGTCATTTCTTGAGCTCCGCCGCACTTTGCAGATATTAAGCTACGTTCATCATTCTTAGGGTTTTAAACTTCCACTCAATCGCGCTTGAAATCTTCCTTAAAAACTCTTTTTTCTCCTTTTGCTATTCCCCGGATTTTATGATCAGTATAGCTTGACCATCAGTATTGAGAAGAGCCCACAAAAAAATTGATGAAGAGCGTTCACCTATGAACCGTCATAACACGACGAGAATCTCTAAGTCTTCACTCTTAAACTCAATAATCTGAATCGCTTGTTGAATCTAACATAAAGAAACTTTGCTCAACTTTTTCATGCAACTAGAGCAAATGATTGCAACTAGATGAAGATCCGAACAAAAAAACAAAGGGAAGCAAGAAAAAAGAAAAAAACTCCAGCTTTTAAACTTGGGCAAATCTCTCAAATATATATTTTTGAAGTTTTTGTCACAAAAGTAGCACTCAAGAAAAAAATCACTAAAATATACCTTTCTTATTTTAAATTTTTTAATATTTTTAAAATTTTATTTAATTATAAACCCCACCTCCAAAACCCAACTCCATAAGTCTAAACTCTAAGTTTATATTAATTAACTCAAAGGATATAAATATATATTACACCCTTTAATAAAATATATTTTGATCATTTTTTTCTTTAAATGCTATTTTGGGGACAAAAACTTTTTAGGTCTATTTTGGTTTTATCTCTTTAAACTTTCTGAAACAAATAGGAAATTTAGAACGTGCATGCTTATGGAGAGTATAACTATAAGAGAAACAAAAAGACAGAACAAGTCAGAGGTTAAAGCCGAAACAAAACGAAGATTAGAGATCAACACTTAACCGGAATTTAATTTGATCATAGAACCAAAAGGCAAAGCAAGGACAACACAATGACGGCGATTCACGGAGGTAGTGTTGGGATCGGTCAGATCTGCCCCGCTTGACTCACCCTGCAGTGGGTTGGTGGTTTATTTTGTCAAAAAAAATGATCCTCATAAACGATGGATAAAATCTAGTAAATATGCATCCATCCAGATCAAGTTTTCGAGTTATCCACGGGTTATCCGCGACTCATAATAATTAAAATTAAAAGTTTTATATTTTCTAGTTTAATATTTTTAATAATATATTTTTTTATTATAACATAAAACTATTTTAAAATATTTAAATATTTTTTAGTTAGTACGTTCACATATTATATAGTGTTTATAGTTAAATTAGATAAATAATAATATTTTCTAAATTTTTAAATATAAATTTGGTGATTTGGCAATATCTTTGATTTTAAATTAGTTGACCCACATACACTTTGCATCTAAAATATTCAGCCTGAATATATTCCGCATCAAAAAATTGAGATCCGCAGTTTTTAAACCAAATTCCGGAGAAAGGGCGTATTTCTGACTGAACTTTTTATGTCGTGCCTATTCCATCATGTACTTTACACCAGTGCGGATTTCATAACGAACTTATTAAAAATTAAAAATTACTGTACGAACTTTTAAAATCGTGCAAAAATTAATGTTGACGATAACGGTAGTTAGTCTACCGTTTAATCAATTAAACGACGTCGTTTTAAGAAATATTGTAAAATTAAAATTTTGTAGTTTGCGGGTATCGAACCCACATTTACTGCCGTTTATTAGAATCTCCAAACCACTGGACCACCGATGTTTCCTTGTACTAATTGTATAAACGCTTGTTATATCATATATTTACAAATATTCTTTCAAAAACAAATATTGTGGGGTTCGAACGGTAGCCTTGGAGGTCGTTCAATATACTTGGAATACTTGAACCACTAGACTAACGCGACTTACTGTCAAATGTTGGAAACGAAATATTTATTAACATATTATCGACTATATCATTAAAAAGATCAATTTTTTCCCGACAAATTTTATTCTCTTCTTTCTCCCAAATTGTGTTCGAAAGCAAATGGAGATTAGGGTTTTCAGAACGAGTTGAAGCTAAATGATTGAGAAACAACCTTACAAGCTAAAGTCTTTGCCTAAAGTCTTTGAGAAGCAAAAATGAGGTAATTTAGTGTATATATAATTTAGTGGAATTCTATTAGAAATAAAAAGTTGTGGTTTTTGATTATGTCTATCTGTAACGTTTAGATTGCTACTTTTCAACATTTCTATCAATATAAAAGCTCTATAATTTCGATTTTATGTATAGAAAATTTTGATTTATTAATTGCTCACCAACTGTTCGATGAAATGTTTGTTATTTGTTTTTTGGTTTTTAATAAACTTCTGATTATGGATTGTAGCTATTTAGGTGACGTAGCATTCAGTGTGTACCATGGTGGATATTGGCTGAAGCTGTATAATGGAGAATTCACATTAATTTTTAAAAGTTCATACGGTAATTTTTAATTTTTAATAAGTTCGTTATGAAATCCGCACTGGTGTAAAGTACATGATGGAATAGGCACGACACAAAAAGTTCAGTCAGAAATACGCCCTTTCTCCACCAAATTCCCAGCCCTGGCCCTAGACGGCGGTGAGGGCGCCGGCTTCGGAAACAATAATCTTAAGAAAACTTTAGTTAGAAAGCATAGAAATTCTCTAGAGTGAAATTTTTGAAAATATTTTTAAGGTTATTTTAAAAAGAAATATCCTAAGATAATCAAAATATATTTTATTAAAGAATATAAATATACATTTATAATTTTTGGGTTAACTAATTTATACTTAGGATTTAGAGTTATGAGATCAAAGTTTGGAGGTGACGTTTAAATTTTTTAAAAATAAAAATAAAGATTAATATTTTTAAAATAAAAAGAATATTTTAGTTGTTTTTTAAGACCATTTTTATGAAAAAAAATTAAAAATGGTTATTTGAAAAAATTATCCTTATTTAAATTAGTTAATTTTTTTAAAAGAAAAACATAAACACTCTAGTATTTGAACCCAATTTTCATCTGGCCCAAAGAAAACAATTATTGGGTCTAAATGTGGCCCAATAAAACAACAGATGACGGTCCTTTATAAAATAGTTAAATCGTCTATCTTCTTTACAACATTCTGGAGAAGGGTGATGCCAAAGTCAAATAAAAATTCCGAGAAAGAAGGGACATATATCAACGATGGTGCCGATTCTTCTTTCGATCTTACTTCGCTCAAAGATGCTATCGGCAATGTCTCAACGAAGAAGAACAACCCGTTTGATCTGACTTCAATATCTCTCGCAATATCATCCGTTGATTTTAAGTGCAGGAAACGGAGAGTTTCAGCGATGAAGAGGAATATCAAATCAACGGCGGAGAGGGAATCTACGATGCAGCGGTTGCGAACCCTTCTCATGATCTGCGATAAATACTCATGTAAACGTTAATTGGTTTAGGTTTCGCAACGATACGGCGACTGTTTATTGGTTCTCATCGTACTGGTTCTCTTCATTTAGGTTTTGGGGGTTTCTTTGGTTTAGATTAATTTCTTAATTGAACCGGTTTCACTTCTACTCTATTAAATTAGAATCCTATTTTATCTAGTGTAAAAAAGTTGATAGACGTACACCTAATTAAAAAAATTAACAACTACGATTGATGGGCTTAGTTTAACATATAACATATATTGATAATAGTATAAATATTTAACCATGTCAAAACAAACGTACCAAAGAGATTCTACTCAATAGGCCAAACATAACCGGATCTGATCTTACATGAATATCAAACATTCTTTGTAATTAATAAAATCAATATAAATATACATATGTGTAAGTCGTGTCTCTCTGTATATCACATGTTATCACTCATTAACATGAAAATTGCTAAATATCGTATAGGCGTAGAATTGAGTATTTTGTATTTTGGTTTGTTGTTCACATATTGACAGACTTAAACTACCATGAATAGCTATGTTTATATACCATGAATGGTTATATCTTAATTTTCACACAATTTCGTATTTGGTTTGTTATTCAACTATAATGTTCATAACTGAGTTCATATATAACATTTGAATTATATAATAAACAATCATTTGAACTCTTAAACTGATTTTTAGTTTAAAATCCTTTCAACTATAGATTTTGTTTATTTTAAATGAATCAAAATTTATATCAAATATTAAGACTTCAAACATCAATTTTTTTTAAAAAAAATATTGTTACTTAATATGTATATACATCCAAAGAATAACGGATAAAACCTATTATGAAATTTTCTTCTAATATATACTTATGAATTTTGTAAAAATAAATCCTTTTCAAACTATGCACAAACCCACTATTATTATTTCTTAAATTTTGAAAAACATTATATAATAAAATGAGATTTTTGCAACTATGACTCAAAGTCAAACACAAACTGATTCATGATTTTTTTTTGAAACTTTCATTTTTCCTTTTCAGCCCAAAAATTCGGATTATTCACAAAACTTCAGCAAAAGACTCCAAGGAAGTCTTCTAGCGCATTATATGTTAGAAGACTTTGTAGAAGTCTTCCAAATCTAACTCAGATCTGAAAAACCTTCAAATTCAAAAACGTTCAAATGGTTTCAAAACAGAGAAAATAAATGGAAGATGAAGATGAGAAAGTTTACCTTTAAAGAACACACAAAAATACATATCCAAAAAAATAGATCCACCTATTAAGTAGTAGAAGATGAGAACCATATAATAAAAAACATGCAAAACAAGATGAATTACATGAGATAAATAATGATAAATTGATATAAATTTTGGCGTTTTCAAGTTTTAAGAGATTTAAGAGAGGTTCGAGATTTTTAGTTTGGGAAAAAGTAAGTTTTAAGCAACCAGAGACTTAGCAAAACTCTGCCATGGAAAATTACAAAAAGCTCAGATCTGTTATGAAAGAGGAGATATGAGAGAAGACTCCGCTAGTGCATTAAATGTTAAAAGACTTCTAAGAAGTCTTCCAAATATGTTTTAGTTCTGCAAAACCTGCATATCCAAAAAACATTTAAATGACTCCAAAACATTGCAAAGCTTCAAAAATAAGGTAAGAACTTTAAACCACAAAAAAAAAATCAAAAGGTAAGAGCTTTAAACAACAAAAGGTTACCAAATGAGAAAAAAAATATGATTTATAGATCTATCTTTAAAGGAGTGGAAGATGAGAACTATGTAATGAAAATGGAAAAATCCTTCAAAATACACTAAATATTTGGATCTCCGTTTATTGCCTATTAAATACACGACTATAAAATTCACATATTTAACATATTTTTTAAACGACGTCAATTACATTTAACGGAAGTGGCGACGACGTTATTGTTTAACTAATCACATGTTTAACTTGCATAAATAAAATTTCTTAAAAATACACAAACTAATATTTATTTGCAAATAAATACACTAACTATTTTGGATATTTTTTTAGTACATCAACTAATTTTTGTTTTCCATTAAATACACAAAATTTTAAATTTGCACATTTTACATATCAATTTAGACTACGTCAACTACGTTTAACAGAAGATGATGTGGTTAAACTGTGAAAAGCACGTTCACTCTCAGTCAAAACCTCTAAAATCGATTGAACCCTAATTCAAGTTAGTTTCAATTCGAGTTTGGTACCATAATTTGTTCCAACCTCTTTTGTTCTCCAAAATTTTGTTCTTTTTCTTTTTCTGCACTTTAATTTCCCTTTATATCGTTTCAAAGTGAAGTTGATTTCCATGTCATAAAAAACAAAAAATTAGTAATTTTAAACGATTTTCTGATTTTTGAGTTAGTTTAGTGTTATGTGTTTCTATTTTTTATTCTTCGCTTTGACTACAGTGATAATAGGAAACAAATTTAAAAGTTTGTGTATTTAATGGGAAAGAAAAATTAGTTCGTGTATTAAACGGGGGGTCCAAAATAGTTAGTGTATTTTGGCAAATAAAAATTAGTTCGTGTATTATTTAGGAATTTTCTTTATGCAAGTTAAACAACTGTTTAGTTAAAAAATAACACCGTGTCACTTCCGTTAAATGTAGTTGACGCCGTCTAAAAAAATGTGTAAAATCTGCGAATTTTAAAAGTTTGTGTATTTAATAGGCAACAAAAATTAGTTTTTGTATTAAATGAGTATCCAAAATACGTTGTGTATTTTATTATCAAATGAAAATTAGTCCGTGTATTTTTAAGCATTTTTTCCCTAATGAAAAACATGTAAAAACAAAATAAATCAGTGAGAAAGACATGAGATAAAAATGATAAATTGATATAAAGGTTGGTATTTTGAAGTTAAAAGAGATTAGAGAGAGGTTGGAGAATTTTAGAATGAAAAACATTACATTTTTGTTGCTGCCATTTGAGATGAAGAGAGAGAATGTTTAAATTTTTCTTTATATAATGAGATAAAAATTCCAATAAAATTAAATATTTTTGATTCAGAAGACTTTTAAGTAAGTTTTCTAATAGAAGACCTTCTAAATATTTACTTGACGTTCTCCTAAACCATAAATTTACAATTCGCGTAAAAGACTTCCGCGTAAATCTTTTAGTGTGTTATTTGTTAGAATACTTAAGTCATCTAAACCCTAAATTCAAAATAATTAATTAACTAGAAAAAAACACTACATAAAACTGAAAATCAATTTTAAAAGTGTTTAATATACACACAGCTAAACACACAGAAGTCAAAATTTAAGCTTCCAAAATTTAATCCTAAGAATACATACAATACTACAACATATGTTACAAAATCAAGTTTAAAAGTGTTTAATATACACAAAAATAAACACATATATGTTACAATTCAATTTTACTAGATATTAATTTATATCATTTTAAAATATTTATAATTACATGATTTCAATTTTTTCCACATCAAAATATTTTTTCTAAACTTTTAAATTATTTTTAAGATCTACTATATGCAAAAACTTCTTGGAAGTCCTTCAAAAAATTTACAGAACCTCGGAATACTTACAAAACCTCATAAGATTTTGCGGGGTTATATTCGTAAAAATGAATTTTGTTTTTTTGTTTGGTCATGAGGAGTTGATTATAATTTCACTAGTCTTTTGTGTTAATTTTGTATTTCGTTCGAGTTTAAGTATACGAGATCAAAATCAAGTTTTGAATCATATTTGAAAAACTCCCCTAATAGAATTATACTATTAGTGAGTAATTTACTTAATTAATTTAAAAAAAATCATAACTTGCAAACAATTTTTTAAAGAATATTCTTTTAAAAGTATATACAAGCCAAACAATTTAATTAACTAATAAATATCCAAACAAAAAGAGAAATCTGAAGTTTTCATGAAAAAAGAATAGGTTAATATAATATCTATCTGGGCTAGAACCAAAATTATTTATCTGGGCCAAATTTCATTTATATACATTACGTCTGTTAATCAAGATTAACATATGATTTTTAAAAATAAACAAAAACAAAGCCTAAATTAATTTTCCTGCACTCTTATATTTGTATATTATTGGTAATAGTAAAATTCAAAACATAAATATGAAATATATAAACCAGGATTAGTTAAAGTAGAAATAATTTCATTACAAATAACTATTTTCCAAATACCAAATCGTTAAACAAAAAAATTCCAAAGTTTTTTAATTCATATAAAAGTTCACATTTTATAATATAACTTAAAATAATACAAAAACACAAAATTATTAATGAGTTAAACGTATACCAGTCAATTAACTAATCTAACTTGATCACATATAAGAAATTTCCAACTACAAAAATTTGAAAAATAAATATATACAATAATGTATAAAATGATACAAAATAATATAGCTTTTAAAATATATTTTCTGCTCACAGTGCTAATTCAACTTAAGTTTAGAACTGAAGTGCATATCTAATGTTTTATATCTAATTTAATAATGATAATAAAAAGCAGTGATTGATCCAACTAATTCTGAAATGTTTTCATCCCTCCATTTAACAAAAACATGAAACTAAATTAAAAATAATTGCTTTCACCCCCTGTAATGAACTGTCAAATTCATTTCATTTTTATCATAAGTCAAATTGTCATGTAGATTATTAAATAAAAAAATATTAAAGCTAAAAAAAATAGCTAAAAAAGGAACGACACCGACGTGAACATGTTAATAAAACCTAAACCTAGACCATAAACCAAAACCCTAAATCTAAATCTAAACATACACTCAAAACCCTAGACTCTAAACCCAAACCCTAAATCTTAAAAGAACAACTAGTGCTGGGCATTCGGGTTTTTGGTTCGGGTCGGTTCGGTTTATTTGGTTTTCGGGTTATTTGGGTTGGGATGTTTAGGAACCAGACACTTTTCAGATCGGTTCGGTTCGGATAATGTCGGGTTCGGGTCGGGTTTCTATTTGTTTATGAAACCCGAAATGGAACCGAATTATAAATAATTCGGGTTTGGTTCGGGTTTAAAGTCCAAAAACCCAAAAAAACCCCCAAAAACCCGATCTAAACCTGAAAAAAATCAAAAAATATTTGGGTAATTCGGGTAATTTGGGTTTTTTGGATATTTTTTATTTATAAATTATATTTTATATATATTAAAATTAAAAAATAATTAATATTTTTAATATATTTAAAATATTCAGGTACCCGTTCGGTTCTCGGTTCGGTTCCGGTTTGGTTTCGGTTTTTTGGGTTTAGAAATATAGGAACCGTTCGAGTTTTTGTAATTTTCGGTCCGGTTTTGGTCTCGGTTTTTTCGGTTCGGTTTCGGTTCGGTTTTCGGGTTTTGGATAATATGCCCATGACTAAGAACTACGTCAATGTTAACACTAGTGATAGGGTTTAGGGTTCAATGTTAATGTCAATCTCATTCCTTTAGGATTTAGCATTTGGGTTTAAGGTCTAGGGTTTAGGTTTAAATTTTATAATTTAAAGTTTATGCTTTAGTTGACGGCGTTAACATCCTTAATGCCGGCATTGTTTTTCTCCAACTATTTTACTTCTTTTTTAAAATTTTAATATTTTTTATTTACTAATCTATATGACACTTTGATTGGTAATTGGAGATAAAGTGAATATGGCAGTTCACCATAGGAGGTGGACGCAAATATTGTGAGAACTAAATTACACATTTGTGTTTCATATCTAATGTCTTTTACGGCTGTTCTATATCCTATTATTGTTTTCGCATTTTGTTAACGTTCTCAAGAAGGATGAGTGTAACAACATGAAGTTGAATCTTTAACTGAAAAGACTTTGATGGATTTGTCTGGTTTCTTGATAGGGACTGTTTATTTTATCATATGTCATATTTGTCATCTCCATCTAGATTATTTACTTACATTTTAATCTAAATGATTCATCTGAGATTGTTTCTTTGTCCATCCAGATGGATCATCTAGATGATTCATCTAGATGAATCATCTAAATGGATTATTGTTTGTTTCTTTATCCAGTTTTCAACTAGATGAATTTAGTACACAAATTATTGATATAACCTTGTTTATATTTAATAATTTTTATTTTTAGTTCATTATATTAATTTTTATTAATAACTTAAATGTAATTATTTTAAAATATGGTTTTTGCAGAAAATATAATTTGTGATTTAACAAAAAAGTAAAAAAAATTAAGATTTGGTAGTAAACACATTTTTGTGGTTTTAGCTGGAAAACACGTTTTTGCGGTTTTGGCGAGAAAACGTTTTTTTTGCGGTTTTGGCGAAAAAGGTTTTTGCGGTTTTGGTGAAAGAAACATTTTGCGGTTTTTACGGTAAAACGTATTTTTGGGGTATTGGGGGAAAAAGTGTTTTGCGGTATTAGCGGGAAAAAGGTGTTTTGCGGTATTAGCGGGAAAACACATTTTTGTGTTTTTGTCAAGAAGATATGTTTTTACGGTTTTGGCAGGAAAACATGTTTTTTGGCAAAAAATTCGTTTTTACAGGTTTTGGAGGAAAATTATATTTTTTTTGTTTTGGCGGAAAAACACGTTTTTACGGTTTTGGCGGGAAAACACGTTTTTTGGTTTTGGCCGAAAAACATGTTTTTATAGTTTTTGTTGGAAAACACTTTTTAAGGTTTTGCCACGAAAACGCGTTTTTGCGGTTTTGGCAGGAAGACATTTTTTTTGTGGTTTTGGCGGGAAAATGTGTTTTACGATTTTGGCAGGAAAACGCGTTTTGTAGTTTTAGCGGAAATATGTGTTTTTTTTTATTTTAGTGGGACAATACAGTTTTGTCATTCTTTTCGTGAGTGATAAAATGATATTAGATTTAATCTTATAATTTGTTATGGAGATGTTTTTGTCAAAATGGTACAGTGTGTATTATACCCCTTATGCATTTAATAAATTATAAGCTTAAATTTAATATCATTTTGTCATTAAGATGAGTCATTCAGATGAATTGTACTTTTAATACCTAAACAAACAAAATTCTTATCTTTATTCGGATGATTCATCGGGATGGTGAAACAAACAAACTCATATTAGATTAGAATATTCAACATATTCTAAAATAAACTATCTCATATTCTTGTAGCGAGGGGGTGTCTGGTTTGGTGGTATTATTTTTGGTTAGGATGCGAGAGGTCACGAGTTCACTTGTCACCCCGTTTTAAAGTATATCTATCCTACTATTTAAAAAAAAAGTTTTGAGCTCTTACGTTAAAAGTTAAAATTATATATTATCTAACTCAATAATTATCTGGAGAACTGCTAGTTTTTATAGTGACCTTTTTATAATTTACTTCAGTTTGTATCGCCACTGCCTTTTTTTTTGTTTTTGAATATTTGCTTCCACATGCAATATGAAGAAAATACTGTTAAACCTGTGTATTATACTATTATGGTATTTTAGTTTCGTGCAGTTGGCATAACCTCAACGGAAAATCATACCAAAGACTAAATAACACATTGATTAATTCATATGAAAAAATAGTCCAAAAGTAAAATGTATTTAAAAATACATATATTAATAAATATTCATTAGATGATTATATCTGTATGTAAGGACAAAACGCCTAGTTAGATTTTATTAATTGGCCAGATTTCCTCTATACCTCTATCTTGTTGAGGCCCATGGTGAAAAAGACCCAGCCCACGGAAATCTTTCCGTAAACAATTTTCTTGTTGTTGGATGCACATTTGGCAAAAAACTTATATGTAAAAATGTATAAATGTTTGACGTCTTGCGTAATAATTCACGTCTTGCGTGAAATGAAATAGGCAAATAGCTAAAATAATAACATATTAGGTAAGTGCCCGCACACCTTGTACGGACTAATGTACATTCAACCATATTTAAATTGAACATAATTTTTATATTTAAATTTTGCAGTAATAATCAATTTCAACTAGTGCTGGGCATTCGGGTTTTTGGTTCGGGTCGGTTCGGTTTATTTGGTTTTCGGGTTATTTGGGTTGGGATGTTTAGGAACCAGACACTTTTCAGATCGGTTCGGTTCGGGTAATGTCGGGTTCGGGTCGGGTTTCTATTTGTTTATGAAACCCGAAATGGAACCGAATTATAAATAATTCGGGTTTGGTTCGGGTTTAAAGTCCAAAAACCCAAAAAACCCCCAAAAACCCGATCTAAACCTGAAAAAAATCAAAAAATATTTGGATAATTCGGGTAATTTGGGTTTTTTGGGTATTTTTTATTTATAAATTATATTTTATATATATTAAAATTAAAAAATAATTAATATTTTTAATATATTTAAAATATTCGGGTACCCGTTCGGTTCTCGGTTCGGTTCCGGTTTGGTTTCGGTTTTTTGGGTTTAGAAATATAGGAACCGTTCGAGTTTTTGTAATTTTCGGTCCGGTTTTGGTCTCGGTTTTTTCGGTTCGGTTTCGGTTCGGTTTTCGGGTTTTGGATAATATGCCCATGACTAAGAACTACGTCAATGTTAACACTAGTGATAGGGTTTAGGGTTCAATGTTAATGTCAATCTCATTCCTTTAGGATTTAGCATTTGGGTTTAAGGTCTAGGGTTTAGGTTTAAATTTTATAATTTAAAGTTTATGTTTTAGTTGACGGCGTTAACATCCTTAATGCCGGCATTGTTTTTCTCCAACTATTTTACTTCTTTTTTAAAATTTTAATATTTTTTATTTACTAATATATATGACACTTTGATTGGTAATTGGAGATAAAGTGAATATGGCAGTTCACCATAGGAGGTGGACGCAAATATTGTGAGAACTAAATTACACATTTGTGTTTCATATCTAATGTCTTTTACGGCTGTTCTATATCCTATTATTGTTTTCGCATTTTGTTAACGTTCTCAAGAAGGATGAGTGTAACAACATGAAGTTGAATCTTTAACTGAAAAGACTTTGATGGATTTGTCTGGTTTCTTGATAGGGACTGTTTATTTTATCATATGTCATATTTGTCATCTCCATCTAGATTATTTACTTACATTTTAATCTAAATGATTCATCTGAGATTGTTTCTTTGTCCATCCAGATGGATCATCTAGATGATTCATCTAGATGAATCATCTAAATGGATTATTGTTTGTTTCTTTATCCAGTTTTCAACTAGATGAATTTAGTACACAAATTATTGATATAACCTTGTTTAGATTTAATAATTTTTATTTTTAGTTCATTATATTAATTTTTATTAATAACTTAAATGTAATTATTTTAAAATATGGTTTTTGCAGAAAATATAATTTGTGATTTAACAAAAAAGTAAAAAAAATTAAGATTTGGTAGTAAACACATTTTTGTGGTTTTAGCTGGAAAACACGTTTTTGCGGTTTTGGCGAGAAAACGTTTTTTTTTTGCGGTTTTGGCGAAAAAGGTTTTTGCGGTTTTGGTGAAAGAAACATTTTGCGGTTTTTACGGTAAAACGTATTTTTGGGGTATTGGGGGAAAAAGTGTTTTGCGG
Organism: Moricandia moricandioides; assembly: GCA_905132885.1. Lineage (NCBI taxonomy): Eukaryota > Viridiplantae > Streptophyta > Magnoliopsida > Brassicales > Brassicaceae > Moricandia > Moricandia moricandioides. The sequence goes on from CAJHQQ010000006.1 coordinate 970,324, forward strand.
TATTAGCGGGAAAAAGGTGTTTTGCGGTATTAGCGGGAAAACACATTTTTGTGTTTTTGTCAAGAAGATATGTTTTTACGGTTTTGGCGGGAAAACATGTTTTTGGAAAAAAATTCGTTTTTACAGGTTTTGGAGGAAAATTATATTTTTTTTGTTTTGGCGGAAAAACACGTTTTTACGGTTTTGGCGGGAAAACACGTTTTTTGGTTTTGGCCGAAAAACATGTTTTTATAGTTTTTGTTGGAAAACACTTTTTAAGGTTTTGCCACGAAAACGCGTTTTTGCGGTTTTGGCAGGAAGACATTTTTTTTGTGGTTTTGGCGGGAAAATGTGTTTTACGATTTTGGCAGGAAAACGCGTTTTGTAGTTTTAGCGGAAATATGTGTTTTTTTTATTTTAGTGGGACAATACAGTTTTGTCATTCTTTTCGTGAGTGATAAAATGATATTAGATTTAATCTTATAATTTGTTATGGAGATGGTTTTGTCAAAATGGTACAGTGTGTATTATACCCCTTATGCATTTAATAAATTATAAGCTTAAATTTAATATCATTTTGTCATTAAGATGAGTCATTCAGATGAATTGTACTTTTAATACCTAAACAAACAAAATTCTTATCTTTATTCGGATGATTCATCGGGATGGTGAAACAAACAAACTCATATTAGATTAGAATATTCAACATATTCTAAAATAAACTATCTCATATTCTTGTAGCGAGGGGGTGTCTGGTTTGGTGGTATTATTTTTGGTTAGGATGCGAGAGGTCACGAGTTCACTTGTCACCCCGTTTTAAAGTATATCTATCCTACTATTTAAAAAAAACAGTTTTGAGCTCTTACGTTAAAAGTTAAAATTATATATTATCTAACTCAATAATTATCTGGAGAACTGCTAGTTTTTATAGTGACCTTTTTATAATTTACTTCAGTTTGTATCGCCACTGCCTTTTTTTTGTTTTTGAATATTTGCTTCCACATGCAATATGAAGAAAATACTGTTAAACCTGTGTATTATACTATTATGGTATTTTAGTTTCGTGCAGTTGGCATAACCTCAACGGAAAATCATACCAAAGACTAAATAACACATTGATTAATTCATATGAAAAAATAGTCCAAAAGTAAAATGTATTTAAAAATACATATATTAATAAATATTCATTAGATGATTATATCTGTATGTAAGGACAAAACGCCTAGTTAGATTTTATTAATTGGCCAGATTTCCTCTATACCTCTATCTTGTTGAGGCCCATGGTGAAAAAGACCCAGCCCACGGAAATCTTTCCGTAAACAATTTTCTTGTTGTTGGATGCACATTTGGCAAAAAACTTATATGTAAAAATGTATAAATGTTTGACGTCTTGCGTAATAATTCACGTCTTGCGTGAAATGAAATAGGCAAATAGCTAAAATAATAACATATTAGGTAAGTGCCCGCACACCTTGTACGGACTAATGTACATTCAACCATATTTAAATTGAACATAATTTTTATATTTAAATTTTGCAGTAATAATCAATTTAAAGTTTTTTTAGTATCGTATTCTTAAGTTTTAATCTTTAGAAATTTAGTCCATCTTGCAATAATATCATATTATATCCCTATTAGAAAAGCTTTTAATTATTAGTCGATCTTGAAATTTAGTCCATCTTTTTACCTAACTACATATAAATTAAAAGTAATAATTACATACACCTATTAGAAACTAAAATTTTCTTTGTTATAGTTGTAAGAGGTATTATTGTTTTGACCCATAAATTTTATATTTTTGCTGAGAAGTTTTGAAAGTTATGTGTATTACCCATCAAGTATCTGATGAAAGATATATACTACCATAAAGTAGAGTACATATTATTATAATACAATGTTAAGATGGATATTAATATAAAATCGACATCATAGTTCTATGTAGAGTACATATTATTATAATATTACTTATATTTATGATAAATATCATTTATACATTATCTATACTATTATTAAACTATAAACTATAAGAAAATAGATTATGTTTCATATCCAATAACAAATATGATTTTAAAATATTCAGTAATAAATATAAATTCAAAACAGAATAATAAGAATATGTTCTAAATGTAGCCGTTTGTCTACTTATTTTGAGTATACTAATTAAAATATTTTACATATTAATTGATGTATGTTTGGTGTTCTAAATGTAGCCGTTTGTCTACCAATTGGCGCCTTTCTCTTATTGCAAAGAATCAACTGAGCTACTGTTTCGTGGTATCTTCTAGGAACCAAAGGTGGAGTAGTTGCTTTCTCTCCTTTCTTGCTTTTTGTGGTGAGCAAGACTCCCTAACGCAGCTAAACCTAAAGAAGAACTTGACTTGCTACCTGACCATTTGAAGATTTGGTTCCATAAATTTTGTACCTTTTGTGTCAATGGGATAGGTCAATATTGACGCTTAGAGTTTTGTGCATCCGTTAAAAACCAAATAGGTAAAGCACAACTCTTAAGTTAAACTAGAAGAAGCTGTTTGGAATATCAAGAGATATATTTTATTCGCAGCATGTCTCTACATGTGATGCCATTTTGTTTATTACCGTCCACTTTACTGAAGCAAGATGTAGGTTTTTTATTTATTTTATAATTGTATCTTTGATATTAGCCTTTAGTCTCTAATAAGAGATGAATCTGAATCCCACATTTCCGTTACAAAGGTTATACATTATCCAAACGCTTACATCTACTTAACTTACTAAAAGACCTGAAGACAAAAAAAACATTCATTTCTATACATAAACATCTCATTTTTCAACTGCCTTCTGGTTGTACTTTTATTATTCCTACAAGGCAAATGCATTAAAAGTTAAAACTGTGATATATCATCTTTATCAAGCCATCGGTTATGAGCTGCCCTCTGTGTCCCCATTTTTTCTGCATCCTTACACTGAATGTTAGTTTCTTCTTGGGTGAAATTTTCTTCACTTTCTCGTATGTGTAAATTAATATCAATATCTTTCTCACCATTCCGCAGAACTAAATGAACTATGTCATTTATAGCCACACCTGTATACTATATTAGTGAACTTACCACATTAACAATATAATTTATATATCAACATGTATCAGTTAATACACAAAAACTAAAATAGCTAAAAATATACGCGTGTATGAACAAAGAATTTTATTACAATGAAATTATGAATAAAGCCGACATGAAAATCATAATATATAAGACTATAGAAGACTATATTTAAAAATAAACTCATAAGATTTTAAAAACATTCCACAATTAATATAGTAGAAGACTATATTGAACAGATTAAATTTACAGTTATAAAGAAGTATATTAATAACTTGAATAAGTATTTAATTACAGAAATAGTTTACATATAAAAAGCATAGGTAAAAGCGACATATCGACTATTTTCATGTTTAGTGTTTAGACCATCTCTAATGTACATTTCCGTATTTTTATTTTTTCAAACAATTTAACTCTAAAATAGAGATGTATTTATCTTCAATGTATTTTTTCATTTTCGCCTTTAAAATATTCTTAAAATTCAACTTTAAATATACAAAAATACTTTATATTCAAGAAAATTAACCCTATTTAATTTTAATTTTTACAATATTTTCATAAAATTATGACCTTGTGTCAACTAAAGTTTATTTAAAAGATTATTAGGTAAGTAAAAATGTTATTCTGTTTTTACAAAACCGTATTTCCCTACAAAATACTTATTTTAGTTTTCATTTTAAAACTTTGAAATTTAAAAGAATATTTAAAAATTAAAAAGTATGATTTTATAATAGAGAAATGCTATTTTTTCTTCTATAAGTAGAGATAAAATAGCAATATCTATTTTATAGGAGAAAATAGAAATAGATTAAAACATTTTTTCTTCTACTATAATACCTAAAAATGATTATAGCAATGAGTTGGAAATGCTTTTAGTCATACTAATCTTTTTTTTCTGGAGAAATTTCATTTATACAGAAAGTTGATATCACTTTGCCAATTTAGTTTTAATGAATGATTATTTGCAAAAATACCTTATCTTTTTGATGAAATTAGACTTAGTAATTTTTTTTAAAATATTTATAAAAATTAGAAATTCAATCCCATCCCTTTAACATTAAACCCTAAACAATAATCACTCAAGTGTAAACCTAAATGTCAATATATTTTTCATAGTGTTTATTTTTTTTAAAGTGATACTTAACTTATACTATTTTTGGTAATTTCTCTTTTTTTGTTACCTTATATGTAACATTATATTAAAATGAAAATTAGCTACATATGTTTTCTACGAAAACATTAGTTACATATACAAGACCTCCATTAAAGTTAATATTTATATTTACAGCAATAAAAACCAACAAACTATAAAATATAAAGATATTTTTTAAAATAGAAAGTCTTTTTTTAAATATAAAGTTAATATTAGAAAATAGAGTTGAAAAAAATGTTAAACATATATAAAACATAACATGGTAAAATATACTACAAACAAAATAAATTATAGCAAATCTTTTAAACACGGGCTTGTAAAATTAATCCAACAATACATTCAAAGTTACAAAGTGGTTGCCAATTCTATAAACAATCTTTTGTTTTTTTCAATTATAGAAATAACTTTCATCCATCCATCCTCTTTGCCTAAAATTCTATAGATATTGTTAGATGCTACAGAAGAAAAATAAGATAAACATATAAGCACATAAATATATTATTACAACACAATATACAATAGATACGTGGAAGTCAACAACATAATGAGTTAAAGTTTTAATTCGCATCTACCTTTTTCTTCCGCGATAAAGTATTCATACTTTTAGTTTTAGGAATCATAATATGCAACAAATTTTACAATAAATACACATTCGTGTTTCTCAACTAAATAGAAAAACATTTTTAGAAAAAAAACACAAGAAAATTATGTGAACATTAAATTATCGATCTTACTTTGAAGAAAAAACATAGAAAGGAAAATTTACATTAGTAAAATATATTAAAACATGAAATCACAAAAATTCTTACAATTTGCATAAAATTCTCCATTCGTTTCATTTTAGTTCTCGTTTTAGGTTTGTGCACATAAATTAAGAAAATTTAATTTTTTGTATTTTGGAAATAAAAATATCATTACCTATACACCATACCACATTTCAACCAATAAACAAAATATAATGACATATAAAGTCAATAAATTTTGCATTGAAATTATAAAACAATACTTATTTTGAAAGGTAAATTTTACTTTATAACGAAAACTAAATTGAAACAAATGTAATAATGATTTATTAAAGTCAAAACAAAAGATTTAACCTACATAATATATCTAAATTTTTGGTAATCCAAATTACAATAAATAAAAACTAACACTACATTCATATATCAATTTATATTATCCAAACAACCGCAATACTCAATGTAAAAGAAATATACCCAAAAACATTCATACATATTATCTCAAAACTTACACTCAGTTCTTATGTCCGGAACACATATATATTATTTAATATTTTAAATAAATTTCATGTTTAATCATTTTAATTTTGTTAGATAAGTACATAAAATGTAAGAAATAGATCTTAAAATTCAAATGCGAAAAGTTATGATAGGCTTTCTTTAGAAGATTTAAATACAAATCAATCAAATATAATAAAAATACAAAAAAAATGTTATAACTTAAAACTATTTTCCTTTTTGACTTTTTGTATCTCTATGTATAAGATTAACAATCACCAAATTTTAAACAATTGCAAAACATTCAAGATAAAAAGAATTAAACATTATGATAACAATCATTAAATCAAACATCCAAAAGGTCAAAGGGGAGTTGCATTATCATTATTGTTTCTTACAAATTAGTTTTTTTTTAATAATGCATGAAAATTTTTAAGCAAAAAAAAAAAAATGCAAGAAAGTCATTACTCACTTAAACATCATGAACAAGATTTTACTTCACATTTTGCAATAGAGGTTATTAGCAATTTAGAAGAAACAAATTAATCAATTTACAACACTTAGAAGCATAATGAAAATATAAAGAGCATAAAAAGACCAAATACATATTTAAGATAACAATAATATTGAAAAGAACAATTTATTTTTATCTGATTATTACTGATTTTTTTTTGTTCTAATTCTAAATTATTCAAAACTATCAAAAGTATATATGAATTGAAAATAAATTTATAATATATAATCCGTGCGTAGCGCGGATAAAAGATCTAGTATTTATAATAGATGAAACTAATCTAACAGCACATAGCACTGTATCTTAGTTTATTGATATTATATGTCTGAGAACTATAAAATCTTAAATTTTTAACCAACACCATAACGTACGATTATTATGTATATTTTTCCTTAGGAAAAACTGAAGCATAATAATTAAATGACGTACATATAGTATTTAGTATCTGCACATGATAGAGTTTCCACTAGTTAAAATTTCTTACTCACATGATAGATAAGAATTGGTTCTAACTCATCAAAGTCAGAAATTTATAGTTCTAATTACAAAATTTTAAATATTTGTAAATTAATAAATTACTGACTCGGCTAAAAACTAACGAATAAATTACTAAATTACTGACTCAGCTAAAAACTAACGAAAACATGACAAATAAGTAAAATTACCTAAAATCATAGAAAACATGTCAAACAAGTAAAATCACTTCTCAAATAATAATATAGATTTGCAATTTAAAATCAATTATGTATTTACAATTTGCTTTTTTTTTTCTCTACATTATAAGAATATATTTGAAATTTAATAAAAGCATAAACATGACACAAAATATTAACTGATGGTTTTTTGGGCTTTTTTTTGGTAATTTGATGGTGGTAATTGTTTAAAAAGTGAGTTTGATTTTTCGTTTACCTCATCATAATTGTTTTTACATATATAAAATCGTAATATAATTTTACATTCAATCTTATTCAGCCCATTTTATACTAAGCCCAAATTCAAATGAGCTGAACTAAAAAGTAAAAAACAATACCTTCTTTTTAGATTTTCAATAGAGAGTTCTATTTTAGATTTTCAATAGAGAGACTCAAAACTATTTTCTGTCGGCATAACAAAGACAAAAAAGAGAAATATGGTTATGCAACCAAATTTTACTCAAACTATTTACTGACATCCCTCTGGTTTCATCTTCTTTTACCAATCGTTCTTTCCGAAAAAAATAATCACGTTTTTATTTTTAATAAACATCAAAAGAAAGAGTTAAATGATTATTTCTTTCCATATTCGAATTTAATGGTATATAATAAAGTACTAAGTGATACAATTAATGTCACTTTTTAATAATCTTACGGCCAGTTCAATTAAAAAAAGAAGGTTGAGGAGTGCTCTCGTCTTGACATATAAGCATGCAACTCAAGTTTATCATTTAACCAATACTCCAGGATTAATATATAGAGGATTATATAGACTAAGAAATGTGTTAAAATTGTGGTATGTTAACCAGGAAATGTAGAATAAACATGTAACGCCTACGACTAATGGGCCTCTCACACCCATTCTCTCGGTCCGTGGGCCCCATTATGTGCTACGGGCGATGCGTTAATCTTGCAAAACTCGAAAGTCTTGTTTACTGTCCCTCAATCACCATCCCACCTGTCCCCGTGCTTTGGCCTCACTCACACGGTATCGCAAATCACTTCACGATGGGTGACTAATATAGCCTATTTATTACCAGTTTCAGGCCATGTTATAGGCTTTATTTAGGGTCTATTATGTGTGTCTAGACTATTTTTTAGGGTCTTTAAATGTCCATGTACGTTTTGGAGATATATGGAGATACTTGGAGCTTTTGGAATATGTAGAGGAGAAAAACTGTTGCTGATCAGTAAGAGAGTCGAAGTACAAGACAGTCATCGATCGACGACACAACCTTAACATCGACCAACGTTACAAGACCAAGATCGATCGATGTTGAACACTTGACATTGATCGATATCCAATTCACAGACAGCCAATCTTAAACCCAAGTTAGAGACAAATGATGAAGATACCCTAGATGAGTTTTGACTTAGATTTTAGGGTCTTATATTTATGCTTTATGTATTACACAAAAATAGAAAGCCTTAGAGAGTTAGAGAGTTTCTAATATAGTTTTAGAGTTTTTAGGGGAGAAGATTCATAAATTCTTAGGAAGATTTGTATTGGAACCCCAATATTTTATCTATACAGTATATTCAAATTATTGTTCTTGCTTTGATTATGCATGAGTAGTTATCAACTTGATTTAGGGTTGAATGATAGAAATCATGGATTAATCCAAAAGTAGGATTGCTAGGTTAAGTTAATATCCATCAATTGAGTTGTCCTTAATGCTTGCATTATAGAGTAGCTAACTAGGATCTCGAAAGTAGGACATTGACGACTACGAGAGTAGTTTCTATGCCAAAATAGACTCCATTAAACTAGGTTGTTAGGCGCATGCGAGCGCTGGTCTAATCAGCTTGGTGAACATATCAAATCTCGTTCACACTTCCTTCTGATTTCACCATCGATCGACATCAGGCCTTAGTCGTCGATCAATGGTCTTTCCTTTTGCTCGCATACAAAAGTTGGAGTTAAAATGGTCAGAATAGTTAATATTTGAGTTCTAGAATATTTACATTTCCGTGTTTCCTATTCCCTATAATCCATTAAGCTTGAAACCCTAGATCAAGCTTACTTACATTTGCATTTAGTTAGTTTAATAGCATATTTCCATATTTACATTAATATCATATTTCAATATTGCAATTACATCTCCTCATAAGGAATACTTCCTTAAATTGATTACTTTCTACCAATATATATACTTACCTATCTTAGTCTTTAGAAATAAGAAATTTATTGTGTGTCATTACTCTATGTGGATTTGATCCCTAAGTATTACACCTTATCTCTCTTAGCAAGAGTATAATTTGTGTGTTAATATTAGGTTAATTTGATAGTTGATTGTTTAGGATATTTATACTCTGCTAGAAAAATAAACACACTATGTCAAATTTGGCGCTATTGTTGGGGATCAATACCCTGCTAGGTTTGTTTTTACTTTCGAGTTACTAAATTCTTCTTTTTCTTTGTTTTTAAGGTACATGCAAAAGAGTACCAAGAGCAATAAAGAACAAGAAATACTATTCTCAGACCCAGAGAAACTCGAACGTACGATCCGCAAAGAAAGATGACAAACTTCGATCGACTGCACCTACATAGCGTCGACCGACAATTCTTTACGGACAAAATTGACCAACATCAGAACTTTGGCATCGACCAACATTGATCACGAAGCATCGATCGACAACAACTTACCAGCATTGATCGACGGTAGCAGACGAGTTCATATGGTTGCGACTTTAGTATTGGTTCAAAATGAGAATGGGGACTTGCATGACCCAACGGTCATCTGCGTAATGCAGCAGGTCAAAAGATAGACGATCAGAGGACTGAAATCCCTGATACAGAAGCAAAAGCGGAAGCAGACGCTGCAGTAGCTCAACCTGAAGCTAATGCCCAAGCCGCTCAGAGAACACTGGTTGACTACAACCGTCAAGACTAGTTCTACGCCAACAGATCCGTCATTCGTCCTCTAGTTTTTTCAGAAAAATGATTTTGAGATCAAGCCCGCTTTCTTCGGACTTGCAGCGCAGACGCCTTACCATAGGTTGTGACATGAGCACACAATGGATCATCTGGAGCGATTTGAGGATCTAGTTACTGCTATTAAATCCAATGGAGTCCCTGAGGACTATCTCTTTTGTAAGTTCTTCAAGTACTCACGTGCTGGGGAAGCTTCATATTGGGTTAAGCAGCTACCACCGGGATCTCTGACATCCTGGACTGACATCAAGAACGCTTTCTTGCATAACTTTTTTGATGACGCAAGAGTAGAAGATCTGAAAAGCAAGATAGCTACTTTTTCACAAGAACCTTTAGAGTCTTTCAGAAACTCTTGGATCAGATTCAAGTCATACCAGAGACATTGTCCATATCATGGGATCAACAAAGTGCAAATCCTTAGCACTTTCTTCATAGGTATTGGAGTACAGTATCATATGGTTTCGGACACATCTAGTGAGGGGAATTTCAGCACTAACAGTCCTGAAGAAGCTACGAGATTGATTGAGAATATGACATTCAACAGCAGTACCAAAAACACAGATTTTGAGAGGAGAAAATCAAACCCACTTGTAAGTAAGGAGCATATTCAAGAACTCAAGACAAAGTTTGATAGTGTTCAAAAATTTCTCAAGAAGTAGGTTACTTTTGCGGAAGTAGAAGCAATAGAGTCTGGATAAGATGAGATTGAAGAAGAGGATGTGAACTACATCGATAAGAATGGTTTCCTGAGACAAGAGAATTCAGGTTTCAATAGGAACTTCTATGGGAATGGTCAAAGGAGTAACTTTAGTCAGACTTCACATCGAAAGACCTTCAATAACAACATGACTTATGGATTTTACTACTACCAGAATCCTCCTCCAGAAGGTCAGGAAAGCAAGATCGAAGAAATGTTTGATAGAGTTTTAGAAGGATAACAGAAGATGAATGTGGGTTTCAATGGAAAAATAGATGGCTTCTACCTCAACCTCAATACCAAGTTCGAAACTTCAACACCCATGTGAATAAGTTGGAGAATCAAGTGATGCAAACAAATGAAACCATTAGGAGGCATGAGAGCCTGATCAAGGAGAAAATGGAAACTGGACAGAAGCACCACATCAATGCATTAATTGATGATGATTTTTGGAAGGAAGTTAAGAGAGAGAAGCTCCAAGAAGGATATTTTTTTTGTGGAAAGTTCTATGGCATTCAACAGTTCTTAGTGGTGTCGATCGACACCATGCAATGAGCATTGATCGACAGCGAATTGTGCAGCATCAGTGACTTCGTGTGAATCGACTAACGTCGACCGGCATAGAGTTCAGAGCACCAACCGACAGAGTGACAGAGGTATCGATTGACAGTGCGACCTGAGCATCGATCGATAGATCAGGAAGCCAATTCGACTGCCGAACATCAATGTAAGTTTGATTGTGCGTCCGACCGTGAGGGTTTCAGAAAAGAATACATACACATCTGAAGCTATGGATCTTGATAGAGACGACGAGGGACACTCCAAGAGGAAGCAAAAGATCCACAAACATCAACGTAGAGAAGCCAATGAAAAAGAAATGAATAGCTTTGCCAAAAGAGTTTTCAAAATTCCTCTAGATATTCTTTTTGATGAAGCTTATTATACTCACGAATTGTGGATGTTTTTCAGAGAAACATGAGAGACAGATGATGATATAGAGATCATGTTAAATCCTTTTAGAGAAAAGATGAAGCAAATAACTTGTCTGAGGAAGAAAAGTGATCCTAGAAAGTTTTTGGTTACATTCTTCATCACGGGCAACAATATCCCAATGCCCTCTGTGATAGTGGATCATCAGTGAGCATTATGCTGAAGTCTATGGCAGAGGAGCTAAACCTGAAAGTGAAACCCTCAAATGATTCTTTTACATTTATAGACTGCTTAAGAGTGAACTCTGGAGGGATGGTAAAAGATGTTCCAATGCAAATTAACAACACTCAAGTCCCAATAGACTTCCATGTGATGGACATCAAGATAGATTGGAACTCTTCCCTACTACTTGGGAGAGCATTTATGGCCATTGTGGGAGCTATCTGCGATCTGAATTTAAACATGTTGTATCTATCTCTAATTGATCAAAATATTTTTTATGAACCTGTTAAGAATAAGAAGAAAGCTACTTTGATTGAAATGTGTAATGATGCGGAGCTTGTGGCCACATGCTTCTGCGATTATGACTTCAATGAAGAGTTGGGAGATGGAGCATCAATCGATACCCAGCCTAGACAATCAATCGACCACACCTACTTACAATCGGTCGACCACATCTACCTACCATCGATCGACACCCTCATACAGAGACAGGTATCGAGTTTTCTAGTTAGACTATTTACTTATGATTTAATTTTTCCTAAACCAATCTGGGATGGATTATACTGGGGATAGTGTAATTTAAGTCTTGAGGAGGTTTGCTAATGCTATTTATTTGTTTTTGAGTTTTATTTCTATAATTATATAGTTTTTCAAAAAGTTTTATTGAGTCAAGAAGGGGATTATAATCAAGATTATTATTGACTAACCATGTTATAAGCACCATTCTTAGAAGCTTGTTTGCAGAGAATACTAGAGATATCAAAGTGGATCATCTTGCCACTATATCACACTTTCTTAGTAAGTTTGAAGGAACCGAAGATGAATTCCAACACTAATTTTGACATTAATTGCTTGTTTTGGGATTTGATATACATTAGATCGGATTCCTTTTGCAAGTCTGGAAGGTAAAAGTCTGTGTGCTTCTGATTCCCCTCTCTCTCCCCTTCAAATTAAAAAAAGAATCGAACAGGATTTGGTGGTTACAACCATTAAGCTTGATTCATATGATTCTAGAAATAGTTATAGGTCAAAAAGAAGTGAACATGATCTGGTGGCTAAAACCATTAGGGTTTGATTCATGGAAGCATGTCCAAATATCTCAGTCAATTAAAAAAAAATGATACCCTCAAAACAAGAGAGACATTGACTGAGAGAAGTGATAAGAGAGAGAGGAAATGGATCAGAGAAGACTATCTATGTGCTTAGATACTTGCAGGGGTAAGAGTCCATATGTCCTTTGATCGATACTCCCAAGGTAAAACCTGCACTTTTATTTTATGAAAAGAAATGAAACAGTATAGGGGTGAGTCAGACTAGTATTCGCTAAGTTATTGGTGGAATGGATTTGGTTGTTATACTAGGATAATGTATATAAAATTTCTATGTGATTGACTTGATAGGATTTGGTTGCAACAAAGAAGGTGACAGTTATACTTAGACATTATGTGAGTCTTTGATTTTCAAAACCTCTTTCACAGGCTTTGTTTGCTTGAGGAAAATCAAAAGGTTAAGTCCGAAGGGAGTTGATATAGTGTATTTATTACAAGTTTTAGGCCATGTTATAGGCTCTATTAGGTGTGTCTAAACTATGTTTTAGGGTTTTTACAGGTCCATGTACGTTTTGGATATATATAGAGATACTTGGAGCCTTTGGAACATTTAGAGGAGAAAAATCCATAGCTAATCAGTAAGATAGTCGAAGTAGAAGACAGTCGTCGATCGACGACACAACCTTGGCATTGACCGATGTTACAAGACCGATCGATGTTGTACACTTTCCATCGATCGATATCCAATTCACAGACTGCCAATCTCAAGCCCAAGTTAGAGACTAATAACGAAGATACCATGAACGAGTTTTGATCTAGATTTTTGGGTATTATATTTATGATTTATGTATTACACAGAAAGAGAGAGCCTCATAGAGTTAGAGAGTTTCTAATATAGTTTTAGAGTTTTTAGGGGAGAAGATTCATAATTCCTTAGGGGAATCTGTATTGGAACCCCAATATTTTATATATGCATTACATTCAGACTATTGTTCTTTCTTTGATTATGTATGAGTAGTTATCAAATAGATTTAGGGTTGAATGATACCAATCATGGATTAGCCCAAAAGTAGGATTGCTAGCTTAAGTTAATATCCATCAATTGAGTTGTGCTTAATGCTCGCATTCTAGTGTAGCTAACTAGGATCTCGAAAGTAGGACATGGACGACTATGCAAGTAGGTTTTGTGCCAGAATAGACTCCATTGAACTAGGTTGTTAGGCGCATGCGAGAGCTGGTCTAATCAGCTTGGTGAACATATCAAATCTCCTTCACACTCCTTCTGATTTCACCAATCGACATTAGGCCTTAGCCGTCGAACAATGGTCTTTCCTTTTGCTCGCATACGAGAGTTGGAGTTAAAAAGGTCAGAATAGTTAATATTGAGTTCTAGAATATTTGTATTTTCGTGCTTCATATTCCCTATAATCTATTAAGCTTGAAACCCTAGATTTAGCATACTTACATTTGCATCTAGTTAGTTTAATAGCATATTTTCATATTTACATTATTGTAATATTTCCATATTGCATACATCTCCTCATAAGAAATACTTCCTTAAACTGATTACTTGCTACCAATATATAATTACCTAACTTAGTCTTTAGAAATAATTAATTTATTGTGTGACATTGCTCTCTGTGGATTCGATCCTTAAGTACTACACCTGATCTATCTTGGCAAGAGTATAATTTATGTGTTAAGATTAAGGTTAATTTGATAGTTGATTGTTTAGGATATTTATATCCTGCTAGAAAAATAAACACACCATGTCAGTGACCCATTCTTCCACTAATCCAGAGCAAGCACGCTTGACTATGGAGTTCTAAACGAATGTGTGCCGGAAAGGTAAGAGCACTTTGGTGACCTAGGTAGGCAAATCAATTCTCTTAAGACCTTTTCACATATACCAGAAATCGGGATGTTGCAATTCACCCTCCACTCATAGAGAACAACGTCCTCGTTGCACATTACAACAGGTCTCAAGACGCCTCTCGGACCATAACCAAGATGGCTAACCAACTCTGATGCCACTTGTAACGCCTCAAATGCTCACTGTTAATAGGTCTCCTACGCCGTTGGTGGGCCCCATTCTGTGCAACCGGCGATGTTTATTTTTTTGAGATTCGAAAGTCTTGTTTATTGTCTATGAAATCACCACCCGACCTTTCTCCATGCTTTGGTCTCACTCACACTGCATCACAAATCACTTCACGATAGGTCACTCATCCTTCCACTACTCCAGTACAAGCACACTTAACTTGGAGTTCTAAACGGATGTGTGCCGTAAAAGGTAAGCGCACTTTGATAACATAAGTAATCAAATCAATCCTCTTAAGATTTTCTTACATCTACAAGAAATCGGGATGTTACAACAAATGGGCTTTCACAAACCCAACAATCGGTATCAGAGCGGTATGACGAAGATCTGTAAGAAGACCAAAATACCATCCGAGTAGGAATGAGACCATTCAAGTTGGAAAATGAGGTATGTGGCAGAAACTAGTCAGAAAATCATGGAACATGTGATGTTGTGGGAGAATATTCTCAAAGAAAACTCTGCGATTACTAGTACAAGATGGTGTCAAAATAATTCGCTGAAGGAGAAACATACAGATGAGTGTGATCCTTAGTTTGATGGGTGGGGGGGATGTGAGATATGAAACAAAATCTCACATTGGAAAAATAGACAATGATTGTCTAATATATAAAGAGATGTCCAACTCTAATTAGTACGAAACTTTTTGAAAAAAAAAACTAAAAAGTAAATCCATGTGTACTTGCCTCTTAAGTCCAGAGTGGACAATATCATATTAATTGGATATAAAAAGTTAGACATGTTTGATTATTTATTAGTTCTTGCGTTTAAGACAAATCTGAATATTTCTAAGGATGATAAAAGATTACTTAAATGATTCTCAAATCTGAATTGCTGGAAATGAACGAGTTAGAAACAAACATGGCTCCCATAAAACGTTAGGGGGTTTCATATGGGAAAACATGGTGGCTACCATCACATTATAAATTTAAATACTTATCTTTTGTAAATAGAGAATTTTATTCTCAAAAAAATATATACATATTGAAGTTAAGAACTTATCAATTTACAGCCTTTTTCTTGAAACAAGTATAATAGTTGGAAACTCTATATCTACACAATAATCCCCTTCCACGTTATCGTACGTGTTAAGACTTTTTGTTTGGTAAAAATACGTGTTAAGACTTACGAGGAAGAAACCGTGTTTGCTTGACTTGCTCACGTTAATTAATTTAAAATTTTGGTTATATTAAAAAGAAACGTATTTTGATGTAATAACACATTAATTAAGAAAACTAGAAACTGTCTGATAACATTTTCTCAAAAAAAGAAAACAATCTGTGATAGTATCTATTTGACATATTCTTATGAAAAAGGAAATTATGAACTTATCACAAACTTTTTTAATTTGGAATATATATTACTATTCTAATATAATTATTAGATATTAATCCGTTCAGATATTTAAAAATATTAATGTTTATATTCCAAAAAAAATTAGCGTTATTTTGTTACTCTATAATCGATGTTATTTCACATCTTTTGACAAAAAATATTTAAAAAAAACTAAATATTAGGATAACGTGTTAGAAGTATATATTTTATAGCCTTAGTTAAAAGTATATATAGTTTCATTTTATGTTTTATAAATATATGGTGCTATCTAGATAAATTTTAATTTATAAGATTTTCTTTTGTGGTTTCATTTAGTATGATAAATATTATTGTGGTATATGTTTAGAATATGTAGACAGCAAATGATTTGTTAAAGATAAAACATATCAATTGTAAATATTTTCCTTGAAAACTGTAAAAACACTTTTGTACTAAATATTTTATGATTTTTAGGTGTGCTAAATATATTATGTTTTCATAACTATTATTCTGTACGTTTGTATTTTTGATATAGATTTCATAAAAGATTTGGTTTAAAACTTTTATTGCCCAACATACTTACCAATAAACTTGGTTCAAACATTTAATAAACCAGTAATTTGTATATATAATTATATAGACCATATGTCGATTGATTCTAAAAATGATTGAGAGGTTGTGATAATTTTATTATTATTGGATTCATCATTTTATATATGTTATCTCATGTAAATTCTAAATTAGAAAATGTAATGGCTGGTTGAATTACTAATTTTTATATTTATGTTATGTATGGTATATAAATGTTAAAAAATTACAATAATAGGTTTACAATTCGAATTAACAAATTAAACGAATCAGTTGGTCTACATATCATAAACGAAGCGTATGTTAAAGAAAAAAAAAGCTTTACAGCAATAAAATCATATTTAAGTTTTGTTATTTAAAAACTATAATGAATAATATATTGAATAAATATTTCAAAAATCTTGTAATATATCAAAATTAATTTTTTTATTTAAGTTTTGTGTTATATCCTCATTTATATTTAAGTTTAGTTACAATAAGAACTTAATTTAAGAATATTATTAGTAAAATAAAATACACTTTTTTTAGAAAAAAATCTAAAGGATGGTGTACATAAAAAATCACACATAAAATAAATCATGGCTTCTATTTTAATAGATAAAATAATTTATTTCTATATTTGAAATATATAAAAATATTTTTATAGAATAATCTATTTAAATCTCTGTAAAATGCATTTTTGAAAATTAATCTATTTAAACTTTTTTATATGTGTTTAAATGTTTTTATAAATTCTATTGATATTTTATGATAATTAGAATTTAAGCTAATTCATTTTCAGAATTAATTTTAAAAATTCCAAAAATATTTTGCTGGATTTTTTAAAAAATATTCATTTGTATTCCAAAAACTATAAATGGAAGCCCTCTTAATTCAGCGATTTGACTAAGAGTTCATTAATAATTCTATACTATGAGGTCTAAGATAACCTCATAAAATGGAAATTATGTAGATATGGAGAAGAAAATTAAAAAAAAAAATCTCCAGTATGGTACAAGACGTACCATCAAACATGGATCTCATAAGACGATTCAAATTGGTGTAGTCAGGCATATATTCTCATAAGATGATAAAATTATCGGTTTTAGAATCTTTTATCTAATATTTTTTATTGTCATAATAGCATAATTAATCATATGATAAAAATATTAGAAGATATTATATTTAAATTATGTAAAATTTGATAAATTTTCTAAGTAAAAAATTACTTATGGAATAAATCATGACTTTGTTTTAATAATATAAATATTGATATTAAAATTAAATACTAATATTATACTTATGGAATAAATCATGACTTTGTTTTAATAATATAAATATTGATATTAAAATTAAATACTAATATTAAAATTAATTTGTTTAAAAGGCAAGGTAGGGACGAGTCTTGTTTAAAAGGCAAGTACTACCAACCTAACTGTCATCTTCATTGCCTTTCTCTTTCTCCCGCCATATCTTTTTCACCTTCCTTTCTCTTATCTCCGGCGACCAATTTTTTTTCTTGAAAGTTATGCCTTCTGTTCAAATGCGTTCGTCTCTGTCTGTTCCCACGGTTACTGATCTCAAGCATCGAGTCATTGCCTGTCTCAACCGTCTCTCGGATCGCGACACTCTATCTCTCGCGGCCGCAGAGCTTGACTCTATAGCTCTTAATCTCTCACCTGAGACTTTCTCTTTATTTATAAACTGTCTCCAAACCACAGACTCTTCCGCTAAACCTACGGTTAGGAAACACTGCGTCTCGCTCCTCTCTGTGCTATCTCGTTCCCATGGAGACTCACTCGCTCCTCACCTCTCTAAGATGGTCTCCACCCTTCTCTGCCGTCTCCGCGATCCCGATTCCTCCGTCCGCGCCGCTTGCGCAACCGCATTCGTCGACATGACCACAAACATCACCAAACCTCCATTCTCCGTCCTCGCCGGACCATTGATCGAAACCTTAATCCACGACTGCGATTACAACGCGCAGATCGGAGCTGCCGTGTGCCTTAAGGCGGCGGTGGACGCGGCAGACGAGCCTGATTTTGAGCAGTTGCAGAAAGCGCTTCCGAAGATTGGGAAGTTGCTTAAATTGGAAGGTTTCAAGGCAAAACCGGAGCTTCTAGGAGCTATAGGGAGCGTTATCGCCGCAGTTGGTGGTAGAAACAGCGACAAGACGGTGCTTGATTGGCTTGTACCTAACGTATTGGAGTTTCTAAGCAGTGACAATTGGCATGCCAGGAAAGCTGCTGCGGAGGCCATGGCTAGAGTAGTTACAGCCGAAGAAGAGTTGGCTCCTCTGTACAAGAAGGCATGTGTTGATGTTCTTGAGAGCAGAAGATTTGATAAGGTTAAACTTGTTAGAGAGACAATGAATCATACATTGAGTTTATGGAAGCAACTTGGAGATGATTCTACAGAGTCATCTTCGTCGGGAAAAAGAAGCAACATATTGAGAGGCAAAGATAAGAATATAAACGTACCACCAATAAGCTCAAAACTGAATGATGCTGAAGAGAAAGATAGCAATGAATCTAAAGAAAAGCGTAATCATTCGCCAGTGGGAACTAAAAGGGTTCTGCTTCCGGCAAAGCATAAGATGTCTAGGGTTAAAGAGAATGGACCTGACAGCTCAAAAGTTGCTGTTGTTGTTCAGAGTAGTGATGAAGAAGAGAGTAGTAGTTATTCTCAGAGAAAGAATACAGAAGAAGAGTTGTCTCTGATAAGAAACCAGATCACTCGGATCGAAAAACAACAGTCTAGTCTGTTAGATCACTTCCAGCGATTCATGGAGAGCTCGCAGAATGAAATGCAATCTCTGGGGAGACGAGTGCGTTGTCTAGAGACATCATTCACTGTACTCTCCACTGATTTGTTAGTTTCTCAGACCATAACACAAAATGGCAACCGCAAACGAAATGCCCATCTACAGAATTGAAGAAAAAGGTTTCAAATGCTCATTCTACTTGAGAACACACTTCAAAGTTAAGCTCGTGAAGAAGATTTATTGGTTAATCTTTGAAATATATGAACTCTAAGCTGTTTAAGTGTTTTGTTTATGGTTTTTTAAAGCTATTTTTCTTTTTACATTTCCACTTTGTGTAACCACATGATCACCCAATGAAAGGTTCTTTACGTTGTTTTCTGACTTTGTGTTACCTTTACTGATCTGTTTCTTGGGAAATCTCAGCATAATCAAGAAAATATCTACCCAATGTCGCATCTAGCTTCTCCCCAATTGAAGAAATCCATGCCTAAACATGATGATAAAACCAACTATTTTTACTTGTCTTGATAGTTTTTCTAAGCTACAAACAATATAAAGAAGTGAAATTTTTCTCACCTGGTCTGAAGATGTGAATCCTCTAATCGTGTTTCCACCGATAACTGCGACTCCTTTATCAGCAAGCGGCTGCAAAATTACTGCCTAGCAGAGGGAAAACAAATATATTTTGTCAAATCTATGAAGTATAAATGTATAATACTCGAATCCTCAGCAAACCTGTGTATTTGCAGGCAGAAATGGCAGCTCTGATCTCCCAGGATATAGAGAAAGATTGGCCAAGTAACTTTCTGATAAACACAGTTTTCTTATTAGATAAAATGCGAGAAAAATAAACCGAACCAAAGCTGGTACTAATGTACTTACGTGATTTGGATTTCATTACCCCTTGGTAAACCGATCCTTTCATCAGCTTATCAGTGTTTACTATGATTGCTTTCTTATCTTCCGGAGATTCAGCGACCATCCCAATTTGAATAAGGCAGATGCCATTGTAGACAATAACCATAGACTTACAACATGTTGCCACCTTAAGAGATTCCCAAGCCCTGAGAAGACATATCAAATGTCCGATTCAATTACTACTTTTATCTTTTGTTCAAAGTAGATTCACAAAAGCAGAGCATTACCATAACAACTCGGAGAGTATTGATGAAGGAAGATCCGATTCTAAAACTTTGCAATCCACACCTTGAGGTTCTACTGGTGTAATGGACTTAGGTCGGATCGATAACCAGACTAAACCGGTCAATAAATTGGTAACGGCTAAACCAAGCGCCAATAGATCAGCTCTAGACTGTGAGCTACCGAATCACAAAAACCCACCAAGATTCTCTCAACTTGATCACATCAAAACATGAAAAGGAAGTGTCTTTTTAATTTAGTTTACCTGCTAGCGTCAGCAACAGGAGCGATACCGGAAACAGCACGATTGAAGAGAACGGCCAAGAGGGAAGCGCCTCCGACGTAGATAGGCAAGCTCCGGACAGAGTCGTCGTTCCTGGAAACGAAATCAGCCACCAAGTTCTTGCTCGGTTTCGGACCTCTGTAACTTTTCGGCTCCTGAGAACCAGAAGATTGTCAAAACTAGAAGAGACAGAGAGTGAAAGGAGGAAGGAGAACCTGTGACTGTGAGGTTGAAGAAGAAGAAGCTCTGACAAAGCGCGGGGAAGGACGAGAGAATCTGCGATTAGGGTTATTCGGGATTTGAATTTGGGGGACGAATCTCGCTTCCATTGCTTGCTGACGAACAAGGAAAGGAAAGTGAGGCTACGGATTAAAAGTTTGGAGCGAAAACATATCTTCATACGACGACGTTTATCGAACCAACTTAAAACAAATTCATCAATACATCATGCCGAGTGATTCTCCTTCAAATATTTTACTATCCATAACCAAATTAATATTCTTTTTTTTTTTCAAATTATTATTCAAAACACCTAAAGTACAATTACGCACACAATTATTAGTATTGAAATATAAACTCCAACTCCATTAAGTAAACTCAATTAAAAAAAGAAGAAGTTAAGACGCACTTATCACAACCTCACCAAATTTGATGAACTTACAAATGTTTCACATTTTTTTATTATTTAAACCAAATCTTTTAATCTATACTAGATCTTGACCCGCCTGACTGGGCGGGTGTTTTCTTTGACAATAATAATTATCAACTTGTACTTAATTATAAAATATTGGGTTTTATAAAGTATGATCAAAGTTCTTTGCTATCATATGATTGTTATTGTATTTAATGCATTTGGAACACCATGAAAAAAACGAATACTTTAGTATATATGTTTTTTCATTGTATATTTGAAATAACTTGTTAAAATATATTAAAATATATTTAGCATATCTAATGATAAAACAATTTTAAAATATACTTCACGATCGTAGGTTGTTATGGAAAAACATTTAAAAGCATAAATAATTGTAGATTTTGGCAGATCTAATCAGTTAAATTTTTTGTTTTTCATATCTTTGCATATATATATTTGCGTGGGGAAAAAGATTGTGATCTTGTTTTAAATGAACAGATATTCTTGGGATCGTGGATTTAATGAGGAGAAAACTCCCAGCGAAATAAATATATACGATCCTTAAAAAAAGGTAACTTAGTCCAATATAGTAGAATATTCCTCTTTGTTATGTTTGTATCCAAACAACTATCTTTTTTAACTTTGCTATTCTTATATCCAAGCAAAATCCCAAAGTACTTCTACTTTAATAAGATAGATTTGAAAACAAAGCCGCAAAAACGTAGATGGAAAACTTATTCTTTGGAGACAAAAAGCAGCACCACGTTTTTTTCTCCGTTGGCCGTAAAATAAAAAAAGCACGCCAGAGTTAAGGGCAAATAACCGAGTTAATCTCGACCAAAATCAATTAAAAATTGGCTATAGCTCGTGTTTACCAAACTCAACACAAGGTGATTAAAGAAAACAATGTTGTGAACTAGATAATTATATGTAATTGTGTTTATATATATACTAGCGGTATGTCCGTGTTACGCGCGAGACTTTTACATTTGTATTATTCAAATTTGTAAACTAGTTTATTGGTTTATTGTGTAATTTAATATGAAATTTATGTTTTTAGTATTGATGTTAATGATGACGGGGTCTAATTGTGGGGTGTGGTTGATTGCAGTTAATTCTTGTGATTCAAATGTATGTGTTAAAAAGTTATCATGTAAGACATAACAAAATATATATGCTCGAAAGAGATGATGTGGAAAAATTGTTATTGTAGAAGAGTGAAAATTATTTTTTATTTGTAAGTAACTTAGGCCATGATTAACCCGGATCTCTTAAGGTAGGGTTCTTAACGTAAAATTTGTCTTTTAATTTTTTTTTTTACATTTTTTCCGTTAAGAGACGTCTCTTATGGTTTTTATTTAAGAGACGGTTCTTAAGTTTTTTAGTTAAAATCTAAGAAACGTTTCTTAAAAAAGATAAGAACCCCATCTTAAGAGATCCGGGTTAATCCTGCTCTTATATCCCATATTAAGTTTTATTTTGTAACGTACATAATAGTTGTTTCATTATGAATTATAGTCTTAACGTATGAAAATGAATAAATGTGTTTCAAATGAAGTAGACGAACTTAGTCATTTGTTTATATAAATAGCAGTGGTCGCATCTTTTGGTAATGTTGTTTGGATGGAAGAATATTATAGACTTTGCTACTTGTATAAATGTGATTTAACAATCACATTTTTTATCTTAAATTTCATGTAACGTTTTTATGCGGTTCCGACACTAATCACCAACACTATAGTCATTCTTCCAACCAATTTTATCAATGTATATTTTTCCAAAATCTTTGCTTCCCTTGTGTGGCAAGGTTATATCACCTAGATACATTTTGACGTTTTGAATTTGATGTATATTTACATTTTGTGTTTTAGTTTTTATTTGTTATTAAACACGTTCTCTAGCATTCTATTATTTAATTATTATCAATTTTATTATTTTTTAATGATGTCAATTATGTTGTTAAACTGAAATTGTGTCATTGCTGTTGATGCAAACAATTATTTGTTAATAAAAAATTAAGAAAAACCATTTGTTTTTATCTTTATATATTTTGGATTAATACTTGCAACCATAAAAATCTGATATTCTTGATATTTCATGTTTTATGGTTTTCTAAAATGATCTATTTGTTCATTTCATATATATAGTCGCACAAATATAATCTGTAATAGAGTTTTCGATCATATGGAAGGCTAATTTGACTTTTAAAAAACAAATTAATGTATGTACATATAGGATTAAACATTTTATCCGTTAAATTTTGATATTTATTATTAATTTCAATTCGATTCAAAACATTTAGAGATCTGTGAGTTTTTGAAACAAAACAAATATTAAAAATCAATTTCTCTATATATTAAAAGAGAATTACATTTGTCACGTGTCACTCATACAGAGCTTCTCAGAATAATTTGAGACATTTGATTGGTTGATTTTTTAGAATTTCTTAATCATTTTTTAAATTAATCGCCAAGCTCTAATATAAGAAAGTACCAATAAAATCGATCTCACCATTAAATTCATCGATCCCATTAATTTTAAGAAAAAGATAATTTGTTATTAGTTTCCTTATAATTAGTTAATACATGTAATAATTAGTTACCTTATAACAAATTAATTAATTTCGCAAGAATATTAGTTAATACATGTAATAATTAGTTTCCTTATAACAAATAAATTACTTGCGCAAGAACATTAGTTAATACATGTAATAATTAGTTTCCTTATAACAAATAAATTAGTTGCGCAAGAATATTAGTTAATACATGTAATAATTAGTTTCCTTATAAGTTAATACATATAAAAATTAATTTAACTTTGTAATATATATATATAGGTGAGTCTCTTTACACTCACACATTTTTCTCTTTTGATCGTACAACCAGGGCAATGTTTGATAGCGACCGGCCCTAGAGTGACCGGCCCAGAAGTGCCTCTTTATTGTTTTTAATGGCGTATATTTATAGAGTATATTTTCAGCATATAGTTACAATGAGTATGAGTTGTGTCTTAGTGGTTGTTAAACTTTAGTCAATTCAGTTTCGTTTGTTTTATGTCTGAAGCTTTTGTGTAATTCCTATGAGTGATGATATTTTTTTTGTGTGTGTTTGTTTACAGTATGAGAAGGCTGCGTCAGAGTTGAGCAGGCATGTCCCTCCGGTGGTTCTCGCCAAGATAGATGCAAGTGAGGAAAAAAACAAAGAATTTACAACCAAGTACGAGGTTTAGGGCTTCCCAACAATCAAGATCCTCAGAAACAGAGGAAAAACTATGTTGATGCTTATTGCTTTATTGATAGATCGAAATGTTGTTCTTTTGATCAATCTTATGATCTAAATTAGATGTCTAGGGTTTTTATATTTTTTTGCGGCCCTCTTCATCTGAATGGCTTCGTTGCAGATGAGATTGCAAATCCTTGTAATCAAACTTTCATTACCATGTTAATGATATTTACATTCTTAGCAAAAAAAAAAAAAAAGAATACAACGGACCTCGTGAATCTGACGGTATTGTTACTTACCTGAAGAAACAAAGCGGTCCTGCTTCTTTTGAAATCAAATCAGCTGATGCTGCTGCTGAGGTTGTTGGTGACAAGAATGTGGTTGCGGTCAGTGTCAAGAAACATCATATTCTGTTTCATTATAATTCATTTATATATATATAATAACATCACTTTCTCTTGTGTTTAGGTTGGTGTTTTCCCTAAATTTTCTGGCTCTGGGTTTAATTCTTTCATGGCCACTGCTGGGAAACTGCGCTCTGACTATGATTTCGCACACACTTCTGATGCTAAGCTTCTTCCTCGTGGAGAGTCTGTGACAGGACCTGTAGTCAGGCTATTCAAACCCTTTGATGAACTGTTTGTTGATTCCAGGGTACAAGACAGAAAGCTTTTTCACTTTTGTATATCAATGAGTGATCCTATTCTTATAGTACATTGTTGTGTAATGCATCCAAGATTTTGATGGTGAAGCTTTGGAGAAGTTTGTCAAAGAATCAAGCATTCCACTAATCACAGTCTTTGACAAGGATCCAAACAACCACCCTTATGTTATCAAATTCTTTGACATCCCTAATACTAAGGTATAACTCATAGGTCTCACTCTGAAACCAGTTCATGATACGTTACAAAGAACACTGATTCTATAACTCCCAACCTTGTATTGGTTTTGATGATATTGAATTTAAGGCGACGTTCTTCATTAACTTCAACGGAGAAGGAGCTGAGTCTCTTAAATCAAAGTACTGTGAAGTTGCTGCATCCAACAAGGGACATGGTCTTAGCTTCCTTCTCGGTGATTCTGACAATAGCCAAGAAGCATTCCAGGTTAGTCTTCCTATCGTTTCATCCTGTGTTTGGTTGCAAAACGCTAAGCAGAGGTTCCTGAACAAATAACAGCACTATGGAGTAGAAGAGAGCAGAGTTCCTCTCATCATCCTCCACACAATGGATGACAAGAAATACCTGAAAACAAATGTGGAGGTTGACCAGATTGAATCATGGATCAAGGACTTCAAGGATGGAAAAGTTCCACAGCACAAAAAATCTCAACCTATCCCGAATGAAAACAACGAGCCGGTGAAGGTTGTTGTTGCTGAGAGCCTTGACGAGATGGTTTTAAACTCTGGAAAGAACGGTGAGTTACACTACAAGGTTTAATCACATATAGTAGCCTAAACTAATGGATCATTTTTACTTGCAGTCTTGCTTGAGTTCTATGCTCCATGGTGTGGACACTGCCAAAACCTTGTTCCAATCTTGGACGAAGTAGCTGTGTCATACCAAAGCGACCCAAGTGTAGTCATAGCTAAGTTTGTAAGTCCTTTCAAATTAGAGTGTTGTGTTCATCGATCCTCTGCGGTTTTATCTTGCTTGCTTCTTACTCTTTTGCACTCTCGTCCAGGACGCAATCGCAAACGACTTCCCACGTGACAACTTTGATGTGAAGGGCTTCCCGACCATTTACTTAAGATCGTCGAGTGGAAACATTGTGCTTTATGAAGGAGACCGGACAAAGGAAGATATCATAAGCTTCATCGACAAGAACAAAGACACAGCTGGAGAGACTAAAAGGGAGGAAAAGACAACTAAGGAAGTTAAGGATGAGCTTTGAGGAGAGAAGTGTGTTCTCTTAGCTGCTAGCTTAGTTTGGTCGTTTTGAGGAAAATACACATAAGAAGACTACTGTCCTTTTAGGAGAAAGAGAAGGTCTCTCTCTCTTTATCTATTCATTCAGAGTTTTAATATGCAATCTGCAGAACAATAACGGCTGCTTCTTTTGTTTTTGTTTTGATCAATTTTCTTCTTCTTCTTTTTCTTTTTCAATAAAAAATTTCTTATTCTCTGAACTCTGTTCTCTTTTAATATTTATGAGTAGTTTGATGCAAGTCTTAGGACCGAGTTTCTGAAAAAATGGGTAAATCTAAAAGCATCATCAACCCTAGCACCCCAAATGGGATGCTTATTTTTTTTTTTTTTGATTTTTTTTTATAAAAAGAAAAACTAAAACAGACCAATCACGGGCCGCCACGTATCAGTGGGGCCTGTGAACAGTATAAAAATCAAAAGAAAAGGGGTGTTTATTTGAGAGTTTTAAGAGTTGGTTTTTAGGGGTGCTTGATTATTGGCCCCACCCCTTAAGCACCCCATTAAGCACATTGGTTGAAGGTGATCTAATCTATCTTAAGAGCATGATTATTGCGGAGTTCTTAGGACGGGTTCTTAGCGGAATATAAGAAACTGTTTCTTAACTTTTAACTAAAAAAACAAAGAACAGATTGTTACAAACTGTCTCTTATATTCCGCTAAAAATCTCACCTTAAAAACCCCGCAATAATCATGCTATAAGCTCAGAGGTTTATTTGAAATAGATTTATTAGATATAAATCTACAAATAAATCTAGCATGTCAACACAAATAAATCTAGCATGTCGAAATAGATTTATTTGTGTGTTGAAGCCCAAAAATCTAGCATGTCGAAATAAATCTAGCATGTCGAAATAGATTTATTTGTGTGTTGAAGCCCATTACACAAATATATCTATTTCGACATGCTAGATTTAAATCTAGCATGATTATAATAGCACAAAAAATAGATTTATCTGAAATAGATTTATTAGATATAAATCTACAAATAAATCTATCCGGTTAGATTATTTCGACACAAATAAATCTATTTCGACATGTCCCTCCGGTGTTTCTCGCCAAGATATATGCAACCATTAAAGATCATCATTAGCAATATTCTAACCGGATATTTTTAGTTCTGGTTAGAGGATTGTCGTAGATGATGAAGGCCATAATGTTTGTCATCATTGCAGACGTACCGAAGTATTCCTTCGATATAATGGGCTTCAGGATTGCCATTAGCCAAAAAAAGTTCCTTGAACTGTTTGTGCTTAGACACTATCTGGATTGGATATGCACAAAAAAGCCGAAGACTGATATTTCTGAAATAGGCAGTAGGATCCGGGTCTGAGTAATCGTCGTATGTAGAGTTATCACCGGAGATTGTCAGGTTGTAGTTGTTCACAGAAGTATCTGAGTCCATCTCTAATAGTAGGTCTTTGTTGAATAAAATGAGAGAGAAGAAGAAGGGAGAGTTCGATATGGTTTTCTTCGAGATGGTTTATGAGATAGTTTTTTTAAAAAAGACTCTTTGTGTAGAATGTGAAAGTGGAGGAAAGTTATGGTAGAGATGGTATATGAGATGAAAGCTTTAGTTCGATATAGTTTACCTCTGCCTCGTGTAACTTATAGCTTGAAGAATGGTTCTTTTCTTAATGGTTTGAAAAGAGAAGTTTTTCAAGTTATACACAAAGACTGATCATATACTTCGGATTCTTCTGCATGACGATTGACACAACACAAAGGCTCACTGTTTGTGTCATTGTGTCATCAACTTTATATGGTGAAGAGTATATAATCTATCACGTAAAGTAGCAATCTTTTAACTTGATTCTCATATTATATTGATATATATTTAAGGCTGGCAAACTTGAATAACATATGAACTTTGAACATTGTATTTGGTTTATGTAAATGAAGAGATGGTGGTGCAAAAGCAAACTCGATAGATATATGCACATTATAATGTTGTATACGGTTTATACAAATGAGCTTAATTGATGTTTTTGTGAATGAATTTTTTTCTTCTTCATAAAGTTCGATATTAGTGTAAAAGGGGTTTCACAAACTCTGATCAAAATTTCAAAAAAATAAGCATTATGTGTTTATTTATGGATTGGAAGTCAAGATATGTCAATGATAGTGTTTGGATTGATTATAATATCAAGTTCTGGAGATTTCGATCGAGGTCTAAGCAAATTAGTTTGTAAGATGTCAATGATGTTGTTTTACTAATAATAATATCAAGGAAAGAGATTTGGATCGAGTTCATAGTAAAGTGGTTTGTAATCATGTGTGATATGCTATGTGATTGATTAATCATTACTAATCCAATGGTTTACTATGATGGGTGTTCTTATAATAAGCTGAGTTACGAAGGAGTCGTGGTTGATTTTTTCTTATATTTGTTAGGCCATCAATTTTTTAGTTGTTTAATATAACCAAGGATTTTGTTAGAGTAATTTTCGGTCATATATACAGGTTCATTAATCATGTAACACTTAATTAGATATAGAGGGTTAGACCAAATAATTTAAAAATGAAAGGGTCCAAAATGAATTGCATAGTAGATTTATTTAACTCATTCTCTTTTAATAAAGTACATTAATGAGCATTAAGAAGTTTAAAGATTGTGTGGACATTGCATATATAATTTTACCATGATGGACACACGATTTATTAAGGAAACGTGTGTGTAAGAAGACATATTTAAACCAAACCGAGCTTGAGGTGCTTTGGTCCTCGAGTTTAAATAATCAAGGCATATATGAACATAACTTTACACAATTAAGTGAAAATATTTCAAAACGCTACAAAGTTAATTCAACATTTGACATAATGAGACATATGTTACTTAGAATTCATATTATAAAATAAATTCTTGCAAAACATACAGAGTAGCAACTTAGGAAACTGAACGAAATAGATAAATAAACATGTAGAAATCTTAAACTAATTTTACATGCGTTCATAGATAATACACCTTCACAACTCTCCCTTTAGTGGTCTCTATTCATGGCAAACTGAACAAATTGACTAAGCCTTTGATAGTAGTAACCATGATTGCATTCTTCAGCCATGTTATCCTTATGGCATTTACAGAGTGCCTCAAGGTTGGTCATAGCTATATAGGGGGATTATAACTCTAGGTGTGGACTGTTTAAGATTTATTTTTGAGAAGTTAGCTCAGACTGCCTCTTTATTGTTTTTAATGCATATTTATTTTTATTTTTATTGTGCGGGCAATATATTAAAAAAATTTGTATGCTACGCTATGTGTGCATCAAACAAAAATTCATCAATAATCTATTAATATTAGTAAAAATAGATATGTATATGCTTTACCAACTATATAATATCATAATTGAAATTTATATAACTCATTTTATACAATAGAATAAATACATTATGAGAAAATATAGTTTTATTGTCTTTCACATTTTAAGGTATACGATCATCTTTTCTAATATATGTTTTCGTAATTCTTAATTAGATATATTACTGCATGCGAGTCGTCGTGGTGGATTCTTGCTTTTCCTACACATTTTCGTACTACTTCTGTTGAGAAACTTGGATTTCATCTTCCGGATCAGGAGCTGGTGTTTTTTGATGAAGATGAACCTATTGAGAATATTCTCAACAAAAAAACTGTTAATCAATCCATGTTTTTGGCCTGGTTCATAGCAAACAAAAAATACCCAGAGGCAAGAGAGTTGACATATGCCGAATTTCCAACAAAATTTGTTTGGAAATCAGGTACAAGAGAATGGGTACCACGGAAACGAGGCTTTGCGATAGGGAGAATTGCGCATATTCATCCATCACTTGATGAACTATATTTCTTAAGAGTATTGCTAAATTGTGTAAGAGAGGGCCCACATCATACGAGGATATAAAAACAGTTGATGGTGTTTTATATGATACATACGAAGATGCTTGCTATGCGTTGGGATTGATGGACAATGACAAGGAATTTATAGAAGCTATCAAAGATTGCAGTGATAATAGTTCTACCACGTATGCCAGGAAGCTTTTTGCGAGAATGTTGGTATCCAAAATTTTATCTCAGCCTCATGTCGTGTGGGAAGCTACTTGGGAGTATCTTACCGACGATATTCTTTACAAGAAACGGCGAGAAACTAGACGACCTGGTGAGCATTTTGTCTTATTAAACTGAGTTTATTTTAAAAACTATCTCTGTTATTTAATAAATTTATCAAACTTGCAGATATGAACTTGACCATAGAGCAGATCAAAAACATTGGCTCTTACAACGACAATCGCCTTATAGATGATGAGCTTAAATATGTTGTGGAAGATCAGCTAAAAGAAAATGAAAGACTTATGGCGATGATAACAGATGAGCAAAGAGGGGTATACAACCAGATTCTGGAAGCAGTTTTAAATGATAGCAGTGGAATCTTCTTTCTTTATGGTTATGGAGGCACAGGAAAAACCTTTGTATACAGAGCACTCTCATCGGCGATCCGATCTAGACGTATGATTGTTCTAAATAACGCATCCAGTGAATTGCTGCATTGTTGTTGGAAGGAGGTAGAACCGCACATTCCAGATTTGGTATTCCGATAGATGCAGACGAGTTCAGTACTTGCAAGAAAATGGAGCCAGGATCGGATCGTGCAGAATTGGTTAAAGCGGCAAAGTTAATTGTATGGGATGAGGCGCCTATGATGAGCAGACACTGTTTCGAGACGTTGGATCGTTCTATACGTGATATTATAAGATCTTCTGAAGACAAACCTTTTGGAGGTAAAGTTGTTGTTTTCGGTGGAGACTTCAGACAGATTTTACCGGTTATACCTGGAGGTGATAGAGCAGAAACTGTTTTGGCGGCTCTGAATTTGTCATATCTTTGGGAGCACTGCAAAGTTTTGAAGCTAACAAAAAACATGAGATTGCTCGCTGGTCTTACTGATGATGCAGCAAAAGAGCTTCAATCTTTCTCACAATGGATTTTGGATGTTGGAGATGGAAAAATAAATTTGCCTAACGACGGTCAAGTTGAGATTGACATCCCTTCTGATTTGCTGATAAAAACAGTGGAGAAGATCCTATTGAGACTATGGCAAAAGAGGTTTATGGACAAGCTTTTCAAACCTCAAGAGATAAGAATTTGTATAGACATCGAGCCATTCTCACTCCCACAAATGATGAAGTGGATAAAATAAATGATTACATGCTTTCGCAGTTGCCAGGTAACATGTTTTTGTGTTTACTCTTATTTTTCACGGTCAGTTTTTACATGTCACTAAAGAAAATGATTTACATATGCTTTCAGGTGAAGAGAAGGTTTACCTTAGCTCTGACAGTATTATCCCATCCGATGTTGACGTAGAAGAAAATGTTGTATATCCTGCAGAGTTTTTGAACAGTGTTAAAGTGGCTGGACTGCCTAGACATAATTTGAAGCTGAAGGTTGGTGCTCCTATTATGTGTTTGCGTAACATGGATGTTGTAGATGGATTATGCAATGGTACTAGGCTAATTGTTACTCAACTACTTCCCCATGTGATAGAAGGTAGAATTATAACCGGAAACAATATTGTTGGAGACAAGGTTTGGTTTCCTAGAATGTTTGTAACACCACCTGACACAAAGTTTCCCTTCAGAATGCGTCGAAGACAGTTTCCGGTTACATTGGCTTTCGCGATGACTATCAACAAAAGTCAAGATCAAACACTAGAAAGTGTTGGTTTGTTTCTGCCTAGGCCAGTCTTCTCTCATGGTCATCTCTACATTGCACTTTCAAGAGTTAAGTCGAGATATGGATTAAAAATCCTAATAACTGGTAAAGAAAGGAAGCCGGAGACAAAAACATTGAATGTTGTCATTTTTCCAGAATATTTCGTAGACATGATACGTAATTGTTATCTACTTTTTATCCAATATTTTTTTTAAAATATATAAATTGTTGCAAGTATTTATTTTTTTGGAATTTGCCAGATGGGTAGTGATGAGTATGAAGATCGATAGTATTTCGTTGCCAATCAATTTTCCGACTATTCCTATCATGGTATGTCACTTTAATATTTTTTTCTGTTCAATAAAGAATAGAAAAGAATAAATATTTCAAATTATGTAACACGTCCACTTTCTTACAAAATTAAATACATTTTTTGCAGGTTTCTAATGGAAGTTGTTTTCATTATCGAAACAAGTACTTCATACCTGATATAATTTGTCACCAATACTTTCAATTTTATTATATTTTCTTTTAATATGTCTACATAAACTTTTCGAAAATATTTAGGGACGTTTATAAAATATCTTCTTAAATACACAAATTATTTTCGGACGTTTCAATTATGCATACCGGAACGACTACCTCTTGATACTAAAGTTACTTTGTTCCATCTCATCCGTGTAAAATTCGAGTACCAACATTTTCCGGTGCTTGATGCTTTCTCCCAAAGACGATGGTCTTATGATATAAAATTCATTACTGCTAAAACTTTGTACTACTTAATCCATAATTTGAATCCGTTTATGTCCGCACAGGGTGCGGGCCAGTCACCTAGTATCAGTTAAAAACAAAGCAAATCACAAATATTAAAAATTTAAAAATAAATATCCGCTATGCTACGTCTATTGTGCAAATAGATGTATATCTATAATTAAATAGATATTTTTAAATTTATAAAATCATATGTTCATTATTTTAAAAATAATTTTATTAATTTTATTTATAAATTACATATAAAAATATTAAATTAACAAAAATATATAAAATATTCTTAGAAAACTATTTTTTTTAAAATATATATTTTATAAGAAAACTTGATTAATTTTAAAATTTTATGAAACATATAGTTTCATTAATTTAATTTTAATTTTATATTGTGTAAACGATATTTAAAAGTAAATAGAATTGTATAATTTTTCGAGATTTACTTGTATTGAACAAAGTGAATAAAGTATATGTAAATATCCGTAAATAACTGTAAATATTCACAAATATCCGTTAATTTCTGGATATCCGAAAAACTGGATATCATTATTTTTCCGAAACAAAGCAAATCTGAATATTCAGATATCCGTGAAGTACGATACAAATCACAAATACTAAAATTATGGTAGTATTCGATCTGTGCCAACCCGTATGTACATGTTTAAAAGCAAAATTACTACGACATATGTTCTTATGTAGATGTTAGGTTTAGTTTTAATTTATATTAAAATTTAACTCATTATTTGTTCATAAACAAATACTGAAATCAATGTTCTTCTATTTTAATAAAATTGATTGTTTTCTTTAAAATACAATGATTACTCAAGTACTTGATTGTTTTATCAATTTTTATCTAAAAAAAATCATGTTGACATGATACTTGTTGAAAGATTGTTGTTTACCTAATAGAATTATACTTTTCATACTTCTCATAATTTCATGCGTTAAAAAAAAACAATATATGCCTAAAACCTTGTGGTGGAATTTTAGTTTTATACTTCTCGTTGATTTCTATTTGGATAATTCTCCCAAATAGCTATTTTTAAGTTTTTTTTATCAAAAAAGCATTAAAAGTAAATAATTTTTTATTTTGAAAATTTTAATATTTTAAGAAGGAAAATTAAATTCACCCCAAAACTACACATTATAACTCTATACCGTAAGTTTAAATTAGTTAAACTTGGAGGTATAAGTTTAAATTTACACTTTTAATAAAATTTGTTTTGGTCATTTTTTCTCATGGAAAGCTATTTTTGTGACAAAAATATTTTTATGACCATTTTAAGGTATTTATTTTTATTATTTTATTAAATGATTTTTACTATTTGCCAAAAGTTAAGATCGGAAACTCATGATATATATATATATTTACTGTTGCATAATGGTTTCGGTAGATATATATAAAACCAAACTAGATGTTTTCCTGCACAATGTGCATCAAAAAAAATTTGAATTTAAATTTTGTTTTAAAAAAAGTTATGGTAATATTCTAAATTTTATTATTTGTATACTAATATTTTAATATAAATTTTAATTTAGTTAAACATAAAATAAAGTTAAAATAAATATTTTTATTTATTTTAAATTATATAGGATACATATATATAATTGATATAGATTTTTTTATTATTATCAAAAATAAAACTAAACAGATTTTTAAAATTGAAGATATCAAAGGAAGCAAATGATGTTACGATTAAAAATTTATAACTTTTTAGAAAAATGTATGAAATTTTGAAAATTTTGTTTAATATTAAAAATTGTATGATTATAAAAATAGACTGAAATAATATTTAAGATTTTGTAAAATATTTTATATTTCTATTATTATATTATTTAATGTCATATAAATAGATTTATTTTAATGATGGTATATTAATTATTTCTTACATTCTAAAAAGTTTACCAAAAATATAAATTTACATTAAATATAATTGTCATGTCATATTTATCCATAAGTAATGTCATTAATTATAACATGATATGGTATGTCATCCTTTTTTTATTGAAAGTGATTGTGGAGATAACATGTGTCATATCACTTCTCAAATAATGTCTAGGAGATTAACCCATAAGTACCAATCACATTTTTTTTATTATCTAAATCTCAGAGTATATATTTTTAATAATAATGAAGATCATTCGTAATGCAACTCCCACCGGACTGATGAGTCCTCTTTATGCATAATTTGACGCGAATGAGCAACATATACTTTGCATCGTCGGTATATCCCATTAGGATATTTTTCAGGAATACGCCTGAGTTTATCATTTATAAATTAAAATTTATATAATAAATATGATAGTAGGATAATGTTTTTATTTTAACAGAATCGTATGAAATATTTGGTATGGATTTTGGAATACTAAAATGGTTCGTGTAAAATTTATAAAACATTAAATCTAGAAATTGCCCTTGTAAGGTTTCTAGTACATAATTTTTATTACTACATAAAATCATCATTTAGTTAATGTATAATAAACATAGTTTCTTGTTTATGAGAGGATTTATAAATTTAGAACACTATATAAGAAATACAAAAGCAAAAGTATATGTTGATCCCAAAGTAAACAAAATAGTATCACCAACCTTTCAGTAAGGTTATAAACACACAGATAAAAAAAATATGAAAGACCAAACTGAGGCTTGGTCATAATATCTAGACAGTAGAAAATAATTACCACCAAGAAAGTAGTAATTCAGATAGTTTGTCACTAACTAATATAAGTGGTAAAGTTAAGAGTTGAAAAATACTTCCCTGGATATTTAATACGAAAAGAATAGCAAAACCGCATCATACGGTATTTACGAGAATCCCAATGGACACACTCCGTCGGAAATCAGGGAAACCTCCCGACGAACGATTTGGTCGGGAATTTAAAACAATGTCGACGAATCACTTTGGTCGGGAATTCAAAAAATCCCGACGAATCGTGTTCCGTCAGGATTTTAGAAATATCCGACGAAAAATATTCGGTCGGGAATTTAAACTAATCACGACACACCACTTCGGTCAGGATTTTTAAAATATCCCGACGAATACCATCCGTCTGTATTTTCAAATTCCCGATGGATTATTTGCATCGGAAACTTTTTTTTGTGATAAAAAATATAATAATTATTATTAAAATTTAAAAACAACAGTAATTAGTTCAATATTATACATAAAAGTTAATAACATAAAACATAAAAGGTTTTTGAAAATTAAAACTAACAACTAGAAATCTTAACGGAAACGGGTCTTAAACCTATCCAACAAGCTCTGCGTGAGAGCCATGTTATCTTGCAGTGCCATCCAGTTTTGCTGCAGCTCAACCCGGATTTCAGCATTATATATCGTTCTTCAGGAACTCTATCTCCAAATCTTTGTTCTTAATCTGCTCCATAAGGTCATCAACCGGGTGGGGGTGGGGGTGGGGGTGGGGGGTTGGGGGGGGAGGTATACGTGAGCTGAACAAGAAGAAGAAGCCCCTCCGTTTGAATGAGCCAAGCCAAATAACGGCCTTTCTTATTTGGAACAGCCTGAATGAGGAATAAAAAATTTACAATACCAATCATATATATACATAAACGCAAAAAGAAATTAGATTGTACCTCGAGAACAAGGTTGTTGAGTTCCTCCACAGTTAAGGTGTTGAAAGAAGCAGAAGATCCATCTTCACACATAGAAGCCTGAGTCTAAATGATCTCTTCTTTTAGGGTCTCCACGAGCTGGATAACTTCCTTCATAAGTGGATCTTGAATTTCGCCAGTTTTCTTGTTGGTGTAGGCGGACTTCATCAACGCAAGATCATCGACGGGAACCCGTCGTTTTCTGCCATATAAAAACAATATAAATTAGTTATAAATATTTTAAAAATTAATTTGAAAACAAAATTTCAAACTTACTAGCTGAAGTGCTCGAGTCTGCAAACTCGTCGATCCTAAGTTGTGGAAAAAAATCCCTTTCCCACCACGCTGGCTACATTGATTCTTCGAGTTGGTATCCGACAAAGACTTTGTATCGTGTTTCCCCCAATGCTCCATCAAATCCTTCCAAACAGTCATGTTCATATGCTTTTGTACCTTGCCAACTTCCCATTTTTGCTTCCATTCATTTATTCGCTTGCTCTAGTGCAGAGCCGCTTTGTGGTTAAAAGTATTTTACACTTTTTTGTCAACACTGAATCCCAAGTGAACTCTTGCTGCAAAGTAAATACAAACAAATTAAAAACATTTACAAATGTAGAATTTTTTAAAAAGTATTTGAAATTGAGAACTCATACCACAAATTGACGAAACCAGAGATCGTGTTCTGTGTCAAAGATGTCATAATAAGTAGAATAACTAAACTTTAGCAAATTGTACTCCATCCTAAGAAGGCTTTGGATGATACCATTGCCAGACAAATCAAACCTACAAAAATAAAATCAAATACAATTAATAGTAAAAGTTGAACATAAAATGAAAGAAACTTTTAAAATAAATACTTACCAAGTTTTGTTTGGGGAAAATAAAAAATTTGGATCGAGGCGCGTGAGTGATTATTGGCCAGGTTGTCAAACCAACTCCTCGATGCTCATCACTGTCGGCAATTCCCCTCTTGAACCTTGAGAAGGGTCGGAAGCTACCGAAGTGGCGGTGCAGGCTGGTGGAAGAGTGGTAGCTGCAACAGGGCTATGAAGAACTGTTGTAGTAATCGGAGGGGCCGAAGAAATACTACTACTGACATCTCGATATCTGGAATGACATCTAAGTGTAAGAGGAGGAGGAGATCCATCCCTTGAAAAAAAACATGGTTAGTTAATAACAAAATAAAAAATAATAAACAGAAAATAAACAATGTTTAACCAATATTTAACAGAAAAAACAAATAAATATACAATGTTTAAATACTAATAAACAGAAAATAATAAACAGAAATATACAATGTTTAGAAATAATAAACAGAAAATATTAAACATAAATATAAAATATTTAGAAAATAATAAACATAAAATATTGATAGTTCATAATTAAAAATGTTTAACTAATTTTTAATAACTATGAAAACATTTTCTAATAATTAAATACGTCTAATTAATATCTAATAACTATAAAAACATTTTTGAATTTTTTTAATAATAATCAAAAACGTTTTTTTTTATAAAAAACATGAATTTCAATTGAAAAACCAAAAAACCTAACTACAATTCCTAATAAGTTGTGTAAACATGTTTGGCACATAAACATAATAAGTTGCCCTTTCACCTCTATCATCATTTCGTGCACGTCTTCGACTTTTTGTTTCGACTTTTGATGGAAAGTAGTATTCAACAAAATTTGAGGGTTTTCATTGATGCATTGAGCCACTGTTGATCCCTCCACCTTGTTTAAAATTTTGACCTTCTTTTTTGAGATGAAACATATATCGTTCATACAAATACATCCACCTATATTGCACATGACCACCAAGTGCCGCTTCTCTCTCAAGATGAATAGGAAGATGCTCCATAGCATCGAAAAATGATGGAGGAAATATCTTCTTGAGGCTGCAAAGGATCACTAGTATGTTAGATTCCAAATTGCGAATAACATCTGATGTGAGTGATCTCGCGCATAAATCACAGAAGAAAACACTTATCCGTACATACATAAAGAAAACCAATTCCATAAGTATATATATAATATAAACATAAAAATATTATATGAAAAATAATTAAATATGTTATAATATAAAGTACATGCGATTGTCTCATGGACATTTCGTGGCAATAGTGCAAAATGCAAAAGGAAGGAGGCACTGCATCATTACATGATCGTGGCTCTTCAGACCACTAAATTTCCCTTCACTTTAGTCAACACAATTACACAAATTTGATGCATAACCGTATCAATAGTAAAACTTAAGGCAATTTTATACAAAAGGAAAAGAAAAATGGTACAACCCAGTAAAACTTAAGGCAACTTTATATAAGAAGAAAATGAAAACGGTACAACCTAGTAAAACTTAAGCAACTTTAGTGGGACTTTGATAGGCTTATGTCTACTTCTTATTCAACGTCATCCTAGGAGTTATCAATGACCTAAGAAAGTGAAAAAATCTATGGATTAGAACTTTGCCAAACTATGAAAAATATAAAAGAAATAGAAGTAAAAGAACTCATCTTCATCTCCATGAACTCATGTGGACTGAAAATGGCTTCTCTCTATGTCTTATCCAACGTCATCCTACAAGTCCTCAATGTAACAAAAGCTGTGGAGTAAAAATTCCAAATATAATAAATATAAAGGAAATCGAAGTAAACGAACTCATCTTCATCTCCATGTAACTCACGTGGACTGAAAAATGGCTTCTCTCTACGTCTTATTCAGTGTCATCATACAAGTTCTCAATGTGACAAAAGTTGTGGGGTAAAACTTTGCCGAAGTATGAAAAAAATGAACATTTACTTTAGCAAAACTAAGCAATCCAGATAATAAGCATAGATAATATGATACTCAAGGAGGAGCGGCAACTTATAATATAATTTGGTTTAAAAACTGGTAATATTTTAAGGTTCCAAAAAATAAAACTAGAAACATAAATATTTATTAAGTTTTGATCAAGGAAGAGGAGTCACTAAAGGGTTGACCATGAAAGACTCCCAAAGCTTGTCCCAGCCTATATACATGACTTTGATTGTTACTAACTTCTCCTCCGCAATGAGGAGCTTCTCCTGGACTCTGTCCTTCTCTTCTTGATGTTGAAGTAAGACACCCCCTTCTCCAAAATCTCATCAAACAACTCTATTTGATCTGAAATAGAATACTTCTCGACTTCGGCAGAGTGTCGTTCTTCATTCTTGGTCTGATGATCCTTCACCATGTGAAGGATGGCCTGGTAGTGTTCCTCGTCTGCTTTTTCCCCATCTTGTAAATATCATTTGTTGTGCCAGATATCTTAACTTGAAACTAACGACAATCAAATTAAATCGGATATGATATGAGAGAGATGAAACGCTTAGAAACAGAATAGAAAGGCTTATTTTAGGCATGGGCATTCGGGTCTTCGGGTCGGGTTCGGGTCGGTTCTTTTCGGGTTTGGGTCCTTCGGGTCCTAGAGTTTTAGATCCAATAGGTACTTGTAAATTTTCGGTTCGGGTTCGGGTCGGTTTTTCTCGGATCCGGGTCGGTTTGGGTCTATAATTAAAATACCTATAAAGTATCCATAAAATTCGGTTCTGTTTCGGGTCCATGTCGGGTTCGGGTATTTATGATATGAAAAGAACACGAAATATCCAAATTTCATCAAACTTAGTCAAAATTTGTCATATATATCTGTCTTATCACAAAATGACTTAAAATAAACTATTAATAATTAAAATAAAACATTTGCAAACTTTAAATTTTACATTTAAAAATTTATATTACTTGAAAATGTTATAAAAATAAGAACAAAAATTGTTAACAAAAATATATTTCAAATAAATCATAAAATAAAATATAGAAAATATAACACAAAAATTCGATATTTATGTTATTAAGTCGGGCATGAATCGGTTCTTATCGGGTCGAATCTATTCGGGTCGGTTCTTTTTGCGTCCGATTCTATTTGGGTCGGTTATTTTCGGTTCCGGTTCTTTCGGGTAAAAGAATTTTGGACCCAATAGGTACTTGTAAATTTTCAGTTTGTTTTCGGGTCGGGTACTTTCGGGGCTGTTCCGGTTCGGGTTTTCGGGTTCGGGGTAAGTTGATTCATCATTAACTTCATAAAACTGAATCCCTTGATTGATTGATGTAAGTTCAACCAACCCATTTAACTAATTGGTTCGTTGATGAATTTATAATAAATTTACTATATTTAATCAAATCATTTAATGCAACAATTTTACCAATTTGTTTTGTAATACTTCACAAAACTTAGAAATACTTCGATGACTCGTTCCCCACATGGGCAATGGCTTGGAATACCGTCTAAACCAGTTCTACCAAATCGGTTTTGTAATACTTCTTCTACTAGAATTTTTGACAAGTTTGGAGTTTTACAAATATCTTCAAAGTTTTACTTTTAGATTTTTTTTTTCATTTTTATTAGTTGTAGTGGACCCAAGAGAATTATGTTAAGGCTATAGCATTAGTGTTCATCTTTAAACAATCATATATCGTCTAATCATGTAAGAATATAGCATAATTTATGTAATATATATGGTTTATACTATTAGAAGGCCAATATTAAAATAAATGCCATAAAAGTATAAGGTAATACTTGTAAACAATCAAACAATATCACAAATATAATTTTGTTTTGATTTTAAATCACAGCCATTTTATCTCCATTTCACTTTTATTTGTGAACAAGCAAACAATTTAGAATAACAGTAATTTGATCTCCATTTCAGTTTTTTTTTGGGGAATTTTAACAAGTTTTACTCAATTGTATAACCTTAAAACACATTCATTAAAACATACTAGTTCATTTTCCGCGCGTAGCGCGTTTTGCAATTTTTTTTCAATTTTAAATTTGTCAAAATTATAATTTAAATTAGTTGTGAATGTTATATTTTACACAACTTTAATTTTATATTTTTTGCTGTTTAATTTTATATCATCTTTTGTTTCACTAAAAACATAAAATTTTATTATTTTAAATCATGTTACATTTAAAAATCACAAATTCACTAAAGTAAAATGACAAAAACAATAAAGATAAAAAGTAGGTTGGACTTGTTATTATTTTTATTTTTGATGAATTTTTGGTTACTTCTTAAGTGGATGTAATACTGTTTTTTGTATATTAATTTTATAATGTTTTCTTTAAGTTTATTCTAATTATCATATAAGACATATAATAAGATAAATTTTGAATTTTTATAAAAAAATAATTATTTTTTTAATAAATTGACTACTTAAAAATATTACTTTCTCTGTATAGATAGTTTCATTTAAATTTCTTTTTTTGCTAGACAAAAAATTCCTTTTAAAATTTAATGTAATTCATACTTACTTATTTTAAGCTTGATATTAATTATAAAATACATGGATCTTTTAAATACTTTATTTATCTCAAACATTATCGGTTAAATAGTTCTAATTATTAAAAACATAAATACACTATTATTTTCTTAATTTGTGAGAAAAAAATCCAAAATCTTTCTTTAATCAACAGAGACAGTAATATTATTCATTTAAAGTTTCTAAAGAAAATTTATATTACTATGACATACAAATTTAAATGATATCTTCTATACGTAAATATGTGTCATTGTATGTATTGCTTAAAAGTATACACACCAGCGTATATGATTACATTCGAGTATATCTTATAACATACATAAATCATTATCATAGGATAACATAAATATATTTTTCATAAAACATGAATAAAGTTAAATAAAACTCATATTTAAGATGTGTAAATAACTACAACACGTATATTTGTAATCTTGTTATTATTAAGGAAGTTTTAGATCAATAATAATACGCATTTCAGAAACTATATAGCCTGCTTGTAATAGTAATAACTAATAAGCATGATCACCATCAGTGTTGGATGATGATGAATAACAATTCTTTTACAGACAGCCATAAACACACAAAAAAAAACTGATCATAATCTTTTATTCCCATTCGATCATTGAAGGAGGCTTTTTGATGTACTGTCTTGAACCACACGGTGGTAGGTGGTGTCATGATGTATTAGGCATTTGAGAGAAAGTAGATGGTCTTTACGAAAAATGGAATACCACACAAAAGGAAAGGTTCCTCCAATACAAAATTTTAGAGAAGGTCTAAAGCATACATAAAACCGATAGGACCGAGAGACTCACAGTGTGTGGAGTGTTGTACACTTGTACTGTTGACCAATGAATCACCACTATTCACCATTTGAACACCAGGCGTTGCATGAATCATAGATGGATAAACATCTCCCATTTCCAAGAAGTAAGATTAACCAAGATGAATTCCATCACGAAATCTGAGTGAGCCTCTGCGATTTTCACAGCTGCTGCAGTGTAGTCTCCTGTAGCACGGTCAGACTCGCTCCTTCATCCTGCCAAAGAAAATCAAAACCAAGAGAGGTTGTTCAAATTCAGTAAACTATCCCGAAAATACTCAAAATTATCTGCAGCAAACAAATACG
The DNA here is from genome assembly GCA_905132885.1 of Moricandia moricandioides. NCBI lineage: Eukaryota > Viridiplantae > Streptophyta > Magnoliopsida > Brassicales > Brassicaceae > Moricandia > Moricandia moricandioides. Next base: position 1,013,289 of record CAJHQQ010000006.1, read on the forward strand.
ATTATTACTCTGCGTACCGGTCTATCAAGATAGTTGGTGATGGTTTCTAAAGTTCTGTACCTTTTAGACCATTCTTCAAGAAACTCATTGTCCTTGTGGTGATCAAACTCGTGAATCATTTGACTGAAAGACCTCTTTTACTACATAGACTTTTGATTGTCTCTAGTGCATACACAAAAAAAAATTAAGGATACATAAACCATGAAATGAAAAAACTATCTTTCAAATTAAGTTAACATGTTGGAAACATAAGTGGGTGTAGAACGATCATGTCTGCAGTCACAGTCAGAGAAAGAATCTGAAAACATCAGCATAGTGTTTGAAACATGAAAATTCAAATTATAATGCAGCAGATCTGTGTTAGTAGGACTGAACGGTTTCAAGATGAGCAGATCTAGATGCAGCAGGGAGACATGAAAGAGGCTTTGATTACCTTTCTGGAAGTGGCGTGAAAATAAGTTTGCAGCTACAAATTGCTTCTCATAAATTTCTTCGATTACTCTCCAAGACTCCAACCCAGCTATTAATTCTACTTGCCTAACTTCTTGGCTTTCTTTAAGTTTCTTTTGAACCAAATACAAAAACTTCCAGAGCAAGACTGTTTTCAGAATGAAAAGCATGAGCTTGAACGTCTAAAATGTCAGACTAAAATTTCTAAAGGCCATAAAGATGCCACTATTACCTATCCATAACATATTGGCTTAAGATCTACATAATTAGTAGGACTGAACGGTTTCACGTATATCATCCTAGCCAAGGACATAGTCATTTGATTGTCTTTAGCGTCTACAAAAAAAACAAAAGCAAGCATATATAAACAATAGAAGGAGAAAAAACCATATCTTTCGAAATAAAGCTAACCTGGGTGTTGAAAACATCAGCATACAGTAAACATAAGAAAATTCAAACGTATAATGCATAAGGATGATGTGTGTTACCTTATATATATTGTATCCAAGATAAGCATATCCAATTGTCCACCACCAGATTTTGCTATTACTTGTTCTTGATGATATTTCTCTTCTTGTTGTTGTTGTATGGGGAAGTTTGGTGAAAGAGACAATGTTGTAGCGACGGAGATGGCATGGGACTGAGCCTAGTGTTTGCGGCATGTGATGTCTTTGACGTTGTTATTTTTGTTGAGTAACGCACAGTTTGTGCAGAATTCATGACCACATCCTATTTTCTCACACAGACACACAATCAATTCAGTGTTCTAATTAAGATCAGTAGTGAAGAATCGATGCAGTACATTGCCATCAGCAGTTAGGTTCCATTTTATTTCTAAAAAATCGGCCCAACGGTCACGACATGGAGTTAGCAATCATTTCCTCGCAACCCCATTCTTTGAAATCCACAAACAAACAAAGATAAAATCAGATCTCAGAGTTTTCCTGATCATATTAGGTAAAAGGTTTACTTACTTAGCGATCTTGACAATGCTCATTAGAGGAAGACAGAGGAAAAGAGAAGGGACTTTTGGTGGATGGCTTTGTAGCTGATCTGTGGTTGAGTTCTAGATTTCCTCGAGCAAGTTCGGTTGAAATGAGGGAGCAACCATCAATGACATCCATATAAAACCAATAAAACTAAACGAATAAAGACACTACGTTCCTGAACCAAACTTTCTAATTGAGTTTTGCAGAGGCAGAGAAACAGAGAGATCATCTAACCCGTTAGAGTATACGGCAGTCTAAGTGGCACCTTGCCGATCAAAAGCTGATAAAAACAAATGTCAAATGGATCGATATCTGAATTTTAGCCAACAATTTTCAGAAATTGGTTAAGCAAATAATTGGTGAATTGATATTTATTGGCTGGATCTTCATCCTCAACGGCATCGTCTAACAAAACACTGACGATTACAGAGATCTAATTTCTCTCGCGCTATTCACCAATTATAATCCAAGCCAATTCCTCTTTCAAAGTAGCTTAGGCAGACCACTAAAATTTAAAATCAATCTCGCCATCCATTTACAGAGTTAGGTTGGGGAGAGGGGAGAAGTTGAAGAGGGGTCGATACATTATTGTTCTTAAATGGTAGATGGCAATAATGGGTGATGCCGAAGATATGTAATGGAGGGTGAGGCATTGTTTTTCGAAGAAGGCAAGAGAAAGGAAAAGGAAAAAGCATAAAAATTAGGGTGTAGAAATTCTTTTTGGCTTAGCTTGTCTGGAAAACACAAATGACGTGGCCAAATATTTTTGGTCGATTTTTAAGATGATGTGGACAAACTAAGAGTTAAGTATATTGGCCTTTTAGTATTGTAAGATTTTCAGAAATTGGTTAAGCAAATAATTGGTGAATTGATATTTATTGGCTGGATCTTCATCCTCAACGGCATCGTCTAACAAAACACTGACGATTACAGAGATCTAAATTCTCTCGCGCTATTCACCAATTATAATCCAAGCCATACCTCGTTCAAAGTAGCTTAGGCAGACCACTAAAAGTTAAAATCAATCTCGCCATCCGTTTATAAAGTTAGGTTGGGGAGAGGGGAGAAGTTGAAGAGGGTTCGATACATTATTGTTCCTAAATGGTAGATGGCAATAATGGGTGATGCCGAAGATCTGTAATGGAGGGTGAGGCATTGTTTTTCGAAGAAGGCAAGAGAAAGGAAAAGGAAAAAGCATAAAAATTAGGGTGTAGAAATTCTTTTTGGCTTAGCTCGTCTGGAAAAACAAATGACGTGGCCAAATATGTTTGGTGGATTTTTGAGATGACGTGGACAGACTAAAAGTTAAGTATATTGGTCTTTTAGTATTGTAAGATATCATGGGCTTTGTGTTTGACTCTCAAATATTCAGTGTTTCCTTGTGGAGTTTCCTACTATAATTTTTCCTCGGTGTTTCCATACGCTCAACACCAATTAATCCACCGCATTTTATCTCCTTTTTAGAATTTTACCAGTTTCTCTCAGTTATACAACCATAAAATCATTCATTAAAACATATATCATGAACGGGGTTTCCATATCTAATTTCCTACAATCATTTCTCAATGGTATAACCCATTAAATTGTAAGTCAACAATTGTTAACAATCAAACATGTATAATAGTCAAAAACTCATAATTTCATTAAATTGATAGATGTTCAAATTACTTGTACAGCCAAATCCCCATAACTATTACAATATGAATCAAACAAAAACCTACAACAATCCTTCCATTATTGGGTCATGCACTTCTCATGGTCGCTTTAAGAAGTTGAAGTTCTTCTTCTAGCAAACAAACTTGGTTGTCCAACCGCTATATCTCATATGTGAATGCTTCATCGACCCATTTGAAGACATGATTGTCATTCACAAGCTACAAAAATAGAAAAAATAATGGCGGTTTAGACAATTTGAAATACTAATAACTAAAGTTCGAAAGTTTTACCTTCCTTTTAGCTGCATAGCAAAATCAATAATATCGGCGGTAAGGGTTTGGATCGGATTTGGCAATGAGCTCAGTGACACCCTCGCCGCACTGAAATCTAATAGGGATCCGATGAGTTCTGACTCTTGTCAAGCCACCACCCGTGGAACAGGAACTCGACCGATTGGTCATTATGCAAATAGAGAGAGATGAGATGAGAGGGAAAATGAGGTTGAGACTTGAGAGGATTGGGATATATGGGGAAACCCTTAAAAATGTTTTTTATAAGGCAAAACTGGGCGGAAATTTAGTAAAATCAAATTTCAAAGTCGAAGTTTTACGTTTCTAAGTCGAACTTTACTTATCTATTACAAATTCAATAAAAACAAATTTTGAATTTAATACTCATATACTTATATACTATATCATCTAACCTTCTAAGGAAATAGTTAATTTCATTCATTTATAAGCTTTGTGATATCATAATTTTATTCCTTTTGCTTCTACAGTTTGACTAATCTAGTTATACTTTTCTTACGATTGTGCAGTTCAACTAATACTATGTTGTACCAATATAGTTATACCAAGTTATAAAAAGTTATACCATTTGTGAGGGTGCGACTTGAATCAATAATAAAATACTTAATTTTATACATTTATAATTTTTGTGATATCATAATTTCATTTCGTTTTGCTTCTAGAGTTGTACGAATCTAATTATACAAGTTTCACAGTTTTACGGTTCAACTAATAATATGTTATACCAGTTGTACCAATACAGTTGTGCAAAGTTATACAAAGTTATTCCATTAGTTTTGGGTACAAACTGAATCTGCTGGGATAAATTAGTGCTTAATGTATTGTTTGCTACACATGTAATGCTTAGTTTAGTTCTGTAATGTACACTTATAATTTGTCAAAAATTGCCTAATGTAGTGTTGGCAACGAATTGAATCAAATGTAAAAACACGCCGGCAACAATTACTCGGGAAGAGAGAGAAAGAACATGATGAATAAGAGAGGGGAAGGAAAAAGAGGGATCAGATAGATAAATAAGATGAAAGCACATGATTGGCAAGATAAAATAAGAGCATAATTGACTCTAATCACATTTCTTATGAATATGTATTAAGTGAAGGAGTATGCTAGATTCATTAAGAGTATAACATGTTACCTTTTTTTTAAGCGCCTGCGAGATTTTGATCCGAACCAACCAATATGACTAAATGGAAACCATCCCACCACGCTGTGTTCGTTGTATTCATCCACATATATAAAATTTAAAACTCAAAAAAAAAACTCTTTGATTACTCCAGAATTATTTTCAGTTTTTGTTATTTTCAATTTTGTTAAGTCGCTAGACCCATATCAGCCGCCGAACTCACGCATACTCCCGATTTTTTATTTAAATCTCCAATTACTCCTGATTTATTTTCAATTTTTGTTATTTTCATCTGCACGTTTTCTCAACGTTTTAGTCACACTTCTCTCTTTAATAAAAACTAGATTTTGACCCATGCAACCGCACGAATATTTGATTTCATTTATATATTTATATATATTTATTTTATATTATTAGTGGCATATATTTTTAACTTAATCATATATCTAATTTTTTATATAAATATTTCAAATACAATAATTTTATAGATTACCGTTCATAATTAATCACTTGTTTTAAACGGTTACATGTATTTATCGCTTCTTATTATATATTTTCTTATTAGATTTGCATTTGATTACTAAACAAGTCAATTTATTCATGAAACAACATATTTTGTTTATGTTTTCTTACCCGCACTTCAAAGTTCTAGATTACTTTTAGCATTATTTTATATTTATTTACTTTTATAAATATACAGTATAGTATAGTGTGTTAACCCGTTTTGCTAATATGTTATATTTTTAACGTAAACATTTATATTTTTGAAATAATATCTATTAATATATTATTTTAATATAATTTTATAATATTTGGTTCAGTAAAATAATTTTTAAATATGATATAAAATAAATAAAATTATGATAGAATTTTTATTTTGCATTTAATAAATGATAATTGAATAGATATATATATATATATATATATATATATATATATATATATATATATATATATATATATATATATATTAATTTAAAAAAAAAGATATCAAAGATATTATGATTAAAGTAGTTATACAAGTTTTATATTATTAGTTTAAAGAAATACATTTATAAATTTCTAAAGGAAGGTTCAACTAAAAAGATCACATATGAAAAAAAGACATGACTTCTATTTTAATATTATAGATGTCCATATCAGCAACACTCTTTCGTAGATGGATTCCATAAAATTCTGAAAAATAAAATATTTATATATTTAACGGCTTGTATATTAGGTGAAGAAAACAAACACACACACACACACTTATATATAAGTGTTTGTGTTTGTATTTTTCATAATAATAACAATAATATGAACCTTGTGTTTATGAAATAAAAGAAAAGAACGATATGAGATTTTTTTGTAGGTTCGCGCTGGTGAGTTTGAATTTCTCTTTTAATAGTTTCCTCTTCTTTGTTTTCTAATATCATGGTTTCTATTAAGTATTTAAGTTAAAAATACAAATAACTATATATATGTTTGGAGTGAAGAAGACGTGAGTTGGAGAGAATTTATAAAATCTTGTCACACACTAATTTACAATCAAATGAGGTCTATATATAGAGAATAAGAGTCAGTGTCATTAACCGACTTTAACAAAGTGACAAAAATGAAGATAAGCATTATCTTAATAGATAAGCATTATTCAACACTCCCCCTTGCTTATATATTTTGTGTTACGCACTGCCTCGTTTAAAAGAAAACTAGTCACGAAAAAACCTATTGGGATAAAAACCATGACAAGGGAAAAAGAGTATAGTGACGTAATCTCCCCCTAAGAATGATGGATATAGCTTTTCTTCATAGGTCACACAAATGTCTCATTCCGATACTGTAGACGTGCTTTCGGAATGTTGTAGTGGGAATCCCCTTTGTAAACAAATCTGCGGGATTGTCGCATGACCGTACATACTCAATGTCCACTTCTCGATTTTTTTCGAGCTCCCGAATGTAAGAGAATAATCTTGGACGGATGTGCTTTGTTATATCGCTCTTTATATAACCTTCTTTGATTTGCGTGACACAAGCCGAATTGTCTTCAAATATTTTGATCAGCTCTTTCTTGTCAGCTATTCCACTTGCTTCTTGTATGTGTTGACTCATTGACCTGAGCCACACACGTTCTCGACATGCTTCGTGAAGTACAATAGTTTTTGCATGGTTCGAAGAAGTCGCAACCAGAGTTTGTTTCTAGGAACGCCAAGAAATTGCGGTTCCACCAATTGTAAAAACATAACTGGTTTGCGATCGAGCTTTATGAGGATCTGATAAGTATCCTACATCTGCAAAACCAACCATACCAAACTCGGGTTTTCTAACATAGATTAACCCAAGGTCAGATGTACCTTGGAGGTAACAGAATATATGATTTATTCCATTCCAATGCCTACGAGGTCTTTAGAACCCACTGGTCTCCCCCTCTTTAACTGAACCCTAGGTTTATTCATTGTGTTTCCATCAATTTGTCTTTCAGGAACAACAACTCATGATGGAACATTTTCAACGGGTATATATGATTTCATCACCCTTTTCGTATATGTGAACGCATTTGGTAACTGGTTTGCCAAATTATGCAAATGCACAATTTTCTGAACTTCCAGCTCTCTTTGATTTGTAGGGGGGTCAAGGTGTAACAACGATGGTGTACACCGTGTAATCTTTTTAGGAATTTCTCTAATTCCTCCCCCTAACGCTGGAAATTCTTCTTCATTAAAATGGCAATCGGCAAACCGTGCCGTAAACATATCACCAGTTACCGGTTCAAGATATCTTATTATACTTGGTGACGTATAACCCACGTATATTCCCAATCTCTTTTGTGGGCCCATTTTTGTTCTTTGTGGTGGAGCTATCGGAAAATAGACCGAACAACCAAAGACACGGAGATGAGATATACATGGCTCCTGCCCAGATGACAATTGTAATGGGGAGTACTTATTATCTGCACTCGGTCTCAGCCGAATCAGTGCAGCCGCATGCAAAATAGCATGACCCTAACTGAAGTTGGGAGCTTTGTTCTCAATATCAACGGTCTTGCAATCAACTGCAACCGTTTTATCAATGACTCGGTCATGCCATTTTGTGTATGAACATGGAGAACTGGATTCTCCAAATCAATCCCCACTTACGTATAATAATCATTAAAGGCTTGTGATATAAATTCACCAGCATTATCAAGCCTTACTTTCTTTATGGCATACTCTGAGAACTGCGTTTCAACTTTATGATTTGAGCAATGAACTTTTCGAAAGCCGTATTTCTTGTCGTCAAAATACAGACATTTGACCATCTACTAGATGCATCAATCAATACCATGAAATACTTAAACGGCCCGCACGGTGGGTAGATCGGCCCACATATATCACCATGTATTTTTTCTAAAAGCAATGGTGATTCATTGCTAACTTTGGCTGGTGATGGCCGAGTTATAAGTTTTCCTTGAGAACATGCATTGCATATAAACTCGCCCGTTTGCAAAATTCTCTCGTTTTTCAACGGATGGCCATTTGAATTTTTCATTATCTTTCTCATCATGACTGAGCCGGAATGTCCTAGCCTCTCATGCCAGAATTTAAATGTATTAGTAAACTTTAAGTTTACTGTGGCATATGACTCAGTCATGTTTATTTTCGTACAAGTCCAGATGATAACATTTTTAACTCTTCCAATATATGTTTCCTTTCGGACTTAATGCAAAGATATTCAAAGCCATCTTTACTCATAGTCTCAATTTGATATCCATTTCTCCTGATATCCTTAAAACTTAACAAGTTTCTATGAGACTCAGAGGAATATAATGCATCACTTATTTCAAATTTTGTCGCCCGTGGCATCGAAAATTTCACTCTTCCAGAGCCCTTAATAATCTTTGCACTACCATATATTGTACTTACGCTTCCAGCGTAATCTTTTATTTTGAGACTGGAGAAATATTTCTTATCTTTAATTATCGTGTGCGTTGACGCACTATCTGCTAAACACATATCTCCATCCATAGTCTCAATGTTTGGCATTCTTTCTGAATTTAAAAATATTCATAAAACATATGCATTAATATTAAACATTACAAAAGGCATATATCTTACAACAAAAGATATAAATACTATAATACAGTAAACTTATATCACATCGATTTTACTCATCGATATTTTTTAGACCAACCAGAAAATCTGATACGTCAAGATGAGTATCATCATTTAAACCATGAAAGGATGGCCCGGGTTCATCAGAGATGAAGTTTGTTTCACTTCCTTTCTCTTTCGCTTTTTGGGATTCTCTATACAGATCGGCTAAGTGTTTTGGTGTACGACAACCACGTACCCAATGACCTTTCATACCACATCTGTTGCAAACCTTTTCTGTTTGCCTTTTATCATCCCCGCCCCCTTCGTTTTCGTGGAAGTCTTTATTATTTCTTTCATCATACGGACGAAATATTCTTCCTCGTCCTCTTCCACGACCATGATAACGATTTTGACCACGTCCTTGTCCTCTCCAATTATCATAACTGGATGATGCAATATTCGCTTCGGGGAAGGGAGCAGATACAGTGGGACGAGCATGATGGTTTAAAGTCACGAGTTGATTATTCTGCTCTGCTACAAGGAGGACTTGCATCAACTCCGAGTAATGAGTATACCCATTCGCCCGGTATTGTTGCTGTAAGACTACATTTCCAGGATGGAACGTGGAGAGAGTTTTCTCAATCATATCATAATCACTTATTTTCTCTCCACATAACATCATCCTAGATGTAATCCGAACATCACAGAATTATACTCACTTACACTTTTGTAGTCCTGGAACCGGAGATGGATCCACTCGTGTTTAGCTTTCGGTAAGATCACATATTTCTGGTGATCGAACCTCTCTTTTAATGATTGCCAGAGGTCCGCAGGATCCTCTTTCGTAATATATTCATCTTTTAAACCATCATGTATATGATGTCGTAAAAATATCATGGCTTTAGCCTTTTACTCATCCGACACTGTTTTTGAACTATTTCCAAAAGCCCGTTTCCTCTCAGGTGCATCTTTGCACCCAATGCCCAAGTCATATAGTTTTTTGTCGTAATATCAAGGGCATTTATTTCGAGCTTTTTCAAATTCGACATGATAATTGTATTCATAGAATAACATATTTTAAAATATAATAAATACGATAATTTAAATGCATAATTTAAAGGAAAAAATTAAAAGCATAAACTTAAATTTCAAAAATTTAAAGAGCATAAATAAAATTGGAGGCTTAGCCTTCCACATGATCCGAGGAGAGAAAGTCTTCCATGTTGATTATTTTTTTTCAAGGTTCGAGGAGACAAAGTCTACCATTTTAAGCTTTTCTTTTTATTCAAGGTCCTAGGAAACATGGTCTTCCATGTTGACCTTTTCTTTTTATTCACGTAGGCAAAGCATACCACATGTTTCTCTGATCATGAAGATATAGCCTATCTTAACAACAGTCGGGAAAGGCAACGCCTATTATCCCGAAAAATAAACGGAGAAGGCAAAGTCTTCACTCCCCAATAATAACAAAATTAAAATATTTAAAATTATTGAAAAACATAACTTAAGCCTTACCTCGCTAGTATAATTTCGTTTGGTATAAGAGCCTCATGCTGATAACGTGTTAAGTATTTAAGTTAAAAATACAAATATATATATATGTTTGGAGTGAAGAAGACGTGAGTTGGAGAGAATTTATAAAACCTTGTCACACACTAATTTACAATCAAAGCTTATATTCAGATGCTGCTACATTAGCCGAGTCTTTTGATTCAGATGCTGCTACATTAGCCGAGTCTTGACTCTTGAAAGGTCTCCTGTCAGGGCATTCACGCTTCCAATGACCTTCTTTGCCGCATATGAAACAACCTTTGTTTTTATTCTGTCTAGGTCGTGACTTAGATCTTCCAAAACGACTCTTGGACCTTCCCTTGTAATTTCTTCCATTGTTCTTATCCAAGCGTCGATCTGTCCTACCTCTCTCTACCATTAGTCCTTCTCCACCCGACCTTGTGAACCTTCCACTCTCGAACAACTCTCTCTCTTTAGACCTTGCAGCTCCAGTAACCTCATTTAGGGTTAGTGTGTCTCTCCCATATTTGAGAGTTTCCTTGAGTTGATCATACTTACTCGGTAGTGAGCTTAGTAATAGAATTGCTTGTACTTCCTCTGAGACTTCCACTTGTAAATTGCTCAAGTCTGCGACTAGTTTCAGAAAGTCGTCCACGTTTTCATCGATTGTTTTTGAGTCAGTCATCTTGAAGGTGTAGAACCTGAGTTGTAGATATATCCTGTTAGGTAATGACGTTTCTGTGTATAGTTTGTCTAAACTACTCCACATTGCTGCTGCAGTTTCACAATGTTTGATTTTCCTTAAGACCTTATTCCCAACGTTTAGTACAATCAAATCCTTAGCTTTCTCTGAATTGATTTTGATTCGACAATTCCAGCTAACCCCTTACCAGTATCCTTCATAGCAGAATCGGGATCATCTTTGGTGTCGGATCTATCCTTTTGTAGATATTCATCCGTAAGAATGGACTTTAAAACAAGTACCCCAAAGTGAGCTAGCATGCGCACCTTCCATAGGGAAAAATCCCCTGTGCCATCAAAACGATCCACTTCAATACGGGTGTTAGACATTGCTCGTAGTTTTGACGAACAATGACTCCCTCTCTCTCTCCCTTCCTAAGCAACCTTGAGAACCTTGCTCTGATACCACTTGTTAGGGTTTTGTTAGGTTAACTTAGGAACCAAGTAACGTTTGGTCTAGAGCTAAAACCTTTTGAACTAAAGACACAAGCAATTTAACGAGTTCCCGGCCTTTAACCGGTACGTCTCGTGGGAGATCTCTTGCTCCCAAAACTTCACTAGATCAAGAGAGATAATTGTACAACCACTTAGAGAACACAAACAATCGTTGAGAAGATCAAATAGTCTTAAGCCTAAGCTATTTATCTTTATTGTTGTCTCCTCCTTCTAGTTCTTGTACCTTGTAGAGACAAAGCTTTATTCCTTGTGATCTGGTGTATTTGTCTCCTATGCTTCACCAAAAAAAAACCTTACCTTAACCTAACCATGTATCACATATATATACATGTGATTAAGGTGCTGAAAACACTGGGCTTACTGGGCCAGCGTCTGATCTTCACTTCCCCGGCCCACTCCTTTGTCGAAGCCCATTCTCCACAAATCTCCACCAGTATGGGCTTCAAGTCGTTGGCCCATTTTCACGAGACACAAACCCTACTCCCAGCCTCTCTTTCTGAATCATTTCTTCTGCCTCTCCAAAAAAGCTTGTCTCTCTCTCTCCCTTTCTTTCTCTCGAAGCTTCATCCTTTTCACCTAGAAAACTCTTCTCCTCCTTATCGGTTTCTTCCGTGTCTTCACTGCAGCACTTCTGGTTAGCTCAGCTCTCGATCGACTCTCTCCTTCTTACCTTTTTGTCTTGAGACTTCACGGAGACAAAAAACGCATCTTCGCTTTTTCCCCCTTGCATGTCCCCTCTGTCGAGTGGCCGTTCTTCTTCCGACACAGCCATGAGCTCCACTTCGCCAAGCTCCACCTCGCCAAGCTCCACCTCTCCGATATTCTCCGGTAAGGTTCATACTCCAATAAAACTCTTTGCATGTAACCGATCTATCTAGATCTAACACGACATGTGTTTCAGGTGTTGATTTAACCCCAACGGCGACTCCTTCCTCGATTTATCGGCTGAACAACCTTTAAGCCGGTTAAGATCCTCGAATCGCCTTCCATGCTTTGAGCTCAGGTAAGCTCTTCATTTGTTTATACTTACCAGCATGTCACCGATTTTCTCAGAAATCATTAATTTTTTTAAAAAAAAATATTATGGGTATGGTGACGGGTCTTCAAGACGATCCGGTTAGTCCCTGCTGCCCGATCCTGGAACCGATCTACACCGATGTCTCTTCCTTTCACAGATGAGTTTCCAAGTTTTAAATATAAATATTTAAAACTTGACAATCTCCTCTTCTTTCTGTTTTTAGTAAAAAAAATGACTCCCGCTTTGTTTTCTTTTGCAGTTTGTATACTGATGTAACGAATCTGAGGACATCCGTTACTCCACCTGAACCGAGTAAGCTCTCGGCTCGTGTACTGCTCCAGGTAACTTTTTCCTCATGTGTTCATGTTGACTTAGTCTTCTTGGATGAATATTAACACTGTTTGTGTTATTTTTCTTTGCGAGGCTGGTGAGTGTCAACACGAGTTACCTGGAGCTTCCTTCTTCTTTAGTGGACATTCAAAAGTTCACAGCAGAGCTGGAACTTCTGACCAGGTACCGACTTAGTTAGAAAATCCGCAGGATTGACGGTAGTGTGTATCTTGCTTAGGGTAATGTCACCTTCTGCTACTAGGTCTCGATGAAATGGAACTTAGTATCTATGTGTTTAGTCCTTTCATGATGAACCGGATTTTTTGCTAGGGCTAGTGCACTCTGTGAATCACAATTGAGTTTGAAATTGTCTTGCTTGAAACCTAACTCTGAACATAACCCTTTTAGCCAAATTGCTTCTTTTGCTGCCTCGTTGATTGCCATATACTCTGCTTCTGTAGTAGATAATGCAACCACTGATTGTAGACATGACTTCCATGAGATAGTATTCCCTCCAATCTGAAATACATAGCCTGTAACTGAACGCCGCCTGTCTATATCTGTAGCATAGTCTGAATCTGAAAAACCTTCTAGATTGAACGTAGAATGTTTCCTAAATGTTAGGTTTGAATTCACTGCACCCTTTAGATACCGTAAAACCCATTTAACTGCTAGCCAGTGATCCCTTCCTGGTTTACTCATGAACCGACTGATGTATCCTACTGCAAATGCTAGGTCTGGTCTTGAACCGACCATGGCATACATCAGACTCCCCACGGCACTCGCATAGGGAATTCTTTCCATATGCATTTCTTCTTCTTTCCATTCCTGATCAGTAAGACTCCTTAGTTTCAATTGTGACGTTGTAGGAGTAACTACCGCTTTAGCTTCTGTCATTCTAAACGTTCTTAGGACCTTTTCCATGTATTTGCCTTGGGACAATACTAACGTGCCTTTCTCTCTGTCCCTGATTATGTCTATGCCCAATATTCTAGATGCCTTTCCCATATCTTTCATTTCAAACTCACTGTTAAGCTTTTCCTTCAACTCCCTGATCACATTCTTGTTCCCTGACGCAATTAACATGTCATCAACGTATAGGAGTAGGTAGATGGCTTTGCTAGTTTGAATATCCCTCATGTACACACACGGGTCCTTGTTACTTCGTTCAAATAACTGATCCTTCATGAACGTGTCGAATCGTTGGTTCCATCTCCTTGGAGACTGTTTCAAACCATATAGGGACTTCCTTAGTAGGCAAACCTTGTTCTCTGTCCCTGGTTTTATGAAACCTTCAGGTTGAGTCATGAGAATCCTTTCCTCTAAACTTCCATGTAAGAATGCGGTTTTGACATCCATTTGTTCCAGTTCGTAGTCTAGGTTTACCACAACCGATAGCATAAGCCTTAACCTAACCATGTATCACATATATATACATGTGATTAAGGTGCTGAAAACACTGGGCTTACTGGGCCAGCGTCTGATCTTCACTTCCCCGGCCCACTCCTTTGTCGAAGCCCATTCTCCACAAAAATCCAAACTAAATTTGGTATAAAATTCATCGTTGATTTTGAAGTCGTGTATGTTAAATCATATTTTCTAATGGTTTAGATGTGTTTTCAATTAGTTATTTTTGGGTTCACCAACTAAGGTGAACCTCTAGATTCACCACTACCATAATAGCCAATAAAAATTTGAGAAGTTATATTTTTGAAATAAAAAGACTAAAAATAAAGAAAAGTATTAGTAATTACAAAAAAAGAATTTATTTTGACATTATTAACGTGGTCAATAAATCTTTAAATCCTAAACACTAAACTCTGAACTCTAAATACTAAACCCTTAGATAAACTTTAAACCCTAGGGTGAATCCTAAACCCTTGAGTAAATCATAAAATCTAGGGAACACCTATACGTTCCTATGGTTTAGGATTTACTCAAAGGCTTAGGATTTACCCAAGAGTTTAGGGTTTTACTTAAAGGTTTAGGATTTACCCAAAGATTTAAAGTTCACCCAAGGGTTCAGGGTTTAAGTTTTTTTTGACAGCGTTAACAATGTAAAAAAAAAACTCTTTAGAAATTATTACTATCTTTTATTTATTTTATTTTTTATTTCAAAATATAATATGACTTGTCAAATTTTTATTGGCTATTATGTTAGTGGTGAACCTAGAGATTCACTCTAGATGGTGAATCCAAAAATTGATCTTTTTCATTAGATTGTTTTGACTTTCTTTATGTTATGTATCCTATAAAAATTTTATTATTGTCTTTGATACACTATTGAATAAAAGAAATTTTAGACTAAGCAAAAAAGAATGTCAACTATAATATTTCATTTTTGACATATTCATTAATTTTATATCTACTACCATGCCATCACCTACTACTTCCTTCTTTCTCTTGTAAATTCATGGCTTTTATTAGGACCGAAAAGTTCTTTGTTTCTCCAGAGTTCCTAAACCAAGATCTAAGATCATTCGTCTGTTGTTCTACTTAGGTGCTTATGTACTCTTAACGATTAAAGAGAATGGAAAATAATTAAGAACTTTTCGTATGTTAGATACCTGAACTTTTCTTGATCAACAAATACGTGACTAAAAATAGTACTTAGATGATTTAAATTTTCACGGACTTGGATGCTTGTAGGAGTACTCCTTTTTTTCAACAAAAGGCTAATAAAAACTAAGAAGAATCTAAGCCAGTTAGCCAGCAAGGTGGAACTGAGTCGACATAAACTACATCAGAAGGTAGACTTCTAGCATCGTGTGCTAACTTATCCGCCATTGTGTTTGTTTCCCTTGGGATATGTCGGATAGCAAAGGTGTGGAAGATAGTCTTACATCTTAAAAATTCTTCCATGTGTGTAGCGAAGGCTGGCCATTCTTCCGGTGTAGACACCATCTTCACCAATTGTGAACAATCTGTTGCGAACACCATTTCAAAAATATGAAGGAGATTCATACATTTCATCGCTGAGATTAGCGCTTCACATTATACATGTAGAGGTGATAGACTCCTGCGTATATTCATAGCACCCATCATAGTTTCGGTTCCTCCCTCTTTCCTGCAAAACCATCCTTTTCCTGTATAGGTTGCATTTTCTTTCCAGGATCCATCAACATAGCACCAATTCAAATTACGAAACTCTTGACTCCCATGGGGTGTGGAATATTCTCTCTCAGTCGAAGAATCCTTAGATTGCGCCTCAGCCCACAAGGACTCTTCAATCTCCGCGAGACGAAGAATTTTTGGGGAATTTTTTGTTTTCTTGTGAAAAAATTTATCATTTCAATTTTTCCAAATATACCACATTGTCCAAGGAAAATAATTGAAATTCGTTTCTTTTGGGAGCCTCCAGAATAAGTAGTCCATATTAGTAAATATTGAAGGACTAGGGAGAATCCTTGGGTGGGATGTGATTTTTGAAAGAGCCCATGTTTGTAGTGATATTGGACACTCAAAAATCACATGATTTACTGATTCTTCTTCGGCTCCACAATGTGGACACTGAGTATCACATTTGATACCACGAGCCCGGAGGTTCTTTGTAACCGGTAAGATGCCTGATATAACCTGCCAAACAAAGTGTTTAAGCTTTGGGGGAAAATGAAGTTTCCATGAGAATGCCAGAAGAGGCTTGATATCCGGTCTGAAATTAACTTCTTGCATTCTCAAATCCGGGTACTGCTTTTCCAGATGGTATCCCGATTTAACTGTATGTCTTATGTGGTCTGTAAGATGTCACCTGAATGAATTTGATTTTGGTTGGCGGCCTATTGCCATGCTTTGAATAATTTCCACATCTTCCGAGTGAATATAAGCTTTGAGTAAATCCATGTTCCAAGAGAGATACATTGGATTAATTAAATCCTCCACCTTAAGTAAAGGATTCAAAAATTATTGATGGAGTTTTGGGATTGCTGACCTCGGGCGAGGAGCGGGGATCCAGGGATCATTCCAGACTGAAATGCTTGAACCTATTCCCACTCTTTTTAATAGTCTTTTTTTTTAACAAGAGATCGAGCAGATGTAATACTTCTCCATCCATAAGAAGGAGAGTATGATTTTATTGAATCCAGAGGATCGGATTTCCTACAATCTCTTCCTTTGAAAACCTTTGCGAATAAAGAGTCTGGTTTATCTAGTAATCTTCAGAGTTGTTTTGCCAAAAGAGCCGTGTTAAAATTTTGAAGGTCTCTAAATCCAATTTCCCCCTCGTCTTTCGCCTTACACATTTTGTCCCATGAATATCAATGCATCCCTTTATTATTTTCACTGCTACTCCACCAGAAATGTGCAATTACACTCGTAAGTTTCTTGGTGACCGTTTTTGGCAGTCTGAAACATGACATGACATGAGTTGGCATAGCTGATGGAACATATTTAATCAGTACTTCTTTTCCACTTTTTGTTATAAATCTTACTATCCAATTGTTGACCTTATTATTTATCCTTTCATTAAGGAATCCAAATATTTGTACCTTCGACCCTCCAAGACTCTCTGAAATTTCTAAATAGGTCTCCATTCCACCTATACTGGTAATTCCTAATCTGTTGTCCCAATACCTTTTCATAGTCTTTAAAGAGCTGCAAAATAACTCCACATTCTTGCTTTTTCACTTTGCAGAAAAATAAACTATCGTCCACAAACAATAAGTGTGAAATTGCTAGAATTGGACGGGAAATTTTTAATCATGTTAGTTGCTTCTCGTTCTTTTTTTTTTTTAATATTTGCTATAAGTGCCTCCGTGTAAAGTATAAACAAATATAGTGATAAAGGATCTCTCTGTGGTAGTCCCCTTTGTGGCACAATATGTCCATTAGGTTGCCAATCTATTAGTACTTACTGGATCGACGAAATACACGATAATTGGGGGAAATACACGGTTGTCCTTTAGGAGTATTCCAAAACAATGAAATACTAGACCTGGATCCGCGCGACCGCGCGGGTATTAATTTTCTGTTTTTTTTTTGTATTTTTGGTACTAAATGATGTATTTGAAACATTTTTGTGTCTTAAACCATCATTTTGTGTGTAAACCATCTATTGTATGTCCAATAATCGATATTATTAGATTTTGATCCGCGCATGTATTAGTTTTTGTACATCTATTGTATGTTCAATAATCGATATTATTAGATTTTGATCCGCGCTTGTTTTTCATAATTAGTGTTATATATTTTAGATGTGTCGCCATATAATTAATTGTACTCAAAAGACCCGGACTGAATTCGGTAATATGGTTATTTTTGGTACAAATTTATATTGGTTATTTGAATATTTTTAGGTTTATATACATCAGAACCGAACTCAACCTAACATGTAAGGATCCAACTCGCAACTTACACATAAATTTATAATATTCAAGTGGGAACTAATTTCAAAACCCCAAAAAAATGATATTCGAAATGAATAGCCCATATCTGAATGGATATTCAATATTCATGCCTAGCTGATTTTGTAAACTAACAAAAATGACTATATTAGCTTAACCCACGCAAGTAATAGTTTTCATATTTAATATGTAGGACATTGAATATAATATGTTTTGATTAATAGAAAATATTATGTTTTGATTTTGTATTTATTGATTTGGTTTATTTATAAGTAGATAATAGGATGTATT
Organism: Moricandia moricandioides; assembly: GCA_905132885.1. Classification (NCBI taxonomy): domain Eukaryota; kingdom Viridiplantae; phylum Streptophyta; class Magnoliopsida; order Brassicales; family Brassicaceae; genus Moricandia; species Moricandia moricandioides. The sequence continues at coordinate 1,031,551 of CAJHQQ010000006.1, forward strand.
TTTTATGGAAACAAACATTAATCTAACTGAAAAAGACAAGCATTAAAATAGATAGTTTTATTTAATTCTCACTGGCATAGAAGTGTAAATAACTTTGAAAACTAAGTGTCATTTTTAATGGGTACTTCTGTTTTAATAAGATAGATTAACAAAATTATCACGGTAAATAAATATATAGAAATTTGGAATAAAAAGGAGAAAATAACCTCAAAGATGTAAATCAAATGTATGTACATGGGGGAAAAGTATCTTAATGCTTGCCTCTCCACAATTGAGTCATAAGTGGAGCTATAAAAATGGCGTTTATAGCAAAACACAAACACAAAACGATAATTGGTAAAATCACCTAAAGAGGCACATTTCTACATATAGTTTTTTTTTTAAAACTAACGACCTAACAAAAAAAAATACAATCAGCAATAATGTATACATCAGTTCTACTTCTTCTTTGGTACTTTAGGCCGTGACCTCATACTGGCTCTCCTAGCCACATCCCACGCCTTCTGTGGTGCGTAAACACCTAACTGGGACGCAAAGAAAGATTCATAACCTGGTGAATCAAATGCAAACCCAGTGTGCTTTGAGAGCTCCCGTGGCAATTGGGATATCGCATAGCTTCTCGCTTCTTGAGGTGTGAGCTCGTTCTCTATCTCCAGATGATCCGCCTTGCTTGCATCTGACTCATGCCTATGGATTTCTTGTACGATCTGATAATCATATGGGAAGAACCATCTCTCCACCCTGCATCAGTATAAGTATATACATTCTCTCATGTCATAATCATTAGCAAAACATACTGTGAACGATTTATTTTAGTGAGCTTACACGAGATAACAACACTCATATCATGGTTTTACTTACCCTTGGAAGATGAAATCGCCTAGAAGAGAGACAACGGGAACAAGCAGCAATGTGAAGTAGAAATAGAATGTACTCATCAGGACATATATGACAAAGTAAACATTTTCCTGCAGAGATAATGAGATTTGTTGAGTCATAAACAAACAAACAAACAAAAAAATCACAGAACAAAATATATACTCAACGGAAAGTAGTAGGTTGGTGTTACATTTCTATCACGTGATGTCGTAATCCCGCAGTAGATGAAAGCAAAAACGAGCCAAGCAAGAATGCTCCCACCGACTGTGATATAATGCCATCTTGTAATGGAATTGCTCATCAAAAGAATGCGAACGTTCACAGCAATCACCAGACATGTGAAAACCAGTGTGCTAACATCCCAGAGACCAAATATTTTGCCTGATGAGTTTATAGCACCAAAAGATGAGGTGGTCACGAAGAGATAGCAGACGAGGGACTGATACACAGCAGACGAAGCCCATACTGCTACGACTCTCCATTTGAAAAATGAGTTACGTATTCCCTCTCTATACAGTTCTGGGTATCTCTTCGAAAGGGAGGCACTCACATCCTATCAAGAGCACAGTACAGAAATGAGATTATCAAAACCAAAAAAATTAAAATAATCCTAATGGTTAAGTAATTTAAGATGCGTATGTTTTAAGAGATCGAGAAAAGATAGTACCTTCTCAAACAGCCCAAGGACAATGACAGGAAGAGCAGTGAATAAAACGTTATACAATGACTGGAACCAATCATCGTAGAACCTTTGACCAGAAAATCCAGTTCGAAATGTGAACCAAAACTGAGTCAAAGTGAAGGTAAGATTCTTGTAGAAGAAATACATGACCACCTGCCAAGTAAAAGAGATCATTAGAACACTGGAAAAAAAAAACATGTTATTTCCGCAATCGCAAAGTAAAAGATCATTAGATTCAAAAAGTCATAAATGTTATGTGGCAAAATACAAACTCAACCTTGCAGATTCTAAGATATGACCACCGTCCATGGACAAGAAGCAAATCAGTAAGAAATCTAAACTGAGCGATGGCAAAATCACTAGCCATCACAGCTTGCATTCCCTCCATCCCACTTATTCCTATACCAACATGAGCTGCCTGAATCATGCTAACATCGTTGGCACCATCACCAATACTAAGAGTAATCTTTTTTGCGCCTTTTCTCACCAAGCTTGTCACCTGAAATTAGGTCAAATATACTAAGATTTAGAAGGCGGTTCAAAGAACACAAAGAACCAAATTACAAACTGGACACGATTTAAGTGCCAGAAATTTAGACCCCGAAAATATATGATTACCAACTTCGAAATCAAAGCCCCAAAACAAAATAAGTATATAAGCTCTCTTTAAAGGTCCAACCTGTACGAATTTACTTTGAAATATTCAATTAAACTTACCTGTGCTTTCTGTAATGGAGAAACACGACAGCATACGACTGACGTACAGTTCAAGCTTAGGCTGAGCAGCGTTACACGTAAACTCGGGTCTAATGCATACATTAAACACTTTCCATCAATAACGAGAGCCAACTTTGGTCCAGCTACAGTATTCATATAGAGTTGAGCTTCTTCAAGGCTCTTTCTCAGCTCCTTCTTTACTTCTTCTTTGATAACACGAGCAATTTCAACTTGATCCCCCTAATATAAAAAAAAATTGAATAAAAATAGCTAAAATGATTGTGTTCCACGCAAGACAAGCTAGTCACAGTAAAATAATTACCCTTTCTTCAGCTTCCCTGATTGCATCCGTTTCAGAACTGATGATAAATTGTTTCATGTCATTGTTGATCAAGTTGCATGCTGTAGCATAACAGAATCGAAGAGCAGATATTTAAGTGGCAGGAGAAAAAATATGATCCAAGAGCAAATGTTGTGTCACACCCTACCATAAGCAATATTAATAGCCGTTTCCATTTTGTCCCCTGTTAAAACCCAGATCTTAATTCCAGCTCTTGATAAGGTCTCTATGCAGTTAGGCACCCCTTCCTGAAGTTTGTCTTCTATTGCAGTTGATCCGATGAGGGTAAGATCCTTCTCGATAAGTTCTGCTACCTTCATGGATCAAGACACCTCACATTTATAAGCTATGATAAAACTATTTTATGGCGACTCAAAAACAGTACAGTCAGGATATAATCACTCTCACTACTGAAGGACATAATCATAAAATCATTTTTCATACCAGTCATACAAACAAGTTTGTAGCTCTTGGTTGTTAACCTTTACTATTTTCTTAGAAAATCTTTTATCGGGAGTCATGAGAATGCTGCCTCTAGCATAATAAAACCTAGGTAAGAAATCATGGAATACCTCATCTAACTTCTTCTCACGGTCTCGCAATGCAGATTTGGCCTGGATGAATTTTTCATTCCAACTATTATAGGTTTCAGGGTCTAAATCTCTGTAGGCCAGGCAAAGGGTTCGCAATCCAGAAGATCCAAAATGTTCCAAATGTTCTCTTGTAACTTTCCTAACATCGTCCATACCATCAGCCAATCTCTCAAAGATCACGTTATCTGCACCCTGTGGACAATGTTCCAAGCAATGATCAAAATTTGACACTGACGTACACCGAGAACTAAGGACCTATATAGCTATTACCTTACAGTAGAGTACAAGTCTTCCATCTGGGTAACGACATACAACAGACTGGCGCTTCCTTGTACTGTTATTATGCATTGTGTAAATTTCAATGGTATGAATAAAACACCGCAAAGAGGATATAAACAAATATTTCACTGTCTTATAGACCTGTTGAACTCAAGAACGTTAAGGATCTCATAGGCCACATCTTGAATCTTTCCCATCTTCTCCACATGAGACTCGCGAACATACACCATAGTTGGGGTACGCCTGAAAATACAAGAAACTAGTCTCAAACAAACTAACAGAGACTTGAGAAATAAAACACACCCATAGAAAAAAAATCCAAAATTTGAAACAAGGGGAATCATGGGGCAAATTAACTAGTTGCAAATTTATCTTCTCAGATTGCCAGCGATTTCAACTTGTCTTTGGAAACTGAAATGTAATGAGAATTACCTGTAAAAGAAGAACCCAAAATTCTTGGCGGCAGTAACTAGGGCAGCTTCATCTGGAGATGCAGCTTGATATACGATCTTCTCAGGGGACTCATCACCTTCAGGAAGGACTGTATGACAGATGGCTAGGCATCTAAATAGTTCCTACAAATATCAAAAGTATAATGTCTTATAGTTAAATAAGCATCTGCATGTTAGCATGCCAAGATATAGACGCAGTAGAAATCTGGAACCCAAAATAAGGAACTCTAGACTACAAAAATGTTGTTATATAGATGCTTTAATCAGAACCATTCTGTAGTTTTTAGTACAAGGCTCCCAGAACAAAGACCTAGAATACAGGCAGTGGTTGAACGTTGAAGCCAAACGAACACACTTTTCGAGTTATTACCTTACAATTTCACATCTCAACACCTATCAAATACACAATTAAGCAAAATAACATTATCACCTTAAAAGTTCACACTAACACCTATCGTAACGTTTCCATGAGGTAAGCAAGAAATCATGTTCTAGATTATCCCTATAACCCCATCATCTCTTAACTATTACAATCTTACACATAGTGAGAAAATTCTCTAAGAAATATAAGGCACCTTGCAAAGATCAGGATCAGGCTCATTTCGCCAAGCTCCCCGCATTAGCCTTGGATCATCAAAATTAAATCCCTTTTCTCTTATTGCACCAGTCGACCTTTCTTCCTGAGTATATTCGTAGAGATAAAAATTAGACATGCTTCCATTTCACCAAAATGCACTAGGTAACTTTCCCATCTGAAAAGAAATAATACCTCGTGCACTTTTAGGCCATTACGCTGAGCGATTCCTCTTTCTATTTCAGTGACACCACATCCATAACTTATTCCTCCAATTGAACATTTAAAGAACTCCATCAAATTTCTTGTCAGCGTTCCAGTTTTATCAGAAAATATGTATTCCACCTGAAAGATACCATAGTAAATGTAACAGCAGTGAGAAGAGTATCAAAGTATAAATTTAAATAATATTCTAGAGACGGTTCAAATACAAGCAACAAAACGTATATATATATCATACAAGCAACAAATTTCCGAAAGGATCAGTAGTAGCAATATGCGACATGGACTGGTAGCTACCTGTCCAAGCTCCTCGTTTAGATTGGAAGTCCTGGCCGAGGCAGGGGTATTTGTTTCAGCATGATACATATTGAGATCTCGGTTGATAAACTGAGTCGACTGGATAAACTTGATCATCTGGGTTTTCATGTCAGGAGAGTAGATAGAAAGCTATCAGAATGCCAGTAATTGTAATGCGGATAGCTAAAACAGGATACTAGGTACAACGTACCTCTATGGAAACATAAAGGGAGATTGGTATAATTGATGAGAACAGAGTGATTAGAGTGAAAAAGGTGAAAAACCCTATCTGTGGCAGCAAATAGAAGCAATATGGTTAAAACCAGCAAACCAGAAATAGACAGAATCAACTTCCACTACACAAGCTATTTACCGCGAGTCTGTTACGGTATTCCCAATCTAACTTCTGAAGACCTAAGTATAGGTCCTCACGATCCGTCACAATTGAACTGCAAAATTAAAAAATAGATAACTGTATCGCAACAAGACTTGGTTCAACAATCGAAACAGGACGTGATAATCACAAGATCGACGAGAAACCATACCAGCCTATAGCTCCAATTAGACACATTGTGATAAGGACACAAAATATTGTAATAATGAGTTTGTCAAGCTTCTTTTCCAGAGTACTTCTTTTGGAAGGAGGATTCATCGCATTCATCATCACCTAAATAGTTTGAATTCATCATATAATAACATCAGGCTGTATGCGTAGCAACTATACAATCCAGTAAAACCAGAGTAAGTCCTTGCAATCTTCTTTTATTTTGAATATGATTTAGAATACATGAACCCTGTAAGCCAGAAACATATGTTTGAAAGCTGGTTTCTCATAAAAGACGCTTCAGAACAGCTTACCTTCGTCTCATGGCCAGTAAAAACAACAGCTCCAACTATGTATTCTGTGTTTCTAAGACTGCATCCCTGAAAATGTAGATTACACAAGTCTCAGAATATTATTAAATTTAAGGTATAAAGCTCTGCACTAGATGCATGGAAATCTATTCACTAAAATTTTTAAGGCCAATAAGAAATCAAGAAAAAAAAACATGCATGACCAAATCATAAAATTGCAAAAATAACGCACAAAAGAAGCCAATGGCAGAAACAGTCAATCATACACGCAATAAAAGCTGGTCGGGAGAGAGAGGTAACGTCTGCTTTTGTACTACAAGATTGCCAGTGTAAGTGTACAGAGAATTATTCGGTTGCTCACACTGAATTTCACCTGCATTGCAAAAGACACAGATGATGGAGAAAGTGAAGACATGTGTAAAACAGTTGCAACACAATCATACTGAGATGAAAAAGGGAAAAAGCGAAAATGAAGGATAGTCGGAGCAATAAACAAATTATGTCTACATATTATATAATTAGAGAAGAAAATGGATAAGAGACAAGAACATGTAGCATCAGAGTCAGAAATGAGCTATAAAAACTCTTCCGCAAAACAATAATAGGAAAATTCTACCAGACACACACTACAGAAATGAAAAAAAACGGGCTGCTATATAAGACTTTTCTGCCACTAGTTCTGGTGATGTTTCGATCCGTACATCAGGATATGATATAAGAAAAAGCAACACGTTGGCAGGGTAACTACAAAAGAGTAACCTGGCGGTCCTGACCCAGGTGAACCTTTCTCAGACAGTTCTATTTATTAGCTTTTTAGCGAGAAGGTAATCCAATGTGTGATAATAAAATTAACAAGTGGCTCTACAACCAATACCAAATCGCCTGAACCCACTAACCTTATTAGCAAACTAGTTCGTAGAGAATTACGTAGAAGACGTCACTTCATCTCTGTCTACGAAAAAAATCTTGCATGAATCCAACAAAGCAATAGACTAACCTTTAAATTCAGAAGCTTTCTCTGGTACCAAGTAATCCCATGTCCTTTCAAGGGCCTTTCTTATTTTTAAATTTGTTTCTCCATCCAGATTTGCAGTCTGCACTCACAATAAATACGCAATTGAACGGCACACTAGGTAAGCGAAGATCTTAAATACCAGCTTTTGTCCTCAAAAATAAAAAGCAATATATTTCTTGAAAGTGGAAGTCAAAGAAGAAGCACCTCAACATAGCAGATACCATCAGGATTAGTGCTGGACAGGAAAAGAATATCGGCTGGAAAAAACGCATCTTGTTTTATCTGCAAAATCAAGAATCTTATTTAACAATTATGGATCTTAATTCAAAGATAACAAGATTATCGAATCAAAATAAATTAGAACCCTAAAATTTTAGTCAATACAAAAAAATTCCTAAACACAGTCCTTTGCCAGAGGTCAACAAAGCTGATGTTTGATAAATATTAACTCTTTTATAAAGGAGAGAAAAACAATAATACACAATTAAACTGTATGTCAGAGAGGAAAGCAGCACAATGATACACATAAATCACCAAAGGTAACTGAACCCTACCAGAATAACTATAATGCAGGCAGTACAAACAATTAAATATGTGTGCCAACAACCTACTGCAACACACAGTAATAAATAAAACAAGTAACCGAAGAGAAATTCATCCAATCATGAGAGAATAATGATTAACCTTGACAATATCTCCAACTTGCAACTTTCGCCAAGGAATAGGTACCCACTGTTGGTCTTGTAAGATCTCCACTGTGCTATTGTTTATGGACATATCATTTTGAAACCGTTTCTGCGCCAAATTATCCATCGAAGGATTAGAAGTTGAGACACAGGTGGGTCTTGAGACTAGCTTGAACAGAGTATTTTAGCGCTGAAATGATTCTACTCTAAAGCAAGGAGAAAGGAAACATTTCTGCAATTAAAAAAAAAAAAAAAGAACAAACGAGTAACCCTTACCCAGTCTTCGAAAGCCTCTTTAATAAGAGAGACGAGTAGCACCATTGACAACGGAGCTACATTGGTTATTGGACTCACAGGGCTGCAGGACAAACAATCTATCTAGTTAATAACAGCATAGATCATGCACGATTAATCCTTAAAGTTTCATCCAACAAAAACAAGAGAATTCTAAGGATAGAATATGAAATCAACACGAGGCAACTTAGAAAAACGTCAAAGTTAGACAATTTCCCAATGGAGAAAAAACGTACCTTATAGGTGTCATTGATAGACACGAGATTCCAAGAAAGTATATGTTTGCTATGCGCCTAAACTGTCAGGGAACACAATACAACTAAGATCACAACACATAATAAAAAAAATTCCTTGTGGAAATGACAGGCAAAGAAGGTCAAAGTGTTGGCATGTTCATCATCTGTCACTTCATTTACAATTCTGATCCTAATTACATAGGTCAATTCACACAAGTCTTGATAAATAAACTAAAAAAAATATCCATGACAATTCCACCGGAGAGCACAGTGCTCGGATGGTCCTAAATACATGGTGGAACTAAGTTCACAACCATTGGATCCAAGTAAGAAAGACAAACCATGTGTATATATACCTGTTCAAAGAGACCCTTGGGCAGAAAGGTGAAAACATTATACTTTGTCGTCGAAATCGAGTTACTCTGAAACAACACATTCGTTAGAATAACCAAACACACACAAATTGACTTCAAGCATAAACTAAAAAGAAAAATAAAAATAAATGAGATGGATCAATCGAAGAAAGCAACACAAATTCAAATGCGCATATCTCGTAATCGATTACGGAAAAAAAAAAAACTACCTTGAAGCGGACGGGCATATTGGAATCTCGATCATTGCAGTAGATGGTACGATAAGACGGAGCCTGAGGCTGAATATGACCCAACGTGACCGTTCGAGACGGCGTCCGGCGATGACTAGCCGACGAATCGACGCTTAAATTACCCGATCGAACCATTCCGATCCAACAGGTCGAATATTCGAGTATTGACTATGTATGAGATTATTCGTCTCGTTGATTGATCCGATGAGGCTCGAGGGAAGAGATCTGTTGTAGAAAAAGAGAGGACCAAACCAACGACCAGCCCCTCTCTCTTTTTTGTTTGAAGAGTAATGCTTCTTCGTCGTGCTGCTTCTTCGGGTTGAAATTAAATAATTAATTAACTTTTTATTTCTTTCAAGTTTTGCATTTCGATACGTATTGCTTTTTCGGGTTATTCTACAAAAATCCATTCGCGTTAATTCAAGGCAAAAGGCTCCGCGTTGAAATATTTTCTCACGCGCCTTTACATTGCGTGCTATTCAAATATACAGCTGAGCGACCCATTCAAATATTCAGCCGAGAGACCCACTTTGTTGGTAGTAAAAAAAAAAATTACATGTTAAAACACTTTTTTTTTATCTCTTACACTAGATAAGGACACGTGCAGTGCACGGATTTTATTTAATATTTTAATTTTACATAAGTATAGAAAAGAATGAAAATATATATATATTGCATTAGTTCCTGGAATTTTTAGTATTAGTGTAATATATTGGCGTAACACTTATTTTAGTATTAATAATCTATCTTTTTGGTATAGAATTGGTATAAATTATCTATATTTTATATTGTTTAAAGCAAATTACAAACAACACAGTTCAAAATATTATTCTTAGTCAACTAAAAATCAAATATATTTTTAAATAAACATCAAATTTGTTTACTTTAGCATCGATAATACAACTTTAACATCTCTTATATATATCATATATATTGAAAATTTATTGCTATACAATATTTTGTAAAATACTATTGTCGTTATACTTTGTGACTGACTAATTTAAGAATTGAAGTCCTTTAGTTATAGTGATTTTTGATAGAACGACGTATAATTGTCCATGAGAGAAAACGGACTTAGCAAATATATACCAACTTTGTTTAAAAATTTATTTTTACTCTTGTTAATGTCACTGCATAACAAACTCATATAAAGAATTGACGTCTTTTTAGTTTGAAAGGTCATCTTGCTATATTGGTGAGATTTGTTATAGTAATAAGAACTCACTGTTCCACCTAAGTTTCGGTTTAAATTTCTACTTCAATAGTTTTATTTTCTAATTGTGTTATTAGTAACCTTGTTCCATTGCAAAGTCTTTTTTGTTGATTTAAATTCCTAAATGGCATGACAGAATGCATATTTAAATAAAGTTTGTAATTTGGAATCGTTGAAAATTTCAACGTATTAAAAGAAAAATTTATAAGATATAGAATACGCTCATTTACCACTTCTTCCTTGCAACGTATTTAAAAAAATCTATGAGATATTGAATATGCTATTTGCCACTTCTTCCTTGCAAGATGTGAAAGAACATGAAAAAACTCACCTAATATTTTTCTTTTAACTCTTGTTATTTTTTTTTTGCCGTCATCTTTTAACTCTTGTTATGTCTGGTGAAAAAATATGAGAAGTGACAAATTAAAAGAAAGCTTAATCATATATATATTGATATTAATAGTTGTAGTTCCTTTTGGTTTATGATTTTCAGAAATTTAACTTTTTAAATTGTAAAGTTGATTATTCATAAATAAAAAACTACTATTAAACACTCTTTTACAGTTTTCTTAATGTTTAAGGTTTTAGAAAAAGACAATTCTTATCAACTATTTTTAACAATTATCTTTTCTTTAGATTTTAGAAAAAAAAAATAATATTAAATCAATTATTTATAAATCTTTCGTTTGTTTGGTTTAGGATTTGTAACAAAGGAACAATTAAACACTCTTTACTTTTTTTTTACTGTTAAATAACTTTTTTCAAAATTAGTTTTTATTATCTTAAATATTTTTATTAGGATTTCTAAAAAGGAAAATTACATTAAACACTCTTTACTTTTTTTACTATTAAACCATTTTAAAATTAATGGTTTTCAAAATTCATTTTTTACCATCTTAGTATATAAATTGTTTATCATGAGATATTTTAATACATGTAACAATATTAAAAGAAAAATTAAAATCAAATATTTTTTTTGCAAATATCTTTTTTTTTAAGATTTGTAAAAAAAATTTCAGTTAAACACTCTTTACTTCTTTATATAGGTAAATAATTTTAAAAATTGTGTTTTAAAAAAATATTATCTTATTTTTTTTGTTTAGGATTTGTTAAACGGAAAACTACAATTGACGTCTTTATGTTTTTTTACTGTTAAACAATTTTGAAATTATTTTTTCAAAATTCGTATTTACTATCTTAATATATATATATATATATATATATTTTTTTTTAATCATGGGATATTTAATACATGTCACAATATTATAAAGAAAATGAGTATTACATAATTTTTTGTTTAGGATTTTTAAAATAGAAAATTACAACTAAATAATATCTATATTTGGTTTTTAACAAAACTCGTTTTTACTATTATCTAAATATATTTTTAATCATGTCACAATATTATTAAGAAAATTACTATTAAATAACTTTTGTGTTTATTTTTTTTTTTAATTTTAAAATGGAAAATTACTACTAAATAATATTTATATTTGGTTTAAAAAAACTCGTTTTTACTATTATCTAAATATATTTTTAATCATGAAATAGTTTAGCACATGTCACAATCTCAAATATATTTGACATGTGTCACAATCGTGTTAATTAGTAACTTTCAAGAACCAAGCTTTATATAACAAGATATTACAAGCTCAGCTTTTAATCCTAACACATTTTTAGGCAGATCTATCAAATAGATTTTTTTGATTTTTTTGTCACAAAAATAGACATTGAGAAAAAAAAAGAACCAAAATAGACATTTTTATTTGAAAATTTTAATTTTAAACCTCACTTCCAAAACTCTACACTATAACTCTAAACCGTAAGTTTAAATTAGTTAACCCAATTTGTATAAATGTATGTTTACACCTTTTAATAAAGTTTATTTTAATCATTTTTATCATTAGTGCTATTTTGAAGACAAAAACTTTTTAGATCTATTTTGGTCACTATCTCCATTTTTTTTTGTTTTTGCACAGTTTTGACATGCAGAGTGTGACTGAAAATCACATATAGCGTTAATATTCTCACTCAAAACGTGTTACTCTAGTTTCAACTAATAAATTTACATGTTATATGGACAAATTCTTTTAGAGTGATTTACAATAGAGCGATTAACAGTTTAGGTCACTCTTATGTTTCCAATATCCCAACTTGGCACATTGAGGAAGTTTTTCTCTAACAACCACCGAGTTGTCTCTAAAATTTTAGAAAATTTGGTTATTTTCGTAAATAAACAGATGACATGATAATTTTCATTGACCAATTTTTTTCTGAATGTTAAATTATGAGTGAAACACCTTAACACTTAACATGAGCAGTATTACAAAAGTCAATACTTTACGTATTTTTTTCGAAGTGAATTCCATAATCATTAATTTTTACAGTAAAATCTGTCGAATTTTCCCTATATAAGAACTTGTATTTTGATCACTTCATGTTGTCCCTTCTGACACAATAAACCTCATTCTCTTCTTCTTTGGTATGCATCTTGTTTGTTTCTTCTTTATATATACGTAACTTTTTTACATCATAATATATATGATAACTATATATATATATATATATATATATATATATATAAACTTAACAAAGAACAAAATGATATAATCTAATATAATTATAACAGGTTATCATCACGATTATTAAAATTTTGATTATAGTGTTCGGAGTGGGCCTCCATTTTTATTTGTTACGTTTATGATTATCGAAGTGCAGCACTGCCGCCTCCAATATTATTATTAATTTTATGATGGCTGCTTAAGGCACCATAATGAAACAAAGTAGAAAGTTTTTCAAACCTCGAAGGAAATTCTGAAGAATTAAACCATGAGGGTGATGATAATGATTCTGAAAAAATATCATGAGATTTCTATAAATTACATTCATAATAGAAAAATATGGAATCAAAACAAAGTGAATGGTGATGATGTTTTCTCGTACTTTGTTTCAAAGGAAATAAGTGAAGAGCAAGATGATCCAGAATCAAAGTCTGTTTCAGAATGTCAAAAGAGTCACGACTGGATAAAATGGAAAGATGCAATACAAGTTGAACTTGATTCGCTTAACAAACAAGAAGTATTTGGACATATTATAATCACACGTGAAGCGGTGAAACCAGTTGGGTACAAATGGATGGGTTTTTGTTCGGAAACGAAATGAGAAAAATGAAATAATGAGATACAAGGCTCGTCTTGTAGCTCAAGGATTTTCTCAAAGACATGGGATCGATTATGAAGAAACATATTCTCTTGTTATGGATGCAATCACATTTAGATTTTTGATGAGTCTAGGGACCAATCAAAACCTAGAGATGCGTTTAATGGATGTTGTTACTGCATATTTATATGGATCCTTGGACACTGATATTTAAAATGCTAGAACCATTAAGTTCTAAACCTAAAGAACTATGTGCAATAAAATTGCAAAGATCATTATATGGTTTAAAACAATCAGAACGCATGTGGTATAATCGCCTCAGTGAGCACTTAATTAAAGAAGGGTATGTAAACAATCATATATGCCCGTGTGTTTTCATCAAGAAAATGTCACATAGATTTGTAATTATTGCCGTATATGTTGATGATTTAAATATTATCGGAACTCAAGAAGAAATACAAAAGGCATCCGATTATTTAAAAGGAGAATTTGAGATGAAGGATCTCGGACATACAAAGTATTGTCTTGGCCTACAAATTGAGCATTCCCATAGGGGTATATTTGTACACCAATCTACATATATGAAAAGAGTGTTGAAACGATTCAATATGGACAAAGCAACTCCACTTAGTACTCCTATGGTCGTGAGATCACTTAATGTCGAAAATGATTCATTTCGACCGCATGAGGAAAATGAAGATATACTTGGCCCTGAAGTGCCATATTTGAGTGCAATAGGAGAACTTATGTATCTTGCAAACTGTACTCGACCAGATATTTCATTTTCAGTTAATCTTTTGGCAAGATTCAGCTCATCTCCTACACAAAGACATTGGAGTGGGATAAAACATATCTTTCGATATATTCAAGGAACAATTGACTTAGGATTATTTTATCCTAGCAACTCAAACGGAGAAATAGTTGGCTTTGCAGATGCAGGATATTTATCTGATCCCCATAAAGCTCGATCACAAACATGGTATGTCTTAACAGTTGGAGGAACTGCTATATCATGGTGATCCCAGAAATATCCCAGAAACAAACACTTGTAGCTACTTCCTCGAACCATTCTGAAATAATTGCTCTCCATGAAGCAAGTAGGGAATGTGTTTGGATCAGATCAATAAGTCAACACATCCTATCAAGTACTGGGATCAACATCAACTCAAAACCGACCATCATATATGAAGACAATGCAGCCTGTGTCGCTCAAACAAAGGAAGAATACATCAAAGTGACCGAACCAAACATATTCCACCAAATTTATTCTCATATACCCAAGAACTCGAGAAGAATAAATAAATTGAAGTGAGATATGTTAGATCTTGTGACAATGCTGCAGATCTCTTTACGAAGTCACAACCCACTACGACATTCAGAAAACATGTTTACAACATCGGAATGCGTCATCAATAAGACTTGTAATGTCCGTCTATTCAAGGGGGAGCTTAAATATAAATATTAATGATAATGGCCTTCAAGGGGGAGTGTTACAAAAGTCAATACTTTACTTATTGTCTTCGAAGTGGATCTCATAATCATTAATTTTTACAGATTTTATTTTGATCACTTCATTTTGCCCCTTCTGACACAATAAACCTCATTCTCTTCTTCTTTGGTATGCATCTTGTTTGTTTCTTCTTTATATATACATAACTTTGTTACATCATAATATATACATAACTTTGTTACATCATAATATATATGATAACTATATATATATATATATATATTTAACAAAGAACAAAATGATATAATCTAATATAATTATAATAAGCAGCACCTTTTTCACATCAACTACTTTGTTTACTTTCACTGAAAAATCACTCTATAAAAGAAACGGTTCATGATGACAAATAAAGTTTCAATCTACGACAACAATGAATAGTTAACAGAAGTGTCGGCCCAGAGGAAACATGACTGCAAAGATAAAGTTCAAGGTATGTAAATGTTGTGACTTATTTCCCATTTAGGTTGTTTACAAAAATCCCTTCAAGCTTTTTAGTT
The DNA here is from genome assembly GCA_905132885.1 of Moricandia moricandioides. Classification (NCBI taxonomy): domain Eukaryota; kingdom Viridiplantae; phylum Streptophyta; class Magnoliopsida; order Brassicales; family Brassicaceae; genus Moricandia; species Moricandia moricandioides. The sequence continues at coordinate 1,046,655 of CAJHQQ010000006.1, forward strand.
TGACTTGGTTCTCTTCATTTTTACCATGTTCCAAGTCACCCAAGCGAGTCAACCAAAGATTCTTCTATTCTAGGGAATTGTATAGTTCTCTCTTTCCCATCTCTATTTCCCACGTTTCTAATCATTCTTTTGTTGATCTTGAACTGAGTGTGTGCACATTTTATAACACGAGTTGAATCACTTGTGTTTATGCTTGATGATTTCTGATAATTTGGCTTTCCTCTTAGAATATTGTAAGAAGAAGAATGGAGTGACAGAGTGATAAGAAGAAAGGAGAAGGAAGTAACCGAGAAAGGTGGCTAAGTAACAAGACAAAGAAGCTGGAACCAAGACCTATGAGTCAACTAGAGGCTTTCTATCCCTTAGTTAATATCTTTATTTTCACTAGACTAAACTATGTCGTTTAAGTATGTTAAAAAGTGTATTTAATGCAACCCGAAATATTAGCTTATGAAAGGAATACACATTATCTTATCTTACTCTTGCCTATGTTCTACATCTCACTCACTTTTGTCTTCTTTCTTCCCTTAAGCCTTCATTTATATTCTCAGATATGTAACATGCTTATCACTGTTATCAGAGGTCAGTATAACAACTCGAGAAAGCGCTATAGCTCCAGACACGGCTGAAAGTCCGAGTCTTGGAACAGATGTACTCGAAAGATTCAACAAGATGGAAAAGGATCAAGCTTGGGTTCATGAATCCTTAAGACATCTACTCAGAGCTCAAATGAATGATTTTACTCAGGTTGGATTCAACCCACCCGTTGCTACACCCATAACCACAAGTCAAATTCAAGCTCAATGAGGTCTATTTACGCTCTTAGAAGCTAGAGAGAAGGGAGATGGTATCTTACCTTCACCACAGGTGGCGATTCCCTTAACTTAGATCGAAACCCTACCTCACTCAACCTCAGAATCCCTAGTGAAGGTACTTGAACTTCCACTCTATGAAGGACAAAATCCAGAGGAGTGGATTTACAGGTTGGAGAGATGTTATGTGGCGAATAAGACTCCTGAAAAAGAAAAGACGAGTCAAGCTATAGAATGTTTGACAGGAAGTTCAGTTATGTGGTTGAGGTTTGTGAAGGATAGAGATGCTGTGAAGGAATGTATGTATCTCAAGGATAAGTTTAAACAAAGGTTCGGGCCAAGCAGAGGTGGCAAGTGATTCATACAATTAGAAGTAAACTGAGGCATATATAAGACAAATGATTCTCTATCAAACAACCTAAGTTTCTTATCCCTTCTATCTTAACTTTACATTGGATATAATTACATTCCTTGAGGCATGCTTGACATCACTTACCATCTTCATATCACTAATCATATGTTGACTAGCTCATGAATCTATAATGATAGGTTTAGAGTTTGTACCCGCCTTCTTAGATGAGATGATGACCTTTGCATCCCTAATGAAGTTATTCAAATCAGTCATGGTCATCAGTTCTCATAGCACCATCTGCACTTCTCCACAATCTTTCTTTATTTGAGTCACTATTAAAGGCAGAATACATGGTTTTCCTTCAAATGTCGAATGCTTAATTTGCTTGAACTCTTTGAAGTTGTCATATACATTCCTAAGTGTATTCCACAACTCTTTGGAAGTTTCACAATATGAGTAAGCTTCCAAGATTGATATCTCAAGGCTGTTTTGAATGATTGATAAGACCATGAGATCCTCCTGACCTTAACTCCTAATCGCCAGCCAACATCACTTCATTATCATCCTCTCCTAGGATGGTTTTCTTTGGAGACTCACCATCACTCAGTGGCTCCATAAACCCCTTCCTTCAAGGGCTGACTTCATCATTTTTGATCAGAGAAGATAATTACTACCCTTCAATGTTAATGGAATGGTCACCATTTTTGAATCCTCCATCTTTTCCAACTATAGACCACACTAGATAATAAAGTGAACTTAAGAGAAAAATTGAAAAATCAGAAAGATTTTGCGGAAATAACTAACAGAGAATTAGTTCTCAAGAGCTAAGATGCTTTGATACATGTGAGTTCCGATAAAATTAAAAGAGTTTAAATGAAGAATATGAAGAACTTGCAAAAACAAAAACAAAAAAGAGACGGAGATTTCAACAGAGAGAATAAGAGAATGAGGAATAATGATTTTTTTTTATTATTAAAATAATGGCTACAAAATTATTAGTATGTTTATCTTTTTAGGCCAACCAACACAAACGAAATTATTGTACACGAAGTTACTATTCACCGAATTACTTTTTACCTTAGGTCCCTTACTTTTTTCTCTTTTCATTTATCACTTCATGTCAGCAGATGAAGCTGTTGATACTTTGGTCAGTGAGCTTCTCGAGTGAGAAGGTTTTCAGGGGTCTCTGGCATGAACAACTCATACGTGTACCTGTGTTGATTCAAAAAGAGGTGTGGGACATATGTAGTTTTTCTAATTACTGTTCTCTTTTATACTTTCTTGTGTCGTGTTTTCAACCGACTAGGCTCTGAGATTCTTTGTCTAAAACTTCGTTGACACTGAATGACTTCAAACTACGACCATATCTTACTTTTTCAAGACTTTTGTGACACAACTTTTCAAAACATTACTTGTGGAATTAAAAAAGTTTTGAGGGAGCTCCTGAATCAATAATCTGAATCTTCGTGAGCAAGTTACTTTACAGTACCACCCATAAGAGCCTCATACATCAATTTGGATTGAATAAGAATTAAAAAGTCATATGTCTCATTACATTTCAATACGACAAACTAAGGTGTGTACCTCCTCTTATACAATAAGTATCAATATCTCATACAAACAAAACAAAACACAGAACAAAAAAAATAAATAAGAGAATCATACTTTCAAAACAGAACCAGCTGAGATTTTGCGTTTTCTTTCTAAAGATATGGAGGAGGGCTCTTGTAGCAATGGTCTCACATCCATTGAATCCATCTCTCCTTTCGACATGTCACAGAAGAATCCTTTGTGAACTTGTTTGAGGAATCTCAAAACACATGCCAATGCCCCATTCTCCTCACTCTCATCTATCTTCTTCTTATTACAATCTGAAGATGAGTAGTGTCTGAAATACTCGTACTTTGCTATCTGCAGCAAGTTCTTCTTGTGATGAGGCCAAACACTACGAGTATCATCCACAATGACAATCCCACGCTCATCAGCCAACACAAGATCAAGAGTCTTGTTCACACCAGGACTCTCTCTTCTGCTTATAACTCGATCCCCAAAATAAATCTTGTCCGGATCGATTAGCTCCAACACGAGTCGAGCGTAATCGCAACCACCCTTTGTGTAAACGGACATAGAGAACATCTCGCTGGCTTCTTTCAGAAACTGGTGGACGAAAGGTCTAAGTTTTATCAACAAAGACCCACTGCAAAACATCCATAGATCATTCCTTGAGACAGCTTCATCTGTGAGATACTTGTCAGATTCGGAAAGCTGTTTAGTTCTAATGGTGTGGACAAGCGTGTGGTCCAAGTCAAGGACTAAGTTAAGCTTTTTGTCCTCGACCCACAAGGTTTTCGAGTTAACGTGTTTTGTAATGGCTAAGGCTTCGTGGCTGGCCATAAGTTGTATCACCTTTGATTCACTGATTCTGTTACGAGACTGCATGATCGCTGCATCGATTTTCCGTCTTTTGGGTTTCGGTAACAGAGGATCCAGAACAGGGTTTTCAACTAGAGACATGGGTTTTCTGAATCTATTTTCAACTAAAGACATCGTTCTACTCTAGTATTTGAGAAAGGAAAAAAAAAGAAAAAATCTCAATCAAAGAAACACTATGAAGTCGAGTGAATGCAGAGAAAAGAAATTGATATTTGTTGAAGAGGAGAGGGAAGACCCGTTTATATAGAGAGTATCGAAAAAGGAAACTTCCTTTTTTTTTTTTGAAGATCCGTTCCCTAAACGCGTCAAGTTGTGAAATGACCATTATAACCTCGTTACTTGGTAAGTCATTGACGGCGTGTTCATCTTTCTCCTCTCGAACAATATAGCACTCGCTGGAGTCGAGAGAAACTATACACACCATTCATTCTCCATGGTTTCCGTGTCTCTGGGGGACTCTACTGATTCTCTGTGGTTTGCGTTCACGACGAGGTATCGGCGTTCATCATTCGGATCTACTTCCAATTTTGAAAGAAGTAATTGAGATATTATTTCAAGAAGGTTTGATTAATAGGTGAAGCTACAGTTTCCATATTTTCAATTCTTACTACCTTTTAGATCTGTTTGGTATGTAATCTCATGAGTCATGATGTTTGCCTTTACTCTCTTTGCCATGCATCACTTCATATGTTCAATTCTTGCTACTTAATTTTGAAGTATTTTCTTTTAGAGTTTGTTTGCAACAGAGACATTTAGTATTGGATTGAACACGCAGGCAAAGACGGTTGTGTTCACAAATGTACGCAAGTTTGATGGAGACAAGTTCAGGTGGCTATCTAGTGGTGAGTAAATTCAGATGAGTGGTCGTGCTGAACGTGGAGATATTGACTAACGAGGTGTCTGCATGCTTATGGTTGATGAGAAGATGGAACCTGATGTTGCTAAATCAATGCTGAATGGAAATGCTGATTTGAACAGGTACATTGTTAGTATCGGATACTTATATACTATATCGAGTGTAGAAAATGATCACTATTTTTGCTTTTTAGACTTCTTGACAGACTAAGTGGCTTCTGTGTTTATAATGTTTATGTGGCTTATCCTCCTCGGATGCTACTTTGATGATTTGATTCTATTATTCTTTATCATCATGGACAGATGAAGAGTTTAAGCAGTGCAATTATGAATATGCCTAAAGATTATTTACAATTAGAAGCTCGAGAGAATGCTCTGAAGAAGGTTTCTGAATTACTCTAGACATCCCTCATGGAATACCCCTAGATCCTGAAGTTGATATGAAGGGTATATTGTTTTGACTCTAGCACTCTTCTGTTTTTCTTTTGTCGTTAGAGATGAATACAAGCCTTTACCCCCCATTGGATTCGGAGCAGCTCTTAAAAAGAGTCAGTTTGTCGGCTGGAGGCTCTTGAAAACCTATTTCAAAACACACAAAATTGCAAAATATCCTCTGATAGTGCAGAAGCTGAAATTTCTACACATGAAGTAAGAGCTAACGGCCAAGATCAAATCACTTAAGAAAACTGTCCGAGATCCTTAACTGCATTGGCGTTTAAAGATGATCTTAAGGCAAGAAAGCATGTTCTACGAAGGCTACGGTAAGTATTTGCTAAATTTATGTCATTTTACTTTCTAAATATTCGTATGAAACCAACTCAGTTTTATACATCAGCCACATGGCCCACACCTTCTAACTGTGATAATTGTATATATTAAACTTCTTTTTTATTAATATGCTGTTTTAACGTAGATACATCACAAGCAAGAACGTTGTGGAGTTGAAGGGGAAAGTTACATGTGAAATCAGTAGTGCAGAAGAATTGACATTAACAGAGCTAATGTTCAGTGGTGTCTTCAAAGAAGCAAAGGTGGAGGAGATGGTTTCTCTCCTCTCTTGCTTTGTGTGGCTCTGATGCAGCTAAACCCAGAGAGGAAGTTGACTTGCAATTCATACAGTTACAAGACACAGCAAGCGTGTAGCTGAACTTCAGCTTGACTGCAAGGAATTCACTAACACTCTTTTCCCTTGCTCATCCAAGAAAACCTGACCATTTGAAGAGTTGGGTCCTTTGTGACAGGTCGATATCGACGCAGAGAGTTTTGTGCATTCGTTCAGACCCGATATAATGGAGGCAGTGTATGCGTGGGCAAAACGCTCCAAGTTTTACGAGATCATGGAGATTGCTCGGGTTTTCGAAGGGAGCTTGATCAGAGCGATAAGGACAATGGAGGAAGTTTTACAACAGCTCATCTTAGCTGCAAAATCCATAGGTGAAACACAGCTTGAGGCTAAACTAGAAGAAGCTGTTTCCAAGATCAAGAGAGACATTGTGTTCGCAGCATCTCTCTACTTGTGATCCTATTTTGCTTATTTATGGCAAAACATTATTTACACCAAAGAAGCGAAGAGTTTTGTTTGTACCGTCGTTCATTTTTATAATGTATGCTAAGAACTATACAAATGAAAATAAACTTTTTAATTTCATATATTTTTATTGACCATGCCCATTGGTTTGAGAACAAGAAAACGCTTACATCTAAGTTATTTCATAAGACCTGCGAAGATGGTAAACAGGAGTGCTATACACAGACATCTCATTTCTCAACTGTCTTTTATGCTTCTGCTTTCATTTTCCCTGCGAGGCAAATGCGTTGAAACAGTAGTGACATCTCATCTTGATCCGGCCATCGATGATGACCTGCCCTCTGTGTTCCCATTATCGTCTGCATCAGTTTTTGGCTGCATCCTTAAATTGACTGTGAGTTTGTTCTTGGGTGAAAGTTTCTTCACTTCCTCGGGTGTGTAAATAAATATCTTTCTCACCATCCCACAGAACTCACTGCATCACAAATCAGAGACCAAAAGGGTTATCATTAACAAAAAGTAGATTCTGCTCTATACTTGTGAACAATGCTGTGTGTTTCTTGCACATATGCAAAGCTCTCATAGACAAACACAACAAAAGATTGAGTTTTTAGACCATAAAGGCACTTACTTCCATGGATCATCACCAACCATCATCATGTCATCTTCATCATCGGTGTAAACAACTTGCCATTTTTTGGTAGATTCTAAGAGTTCACCCTTGATGTCGAACATCTCTTCCAGCTTCTTGAAAAGATCCTCGTAACACTCTGACCTTGTCAAGTCAACAGCTCTGCCTACTGCACTGCCTTGCATGTGTACCTAAATCAAATTGCCAATTTAAGATAACTTTTGAAGTTGTAACCCCAAAAAATTGATACAGCGAACAATCCAAGAAGCTAGTAATCACCTTTGTGCAGCTACGTATCTGTCTGCTTTGCGATTCTTGCGGAGACCTCAGAGACGAAGGAAGATTAGCTTGGCTGATATTTAACGACTCAGATTGCTGACCGGAGTCAAACTCATTGGATGGGGGTTGATCTACAGTGGCAGCACCGGACACAGATGCAGCAGAGAAACATTCGTCCACATTCATATTTTCAACTAGCTCAAACCCAAAAAGCCTGCAGACATTTCCATTAGTTTGCTTCTTTTCAATAGGAGACTTGTTGTTAAGCGCTGAAGCAAAGGATTCAGCTGCACCATCTGCATGAGTGGGCCAAAAGGCTGATCCAATGGATACTCCACATGATTTGTTCCCACCATGACCAAACACAGCAGTCTTAGCAGGAGGAGAGAATAATGGTACAGAGGAAGGATTGTCTGCCGGAGATTTCCACACACCATCTGCAGTAACTGAAGATAGCATCAACAAAAGAGCTGACAAAAGGAAGAGCGGTTCAAAAGATAAAAAAAACACAGAATACCAGGAGTAGATGGAGCGGTGGTTGGTGAAGGCAAACCAGGAGGTCTCGGTCGTTTGTTCCTTTGAGGAGGAAGATGTGCAGAAGGCGTATTATTTGCAACTAGGGGCTCAAGTTCCCATGGTGAAACTCTTTCAGGACGAAACACAGATGAAGGCTCGTCCCATTGAACCTGAAGCATTATCAGTTTGGACACAAGCATGTTAATAAGATGCATCACTGATTCACTACATTCATTAAGAAATAAAATTCCACAACTTGTTCCACTTCAAAGTAAAACTGTATAATATTCCAACCTTCAGCGATCTCCATTCAGAATCATGCCAGACCGAAGATTTGTTTTCCTGAACACCAACTATTGTGCCACTGAACCTGCATTGTTAGCAAACACCAAAAAAAAACAAAATTAAAAAGGAATTATATTGCATTCAGCTTTATCAGCAAAAGGAAAACAAGATAGTTAGATGTGATACCTTTTCTCGGGAGCTTCTTCACCCTCGAAACTCATCTTGAAACGCATGCCTACAGCCAGCTTCTGGTTCTTAGCTTCGAGATACCTATTGACGCTCACTATAAACTCTGACCTACTAGTTCTGATAATAGAATGTGTCAGACTGGATTTGCAGCCAAATGATTATCATCAAGCATATGCAAGGAACAGTAACTGAAAGGCATTGCAAGATGCATATTTAGAAGAAAAAAACGTATGTTCCAGACAAGCTACGTCTGAGAATCCAATGCGGTGGGCTGATGTGTTTTGGACCATTTCATGGCTTTTAAATATTGTCAGGCTTTTGTTTACAGACAATGACTCAATTAAACTAAAGTAAGAAAAGCAAGACCTTGGCTTGTAGAAGACCGAAAAGATTGTTCCTGTTGTAATGGCATGAGCGGCCGTTGCAAGGACCCCAATATGCATGCTATGACTTGAAATGACAGAGGACGGGATATTAGACTGTTGTCTCATGTGCCGCCTAACACCAACTCGGAGCTCTTCATTCTCACCCCTGAAGTACAATACAATACCCTGTCACATGGTCAGATGCTTAAAGACATAATATTCAGACAGATAGAATGATTAAGGAACTTGCCTTAAGAATATGAAAGCATCACCAGCAACTAGTTTCTTCGAGCTAACAAAAACACTCCACCCAGTTGTTAGCAAATGGCGCCTTGGTTGGCCTGGTATTCACAACCTCATGACATTTAATAGTCGTACGACGATAAAGTTGATGCAAAATGTAGAAGTCCCAAAAGTTCTAAGTAGCAGTAGCATTGGCGTAAAGGAACTGAAATTCAAAAACCATGTAATAATAAGATAGCAAGTGTATTTACCTCGGAAAATGTGCCTAAAATGCCATTCATTATTGTGCAAATCAGTTGCAACCAGTTCTTGCCATGGTGGTTGTTGGGACATATCCTAAAGAAGAGAAAGTAACGTAATTTAGAGAGAGAGAGAGATTCCAGAAAGCAAAATAATAATGAAAGCAACTCTGACCAAGGGTGGAAGACAATCATCTGCGTGTCTCCGTAGCACAGAGAATCCACCATGTGTGCTTGTGTCCGAAGCAGTTAGTGTCTTGCAAAATGAATGTACTGTGCACTTTTCAGGTTCTTGAACAGGGGCATCCGGGCTCATAGGTTCACTTTGCTGATGATCCACCATAATCAAGAACAGAAAAGTGAATACAAAACAATAATATGTGAAACAACAAACCGACAATTTTTGCTTACAACAAACTTACATCCGCTTCTGGCAATAAAGTTATTTGGGCGTATACTTCGTCAGTCTCGGGCTCTGCCTGAGCATGGAAAGTGAACCACAAGACGGCTTAAAATTATTAGCCAACACATTTCATGAAGAAAAGGTAAGGAAAATTCTATAATATATAATCAAATTCAACCTACCCTCCGCTGGATATTGATCACTTTACAGAGAATCTTAGATGGGAGATTAAAGGAAGGCATCTGTTGCTCCAAGCCTTGATGCATTGATGCCTCGAGCTGCATAGACAGTGATCAATTAAATGCGTAAAATTGATAATAAGATAAGATGATTAAATGATCAAGTGAAATCAAAACATACAGTACATATCATCTCTTCAATACAGCAAGATATGAAGGCATCAACAAGATAATTTGAAATGTTAATATGACACATAGAGTAAGAAGAGTCCAACTGGCGTAACTGGTTTTAGCAAATGAGAATTATACGGTAGGTACATCACCAAACCAATAACCAAAATACCTGCTCCATGTGACCTTCAGGGAAGTAATAAACTCTTTCCCCTTCACGAGGTAGGGTTACAAGAGGTCCAGCACAAGCATGCCATAGCTCCCTAGCTAAAGCATCACTCAAAGCCCCTGCAAACAAATTGATTGACGTCAATACAAAGAAACAAAGTACGGGTATAGGAAGCTACATTGTATCTCAAAAAAAAAGCAAGGATTGCAAATTATATTGACAAACTAACTCCACTCAATTCAGAATTTCTCCAACGTTTTAAAACCCTCATTCAATTCTCAGTTAGTAATAAAACCTAGAAAGCAGAGTCCCAACCAACAGCAATACGCAGACACAGTTGACAAAAAGGTATAAACACAAAACTATTCCACAAACCTCCAGGTTTTCCAGATGGATGATTGCTAGCTGCCACTTGAGAATCCATTTAGTGTTGATAAGTTAACCTGAGAAAAAAAAAAGAAAAAAGAACGAAGAGAAACTATAAGATTGAAATATCTTTCTGAAAGAGGACGAAGATGGTCCTATCCTCATCTAATTTAGACAAACAAAACTCTGATAGATGTCATGATGTATCAACATTTAAACCCCTTTCTTTAAATTTACTGACAAAAATGTGGGCCATTATGTAATTTTTTTTCTCTACATTGTGTCTAAAGCGCACACCATAAGACTCAGATTTCATTACCCAATTTGAAGAGAAACATTCAAAGAAAGAAAGAAACCATAAAAAGCAAAAGCAAAAGCAAGACAAGAACATACTTCAGTACTTAACTTCACACTTTGCAAGACAAAACCGCTACAAATGTTAACTTCAGTGTACTACTACAAATCATGTCAACAATGGCAAAAGATTTCAACTCAGAACCTACAATCATCAGATAGAATCAAATCTGTGAGAAGAAAGCAAAAAAAAGAAAAACAAAGTATCGTTTCTTGATCTAGATTATCTCCAGGATCAGATCAAGGTAAAAACCCAAATCTGATTATAGATTTACTAAACAACCCAGAAAATAAAAATCGAACCTTTATTTCAAACCTTTCCAAGTATCTAACGATCTAAAACAAAACCAAAAGCGAGCTAGGGTTCAAACAAAACCCAGATGAAAAAGACTTTGATTTGAGGGTAAGTGAGTGAGAATCTAGAAGTGAAATTGGTGTCGAAACAGGAGATGTGAGATTAAATAAAAAAAGCATGTAAGTAAAGGTGTATACATAGACCGTCAGTGTTTGGTTGAAGCCGACACGAACCCTTTGGCTATGGCTGCCTCTTTTTTCTCCTCTTCTACTTCCTTTACTTTTTAAAAAAAAAATATTTATTGTCCTCTCTGTCTTGGGGTTGTTCAACCACATGTAGATGACATGCTCTCTAGTAGTCTCTTTACATTAGAAAATGGCATTCTTTCGAAATTTTAACTAAATGAGCACATGATTAACTACAAAGTACAAACTATTTATATATTTTAGAAATTTCAACATAATGTAAAGTGGTCTGTGTTGTATTTTTTGTGAACTCCTTATGTAAGTGTTCTCTTTTAACTCTTCGTTAATGTTGATTTATATATTCTTTAATAGGTTTATCCAAAGCCGGTCTCGGCCAAGTCTGATGAAATATTGGTTTTGGGTTTCCAAAATTTTTGAAGAAATTTGTATATACATAGGTCCCAAAAAAAATTTTAAGTCCCAAAATTCGTAAAAAAAAATTTAGTTGAAATCATTAAAAAATCGCCTTAGACCCCCAAAATCTCAAGGCCAGCCCGGGGTTTATCATTAGTTTTGGTTAGTTAATTTTTGATATGGTATAACAAGTTAGCTACCAAAATAATGCTATTTACTTTTTAGTGATTTTTATAAGTGTAATTAATTTTCTTGGGTTCATAATCTCTCTCTATTATTCCATTTGTTTCATTTTAGTTGTTATTTTAGGTTTATACACATATATTAAGAAAATATTTAAATTTGTGTATTTTTAAAATAAAAATATCAATATCTATAAATTTAACCACATTTCAACCAATAAAAAATTAAAATAACATATAAAGTTAATAAAATTTGACTTGGAATCATAAAATTACATATAAAGTTATTTTAAAAGGAAAATTTTATTGACAAGTAAATTAAAACTGAGAAAGTATTAGTAGTAGTGAGGAACATGTTAAAGTTAAATAGATAGTAAATTGAATATGTTAAAATACATTCTCCAAGACAAATTTAAAGTGGAACCACTTTAGTTTCTATACTTGGTTTTCGTAATGCACATACATATAATAGATATTCAGAATTTTTCATATGAATGATAGTTATTTCACAAGCTTTTGGTTTTGGTTTTAAAATTCAGTAAAATGTTCAAAATTTACAGATATATTGACATTCAGTATGATAGTTTTTTTTTAATAGAATATGCTAGTGTTTTCTCTTCTCTTCATAGGTGGTAAACATGTGCCTGTCTCCACTACATAAGTTATTTGTTTTAGGGAAATTTTTGTGCAATGAAAATCCCAACCATAATGGTATGGCATATCCATTTATGCTCTAATTGCTTCTCTTCCAAAATTAAGAAAAGGTGCATTCCAAACATTCTCCAGAGACTAATGTTATTTTATTTAGGTAATATATAATGAATAATTCCCTTTAAATATCAAATTCATGTTGGAGTAGATTGAAATATGTGGATGAAGAATCAAATTAGTTAAACTAAAACCCATAAACTATACTTTATAAATTGATTTAGCTACTTAGCAATCAAAATAAAACCTTTGATTATTTTAAAACCCATATGATCACTAAACTAATAGACGTCATACACATCACCATATTTATTAAAAATCATAGCAATATATTTCTACCATGCCTGACCAACAAACCATATGTTTGGGTTTAAAACACAAACGTTATCAATAAAATCTAATATTATGATATCAAAATCTTCTATTAGAATTGGAAAAATAATTGTTGGCTACGTGAATTATTGAATACCACATGACTAGTGATTCAGATTAAACTAATATATATATATAACTACATGAGGTATATATTATATATTGCAACATCCCTCAACTTATGATGTTATTTTATCGTGAATTACACTTTCTTTTAGAGATTAATATGAGTTGTTTCATAGGGATGGAATACTCACAAGTTAAAAAAACTTAATGATGTTATATAATTAACATCATGATCTTAATCATTAATTCAAAAGTGACATGGACATTGGAGACGTTACTTCCTTTTGATGCTTTTGTTTGATCAACTAAAATTAAATTCATCCGATTGTAATTTAACTAAAATCCGACACGACTTAGCCCAATAAAATGAATTTTAGGACACATTTTTTTAAATCGGCCCAAGAAGAAAGTTCAATATCAGGGACGTTGTTTCTTTATGTTATCGAAAAAGGGAAAAATGAGAACTAAGGTTTCAATTCAAATTGATGAGAAAGAAATAAAATTGGTGAAATCATGTGAGGGTTATTGACCTATATATATATATAGAGAGAAAGAGAGAGAGGACTTAATCTTTTTGGGGTCATTTAACTCATCTCTCGATTTTGGTTAATAACCTCACACGATTTCACCGACTTTGTTTCTCTCACCGATTTGAATTAAAAATCTAGATTCTCTGATGTCGCGACAAAGAGGCAACTTTTCTGATATGTAACTTTATTTTTGGGATGATTTAAAAAGTGTATAGTCCAAAATTTATTTTGTTTTATTGGTTTGGGTCGCGTTGAAATTTAATTAAATTATAGTCAGGTGAATCAGATTTAATTGACCAAAAAAGGAGGAACGTTCATGTCACTTTTTGGATTAATGAAATTAAGTGCATGATATTAATTACATAACATCTTTAAGTTAAGGAATATTGCATGCATAACATATATTTTGTGTAGTTAAATATACATTAGATTAGTCTGCATGATTAGTCATGTGGTGGTTAATACTTCACATATCTAGTAATCATTATATTTTTATATGTTTACAAGCCAAAGAATTGTTTAGTTACAGCGAACCCAGGTTCAAACCCCATTGGCCACACGGATATGGGCTATTGCTTCCGGCTCATTTGAATGCCCAGGAGAGGGTCTATCCGTGAGTTGTACCTCCACCCGGGGGTTAGGTCTGTGTCTTTAATAGATCCGGGTTTAACCCTTTATTCAATCAAAAAAAAAAAGAATTGTTTAGTCTCTTATTTGCTAGAAAATATAATGTTTACACTATAGAAAAAAAAAATTGATATAGAAAATATTTGGATTGAGGAAATATCAACTTTTGATTTGGAAAAAGTATATGTTGAACATGATACTAAGAGTTAAAAATATTTTAAAACTAAAGTTTTGAATCATAAAAAAAAAATTGTAAAACCACTAAAACGGGCTATGCCAATCAAAAATCAAACTGTGATTCACACCAATTAAATTACTTCTCTTCAGTTAGAAAAAAGACTACTATTATATTTAAAAAATATTAAATGCAACAGTCTAGTGGTTAAACCTTAGAACTGAATTGTAAAAATAGTTTTGTCTGATTTTTAATGATAATATTCAGTTACAATTAACAAATAATAATAATTTCATGATTTTGATTGTTTTTTGAAAAATAATCGACGAATAAGCTCGGCAATACAATCCATTTTCAAGATTAGGCATGTTTTAATTTTTTTTCTTTCATTAGCCATGTTTTAGTTATAATTTCATAAGAAATAAAAAATGTGAACATATGGGACCAACTGTATACCAAGAAAACACTTTTAATATATATACAAGAGTGAACTTTGATTATATTGATAATTTTATTTAGCAAATTATATAATACTTCTTTAGTACTCATTTTGTTCACAAAATAGAATTTTAATATATTTTTTGTTCCAGAAAAATAATTTTCTAAAATTTTAAAATACTTTTGAAAAGTATTATGAAATATTTATTGAGACTATTTAACTTCCATAAATATTATTTATGGAAGGACATTATACACTAAAAATAAATGATAAGGTTAATTGTAAATACTTATTACACTTTTAAGTATACATGAAAACTGCATCTTTGAGAAACTGAAGGAATATATACCAAGAAAAAAGCTTGTGTCGGTAAATGGAAAATCCTTACAACTTTCTTCACTGCTTGTCCCCTTTGGTGGGCACTAGACTGAGATTCACGCGCTACAAAATATGTCACGTGGAATAATAATATAAAAACCAGATTAATTAATAACTAGTGAAAAGTAGAAATTAGCCTAACTATAATAATAGTTATATGCTTAATAATTGACCTGGTTTTGTCTTATACGTGTTTTCGTCTCGGTAAGCAAGGATCTGTCTCCTTATCTCTAACCATGTTAAAAAAAATTATTAAAAAGGAAAATAGTTAATTTTTCAAGTTCTAAAAATGTAACTGAAAAATGAAAAACTAGTTCAAAAGGTAATGTATTAAGTTTTATTGTACTGTTTATTCATAATGAATAAAGCCATAAGTTCACGTTCCATAATACCAAATTTTCGTATGTTTGATGATAGAATGTCTAGAAATTATCAATAACTTTGTTTGCTTCGCGTTTGATTTGCATGAAGTTGTAGGTATTGGTAGATGACAGACTGTTGTGCACAAAAAAGGGTAGATGACAAACTGTAAGTTCTGAATATTCTCTTATGTTGTAATGGATACATCTAACCATACACTGACCCAAACATAAACATTTAAGTGATACCAATAATCAAATAAGAATAATTTAAAGCATCTTTTAAGTATTATTACTCCATAACATAGTTGAGTAACTTGAGTTTTACTCTAATTATACTCTATTTTGGATTAGATAATAGAGTAACGAGGAGGTGTTATTCAATCAATGATTTAAAATCGATTATTAATATTTTACAATCCAACAAATTTTTAAATTTTAAGATAGTTTAAGTTGATGAAGTCTAAGATCTCTTCAGCATCTCTTGGATTTTGTTTTCAAACCTTTATTCATTAGACTCTACAATAAATAATTTGAAATCCATTAAATTACATAGAATTTAAAAATATTAAAACTGAATAACAAATCTTAAACATGGATTTAAATCATTCATTGAATAACACCAAATTTTAAATAAGATTTAGAAATACAATATCCAATAACAATAGATTTTAAAATAAAGTACAAAATTGAATAACACCACCTAAATTATTTAGAACATTTCCAATGTATTATTCTAATTTTTTTTTTCAAAATTATTATCTCCACAATATAGTTGAATTTTACTTCAATCCTACTCCAGTAAAGTAAAAAAATAAAAAAATAAATACATTATTCTATTTATGGAATAAATTCATTATTATGAGTAGAATAGAAGTGAAGATTTTACTCCAAATTTTATTTTGAAGTGAGAAATATAATATGACTAGAAATAGCTCTTAGAAACCATCAAACAAAGCACAAATAAAATCAGTACCTAGCTGCTAATCATTCCAATTAATGAAAAGAACTCACAAAATAAAATCCACTTTGGTTCAAGAACAATCAATCATTTCATCAGAAGATGCCCTCAAATCACCATACTTAAAATGATATATATAATTTTCATTGACCAAACAACCATATCAACTTACTTATCAATTCAAACATCCTATAAACCAGACCAGAACTGAAAATGCTTATCATCCTTGCAATGAAGTTTTAAACTTAGCCTACATCCAACCCAAATAATGAGTGATATGCATGATTCTTTGGATTTCCTAAGGAACAAAACAGTGAAGACCTCACATAAAGAGTGCATTACATATTAAGGCACTTTTTTTAGTTTCTTTACATCCAAAGTCATTTTGGACATGAGAGGCACATTTACGGGTTCCTATGTCATTTGTAGACTAAAATGTCCTTTTTACTTGTAGAGGAGTTATCAATTTAGTTAGGTTAAATGACACGTTAGTTTAGTTTTGTTAGAAGAATTAAGTGTATAAAAAGTAAATATCATAACCCCAACATATTTTATTCTTTATTATCTAGTTTTCTAATATGTTAAAACATATATAATATATCAAAACAAAATGTATATTTTTCTACTTTTATTTTGATATCCATATATATTTTTGATATTTTTTTTAAAAAAATTAAATTTAAATTTATTAATGAAACTGTTGTGGACGAAAGAGTTGTGGATTGTTAAGAAAATATTGTGGACGAAAGAGTTGTGGATAGGTGAAGCATAACAGATTTGAGAACAAACAATCGAGACCCATATAATGATATTGCTTTGTCTATGAGCTTTAATATTTATGGATGGGATGGTGTGAACATTTTGGTGATGACATGTTCTCACTGACATGTTATTATACATTTGAAGTGGACATGTTTTCGTGAACGGCGCACCGTTAGATTTGATGAATATGGTTTTAGTGGAGATGAACGGACTTCGAACTCTGGCCATGAAAGTGGTTTCAATTTTTCTCCAGGAACACCTCTCATATACAATCATCGGGATTTAAGGAGACGAAAAGGGATCACACATCGTGCTCCGTTTTTCTACACCAAGAGAGCTCCTCGTCGTCCTTTTCCACATTGTGCTCTGTTCTTCCACACCAAGAGAGTTCATCGCCTTCCTTTTCCACACCGCGAGCTCTGGCATGCTCGCCGTGGTATCATCCTCTCACATTGAATCTCGGACCTGCTCGTCTTCTTCACCATAAGTCCCTCTCCTCCAGCTTCTTCCTCCTATCCCAAGACACTCGCCATTGAAATTGCAGTGTCATGACAGAGATCCTCGCCATCTAGCTTATCTATTCACTTCTCTCCTTCCAGAAAGCCGTCAACTTCATCTATTGGAATTATATGTATCCACCATAGAAGAAGTCCAACGCATCTCTAACCACTCGGATGAAGAAAGCTTTTCCAATTTTTACCAAGAGATCACCAGAACAAAAAAATCTTAAATAAAGATGTTAATTTGACGGCTCACGTTAGAACCAAAACCAATTGTCTAACAATTAGTGACATAGACGTAAATTTATTGCTTGGTTTGTTACTAGAGTTATGTGGACGTGAATGTTATTGTATCCACAAATCCATATTCAGTGGGAGTGGATGCTATCGTACGCACGAATACATGTTCTGTGGTGTGGATGTTATTGGGGCTAAATTGAAATAAATCAAAAGAAGAGGAACCATTCTTGCCATGTCATGGAAGGGCTAGATTGCACAACTAAAAATTCTAGGACATATTCGTGTATAAACTTAGGGAAAAGTTACATATTGATGTGCTACTTAGGGAAAAGTTACATATTGATGTGTTACAAACAAGTCAATTATGGACGACGAGTGGTGGTTGACGAGTTGTGGATGACAACTTATGGACTATAAGTTGTGGATGACGAGTTGTGGTTGATGAGTTGTAGATGACGACTTGTGGATGACGAGTTATGGAAAACAATTCGTGGACATTTGAGTTGAGGAAATGCACAGAATACATATGATGGTTTACTTTCACTATCACAATACAATGCACGTTATAGGCTTTAGAAACATATTGATTTGAGTTGCACCCTAGTCCTACGAACAACTAGTGATGAGGAATGAATAAGGTTCTTCTTGGACATTAGCATTAGTATTAAGTGTGAATGTTGGGGTTAGTATTAAGTCTTTTAAAAAAATCAGACACATTTGTATATATTAAGTTGATTACGAGACAACTTACTAATAAATTAGTGGTTTAACGGTAAAAAAAAGTTTTTATTCTTATTTTTGTTGTTTTCTTTGTTTGTCTAGTAATGGCAAAATCGTAATTAAAATCATCTTCTTCCTTCAGCTTGTTTTACTTTTCCTGCAACATTTTTATTTTTATGGCCAACCATAAAATCTTGTCACAATACATCAAAATATCACATTGTTCATGTTGTTTTTATTCGATTTTAATCACTAAAATTCGAAGAATCTGATTTTTTTTACGGAATTGGACAAATCGAAATTTTTACCAATCGTGGAAAGCTTTAATGTCGCGTAACCTCTCACCCTAAACGTGTTTTTGAACATTGACACTCTATATTAAAGCTAATTTGACCACAACATGACAACCCAATGGACTCTGTTCACGCTTCGAAGAAGCAGAGATTCCAAGTTCAGACGGGTTTGGATGAAAGATGCCATGGGGTAAGAGTGGGAATGATGTTCGATTTCGAGACATGAAATGATTTAGGAATCCTAATCTTCATCATCTTTGAGATGAAAGTTGGGAAATTTGAGATTTTATGTGAAATGAATTTTTTTTTTTGAAGAATCTTGTGTGTTTCGTGGTTTCTGGGAGAAAAAGGGAGAACTTTTACTTTTTAAATGACATTAAAGTTTTTGTGTTTTAGCTATTAAAAAAATGAGAAGGAGAAGCTGGTTTGATTACAGTGTGTTTAGTTTAGGGACACTGAAGTCTTTTTGACATGAAAATGTGTGTCTCCAGCAAAAAGTGGCCTGGAGTGTAATAAGAAAGTGAGAAAGTGGCTGTAAGGGTAAAAAATTCTCACATAAAACTATTTTGAACCATCCGTTATTTCATTAACCCTTAAAAGGGTAATGCCTTGTTCAAATAAGGATACCAACCAATTTTCATGTTTTGAGATGATTATTTTTGAAGAAACAAATGGAGTAGAGTTGAAAAATGACTAGGAAAATATAAGCTTAGGAATAAAACATTTGTTTGGTTTTTTCTTCATTCATTGTATTCTCGTTCATAATTAACATTGTCTAGTTTCGTTGTTTATTTATGAAAAAGCATATGGTATATATACCTTTCTTTAAATATCAGAAAGAATATTCTATTTTTCAAATAAGAGTTGATCTTGAAATCCATACTGAAATAGAATAACCAACAAAACATAAGTCCCTGCTGAAAACATGTGCAGTCTTGGCTAAAAAATATGGAGTCCGGTTTTGCGTCCTCGGGTTGTAAAAATTCTTGAAACCTGGACCATGTCGCCGGTTCTTGAATCATTGAAAGAACATCCTTACACTGTTCCAAAATGCTTACATGTTGAAAACTAAAACATACTCTCAATAGTCCAAATAAGTGCTTCAAGTTATGTATACAAAGGCGACAAGCGTTTTCTTTTGTTTCGCAGCCCCGACAGTTGCTCCTTCCTTGACTCATCATTCCAAACCCAACCATATTCACTATATTGTGAATCATAGGTTCACGGTCCATACAAAACAAATACTATGCAAGAATAAGGCTTGAGGTATCAGTGACTGGTGTTGTGACTGAGTGTCAGATGTGATCTTTGTATTGATATCAAACCATGCTCGACATTCACCCTCAGCATGTCTTATTAGTTCTAAGGAATCTCTTGTGATTTCTCTAACAATATCATTACAAGTTTTCAGAGATACCAAATTATCCATGAATAAGGATCACTATCGAACTCTGGGTCCTCTATAGCATTTTCCCCCAAAACAAATAATCCAAAGTAGAGTATATGTTATCTATGCTGAACATATATGTGTAAAACAAATGAAGTGTTGGTGTACAAATAAAATTCGATAATTATACTCGTACATTGCATTTATTGATCACTGCTAGGCGTTTATCATGCCTCATTCACATGTGATTTTCCATTTTGTGGGCCAGTGTTTTTGCTTTCAAAGAAAAGTCTCTTTCCTTTTGAGGAGTCTTTGTAAGCTCAAGAATTTGGAGCTTGATAGGTTGTTGCAGTGGCGGAGTTTTGGTTCGTATATGTGTGTTACACATGAGAATGATGTGTGACACACACTTCGGAGAATAAAAAGGAGACGTCAAGATGTGATGATGTGGAATATTTCCATATGTTTGGTTGACGAAATATGCTATAAATAAGCATTATTAAATCACAAATTGGAAGATTTGGTGATGCTAAAATATATGAAATAATATATTAGATAATAAGAAAATATTATTTAATATATACCTTGGTTTTTCCTAGAATTAAGTTAGAGTTTTTGACGTTGTAATTCTCACAGAAACACAAAGGAGATTTTGAGGCTTCAGAAAGTGAGTGATTTGTAGAGGTGATAAAATATGCTAGTAATATAAATATGGAAATATGCTAATAATCTAACTAGATGTAAATGTAAATATGTTAGATCTAGGGTTTCAAGCTTCATGAATTATAGGGGACAAGATGCACAAATATGTAAATATTCTAGAACTCAAATATTAACTATTATGACCCTTTTAACTCCAACTCTCGTATGCGAGCAAAAGGAAAGACCATCGATCGATGGCTAAGGCCTGATGTCGATCGATAGTGAAATCAAGAGGAATTGTGAACGAGATTTGATATGTTCACCAAGCTAATTAGACCAGCTCTCGCATGCGCCTAACAACCTAGTTCAATGGAGTCTATTCTAGCACATAATCTACTCTCGCAGTCATCCATGTCCTACTTTTGAGATCCTAGTTAGCTACTCTAGAATGCAAAACATTACGCATAACTCAATTGATGGATATTAAATTAACCTAGCAATCCTACTTTTGGGCTATCCATGATTGCTATCATTCAACCCTAAATCTAATTGGTAACTACTCAGACATAATCAAAGTAAGAATAATAATCTGAATATAATGCATAGATAAAATGTTGGGGTTCCAATACAAATCTCCCAAAGGAGTTATGAATCTTATCCCAAATAAATCCTAAAACTATAATGGAGTACTGGTGCACACACACACTTGCCACACACCTTGGCACCCCAACACCCTTTTTTTCTAGTGCAATACATAAAGTATAAATATAAAACCATAAAGTCTAGGTCAAAACTCGTCCAGAGGTAATCTTGTGTCTTGTCCTAACTTTTGGGCTTGAAATCGGCTGTCTGTGAATTGGTCATCGATCGATGTCAGATGTGCAACATCGATCGATCTTGGTCATGTAACATTGGTCGACGCCGAGATAGTGTAGTCGATCGACGACAGTCTTGTACTTCGACTCTCACAATGATCAACTACAAATTATTCTCCTCTAAATGCTTCATAAGCTCCAAGTATCTCCATATATCTTGAAAACGTACATGGACATATAAAGACCTTAAAACATAGCCTAGACACACATAATAGACCCTAGAGCCTATAACATAGCTTGAAACTGGTATTAAATAGGCTATATCAGTCTCCAAACTCTTGCACCTCCAATCTTTGCCACTACAACGAAGACCTTGCAAGCATTTTCACCTAACCGGACAAAGTGGACTCTATCCTCTGAATTTGTGGAAACAACACGGTCTTCAGCGATAGTCTTTCCCGAGTTAAAGTAACTAACAAGAGGCACTTCTTCTCTGGACTTGTTTTAGCAGTGCCAAGCTATTACTAACACTTTATCACCGAAAATAACAAACAAAGTATAAGTCCAAAGCAAAACTTTAATGCATCCATTGAAATATTCCAAAACTTTACTTGAGGTGAAGATGATAATGGTGAAACTATTACTGGTGACTTATTAATAATATATACCTTCTGAATTGGCCAAGCGATAGTGAGATGAAGTGCATCACCAATGGTTGACATCTCAGGACTATGTCTCCACAAATAAGCTTCCTTCTTAATCACCTTTTCAACTTTGATAACTGCAGCATTGGGTACCAGGGAAATGTTGTTGACCAGTTGCTTAGGATCAGTTGAAAACAAACCACCCTCAGCAATCGCATCATCGCAAGTCTATTCAATGATGAATTTTATCCGGTGATGCCTAAGACATGAATAATGTGTTACACCAGAATTCAAACACAAAACCAATTCATACAAGATTAGAGAAAGAAGAAAAATATTGTTACTAATGTAGAAAAATAATCTTAGTTAGAAAAATATTCTTAGCTAGAAAACTAGACTGAATATTTACCTTCGAGTAAGGTAACTCGAAGAGGATGGACCATTTCTTCCACCTCCAATGATCTTTTTCTTCCTCATATCATCCTCTGAAATACTCATCTTCACACTGGACTTTTCTTCTTCTTTTCCCATTCCTCTATAACGGTTTCCCAAAATGATTTATGAAATCCTCCAATGTCTCAAAAATATATGATCCACTTTGAATTCTAGATACAATCCCTTCCTCAAATGTGTTGTCAAACCATTTTCTTTGCCTATAAGGATGCTCAGGCCTCAGCCTCTTTCGGTTGCCCAAATACACATGCTTTTGACTAAACTTCAACCATCTAAAGGGTATGTCCTTTCAACAGACAGTACATGCTTGTTTCCCTTTGACTTTATACCCAGCCAGTGTCCCTAATTTAGGATAGTCACTGACAGTCCACAACAACATTGCTTTTAGTGTGAAATTTTCCTTCTTAAACGAGTCATAAACAACAATACCTTCATTCCACAAATCCTTCATATCATCTAATCAAAGGAGCTAGGTAGACATCAATGTTGTTGCTCAGTGCAGTTGGTCTAAGGATCAGAAAAGTCAACATTATGTTCTCTTCCTTCATAGACATTTTTGGATGCATGTTTTAGTTGGCTAATAACACCGGCCATGTATTGTAATTTGTGTTTTGGATTGAGAAAGGATTCATACCGTCCATAGAAAGTCCAAGCCGAAGGTTTCTTGCTTCGTCAGAAAACTGTGGCCTCTTATCCTTCACAGTGGACCAAGTTATAGAATCTACTGGGTGACGTATTGTACCATCTGAACTAACATTGTTGAAATGCCAAAGTAAATCTTCAGCCATCCTTTTAGATCTAAACATCCTCCTTAATATGTCTTTGATAGGAAAATACCTTAGAACCTTAGCTGGAATCCCTATCCTCTCCTCACCAGTGTGCTTATCCATTTCCCATATTGAGACGCCACATGTTGGGCAACTTGTCATGTCCTTGTATCCTTACGGTAAAGAATGCAGTCATTTGTGCAGGCATGAATCTGATCGTATCTAAAACCAAACACTTTCAAGAATTTCTTTATCTC
This sequence comes from Moricandia moricandioides, assembly GCA_905132885.1. Classification (NCBI taxonomy): domain Eukaryota; kingdom Viridiplantae; phylum Streptophyta; class Magnoliopsida; order Brassicales; family Brassicaceae; genus Moricandia; species Moricandia moricandioides. The sequence goes on from CAJHQQ010000006.1 coordinate 1,070,195, forward strand.
ATCTGTTGAAATCGATAGGAAATTCTCTCAAAAGCATGTTGTGAACTACTGTAGAAAGCATCTTGACTTTAATGTGGTAAAGCACCATAATTGCTGAAACTTTCGTGTAGTTGGGACAGCTAGAGTATAGTCGAGTTTCAGCACCTTCCAGTTTCTTCCTGAACTCAGATTCCTCCTTACTCTCACCTTCTTCTATCTCAACTCCATCGTCGGTATGGGTTGTGAAGCTTCACCATCAAAGAAAGCTGTTCTGAACAAGTCATAAGCTTCAAAGTCTTGACTTCCAATATCTGATGGCTTATCACGCTTCACATCTCCATGTTCAAACCAACTCTCCTTCCTCTTATATTTCTGATCCATACCGTTGATGATTAAATGATCCACCACTGTATCTGTCGGCTGATGACACAAGTTGCAGCAGTCAATGGAGGGACACAACATGTCAGTCGGATGACGCAATCTCAAAGCTGATGCTCTCACAATTTTGTTATATAATTTTAATTTAAAATGTAATTCAAATATTTGTAATAATAAAAATTAAATTATTAAAAATTCCAATAAAAAGTTTAATTATTCCAAAACCCATAAACGTTAACTTGTTCATACAAACCACAACACAACTTGTTCATACAATCCAATATCAATCTACCACTAATAAACCTTCACAATCATCCTTAACATAAGAACTATCATCATCAGAAGAATCATCACCCAAATCATCGACTTCTTGGATAGGCAAAGGTGCACCAACTAAATCCTCTTCTGTTTCCAACTCATGATAACCTCTAGGTGGTGCTCTCATAACAACATACCAATTTGAATTATCATCTTCCTTAGAGTAGAAAACCTGTTTCGCTTGAAAAGGTAGAATGAATGGATCTTTCAAATAGGCTGCTTGGTTCATGTGAAGGTTAACAAGAGTGAAACCATCTTTTTCCTTCACACCATTCCCTGTGTTGGCCCAGTTGCATCTAAACAGCGGCACTTTGAACATGTGGTAGTCCATAAGCAAAATCTCCGTTATGACTTCATAATATGTAATCATATCAGCGACTTGTCTTGTATCTCGAGCACTTGATCTACACATGCTAAATGCTTCATAAGTTACTCCACTGTTTTGTGTCTTCCGCTTGACCGCATCTGTATGAAACCGTTGCCCATTAATGATGAAACCTTTATGTGCTAAAGCAACATTTCTTGGTCCAAATGCCAACCACCTTATCTCCTTAGAATGACTATTTGGTGAGTCTGAATGAACCTGCCGCAGAAAATTAGAATATGATCAACCAACAAGCTAACCAGTCATCAAAATACAAGCTAACCAGTCATTACAATAATAATCAAGAAAAGAAGATAGAGTTCGAAACCTTTTTTTTAAGCTATTCTGGAAAGTGCTCAGTGTGATTTTTCCATAACAAAGTTTCATTTCTAGCATATCGAGCATCATTAGCTTGTAACTCTTCCAAATGCATACTGGTTTGACATTAAATAAAAATATATGAAAATGAAATTATAATTTCAAGTAGATGAAACTTAAAGAATAACTTACTCAAGAAAAGGATCCAAAGATGCCATGTTCATTAGGACATAACGATGTGCAATGTCTCTATCTTTATCTGAAAGGGTAAACTCGGTACCCTTCTGCAGAGGTCGGCCTTCAACCACCATTCTGTAAGGCTCCAGATCCTCATTACGATTAACTGTTTCTTGAACTGGTATTGAATCTTTAAGGAACTCTAGACAAAATGCAACGCATTCTCAGCTAAATACCCCTCAGCCATACATGCTTCTGGCCTTGCATGATTCTTAACAAAAGCCTTTAGTGTTTTCATGTACCTATAACTCATTCAAGAAATATGAATATTAGTCAAACATCATTGCAGAAAATACATATATTGAAGCAAATGAGAACATCAAACCTTTCAAAGGGATACATCCATCGGAAGTGTACTGGTCCTCCCAAACGTTCCTCTTTTGATAAATGTATTGGAAGGTGGAACATGATATCAAAAAGGGATGGAGGGAAGAAGCGCTCCAGTTGACACATTGTTTCCACAAACTCTGTCTCCATTGATATAAGCTTCTCCGGTTCAATTATGCGCTGACACAACCTGTTGAAGCAACTGCATAATCTATTTATGGCTATCCTAGGACCCCTATGTAGCAACCCTCTTAATGCAGCTGGTAACAAGTTCTGTACTAGAACATGATGATCATGCGACTTCAAACTACCAATATTTGGAGGGTTAACTGACACACTATTCGCAATATTACCACAATAACCATCAGAACCTCTAAACTTAGATAACCTTTGGCAGAAAATGGTCTTTTCTTTCTTAGAAAACCAGTAGGCAGCTGGAGGTAAGTATGTTTTCTTTCCCCTCACCTCTGTGCAAGTGTTTTCTGATTCCAATATCTTCTAACTCTTTTCTTGCTTTCAACCCATCTTTTGACTTAGCACTTTGCATCAAGAGAGACAATATAGCATCCGACACATTCTTCTCTACGTGCATAACATCAATATTGTGACGAACAGGCAACTCCTAACTCATTAAAAGAAGAAACTGTTAGGCAAATTCATATACAACAATCTTATAATTAAGGTAGACTATACTTTACCTTTCAGTAAGGTAGTTCAAAGAATATTGATCTCTTCTCCCACCGCCATAGATCATTTGATTCTTCACACTCTTCTTCTTGAACCATCTCATCATCTTCCAACTCTGGTCTTCTCCTTTTTTTCTCCTTCTCTAGAGGTCTTCCAAAATCATTCCTAAAATCTTGTAGTGTCTCATATATCTCAGCGCCAGTTTGTATCATGTTCGCATTCCCTTCCTCTACTGTGTTGTCAAACCAAGCTTTTTTATATCTGTAACGATGGCCAGGCGGTAGTCTCTTTCTATTTCCCATGTAGACAAACTTGCGGCTGAACTTAAGCCACCTAAAAGGTGTATCCTTTCCACATACATTGCATGCTTGTTTTCCCTTCACTTTACATCCAGACAAGGTTTCTAAGGCTGGATAGTCACTGATACTCCAAAGCAGCATGGCTCTAAGATTGAAGTTCTCCTTCGCAAATAAGTCATAAACTTCAATACCCTCAGCCCACAAATCTCTCAAATCGTCTATCAGTGGTGCTAGGTAAACATCAATGTTAATACCAGGAGCTGTTGGACCAGGGATCAACAAAGTCAACATTATATTTTCAGCCTTCATACACATAGTTGGAGGCGTGTTATAGTTCACTAACAACACTGGCCATGTGCTGTGATTGGTGTTTTGCATGGAGAAAGGGTTCATCCCATCTGTAGAGATCCCAAGTCAAAGACTCCTTGGATCAACAGCAAAGTCTGGCCATTTAGCATTCACTTATGCCCAAGAGATAGAATCAACGGGGTGTCGCATTGTACCATCTTCAGTGGCATTGGTATAGTGCCAACGCAGATCTTCAGCCATCCTTGTTGATCTAAACATCCTCCTAAACCTGTCCTTGATTGGAAAATATCTAAGGACCTTTGCCGGAATCCCCACCTTTATCTCATTACTCTTCTTATCCTTTTCCCATCTTGAAACTTTGCATCTTGGACAGCTTTCGAGCTTCTCATACTCCTTCCTATACAATATGAAATCATTCTTGCAAGCATGAATGTTCTCATAGCCGAACCCGAATATTTTCAGAAATTTCTTGATCGCAGCTAAACTCTTGGGAAGAACATTGTCTTCGGGTAGCATTTCCTCAAGTAAAACCAACAGCTGATCAAAGTAGTTCTCCGACACACCACTTTTAACCTTGAATCTGTAAAGTCCCATGATTGCTGAAACCTTCATGTGTTTGATACAATCCGAGTACAATGGCGTTTGAGCATCTCTTAACTTCTTCTTCAATTCAGTTTCCTCAGGTGCTTCGTCATCATCATTTGTCTCATTGTCATTCGTCTGATTTGGACCACCATCCATCGAGAATACTGTCTGCAACAAATCAAATGCCTCCGTTTGATATTGAAGACCATTGTCTTCTGCATAATCTCTTTTTTCACCATGAATTCTCCAACAAGAACTCTTATACTTCTTATCCATACCCCTAATCACCACATGCTCCACTATTGTATCTAATAACTGATGGCTAAGGTTGTGGCAGTCTCTACAAGGGCAGAGCATTTCAGACAGATTTCCCAATCTTCTTGCTGAAGATTTCACGAAATTAGTTGCTCCTTCTGAGTACTCGTGACTATTCCTACAAGAATCAGACAAAAGTACTTAGATTTCTTTTAATCGGAGAATACAAGTGAGCTCGATTGATTTTAGGTATTACCAAAAAGGAGAATACAAGTGAGCTCGATTGATTTACCTTGGCAGCCAAATCCACGTCTTATCCATTTGCTTTCTTTCAGATACAAGTGAGATCGAGAGAAGAGCTGTTGAGACAAAGGATTTAGGGTTTGTTCTTGCTCGCGAGACAAAACAAGTGAGTTGTGTTCTGAAAATTTTAGCCGCCAAAATGAACGGTTCAGATCAAAGCTTTCCTTACAAAATCAATGGTTTACGATTAATCCTACTCCAATAAGAAAGAACGGCTCAGATCGAAGTATGTGACACAGATCCATCGGCGTGTAACTGGCCACGTCATCAATCCTCGAGTTTACTCCTCATTGGCTTAGAGTATTAATTTCGTTTCAAATCAGAAAATTAACATATAAAATAGGTCATTAAGAAAAAAAAAATTAAATTAAATCTTAAAATATGTTCTATGATCATTCCAATTTAACAAATATTTTTTTTTATAAATATAAATATTTTATATGAGGTTTCATAAAATTCAATGATCTAAGTTTATATCTTCATAAACACTAGGACTTATGTATGTATAAATGTTTTAGGGTTTAGGATTTTGATGAGTGAAATTGTATAAAAAGTTTAACTAATAAGTTTTATGAAAATAAGATTACAATATCACTTCTTTTAATAAAAATAAATCAGAAATCAAGTATAATTATGGTATATATGGTTTAGGGTAACTTTGGGGTTTAGGGTATTAGCTTTGGGGTTTAGGGATTATAAAATAAAAGTTTAACTAATAAGTTTTATGAAAATAAAACTACAATATCCCTTCTTTTAATAAAAAAAAATCAGAAATCAAGAACAATTGGGGTTTAGGGTATTAGCTTTAGGGTGTAGGGTATTAGCTTTGGGGTTTAGGGATTTATCTTTCAAAGTACATGGTTTTTATATTCTCGTTTTAATGGTATAAGGATTTAACTTTAAGGCATAGGATTTTATCACACAAGGCTTATAAAATAATATTACACATAATATTTGTTTACGTTTATCAACTTAGACATAATATCACACATGAGTTCAAACTAAACGAAACATAATATTACACACGATAAGATTAAACAACAACAGCTCTTCCTGCATCAAACGAGCTTGAGCTTATCATTTGGCCATGCCACAACTGAACCTATTGCATCAGATATGATTTCGATCTCTGAATTTGGCCTCCATACTTTTGCATCACCAATCTTAGCCACTTCAACCCACACCTTGCTTGCATTTGGACCTAAGGGTACAAAGTGGCTGGTTTCAAAGGTGATCCTATTTTCTTGGCTGCAGATTTAGTAGGTGTTACATCTGCGACGGTGGTAGGCATGACTTCAACCTTTAGGACTGGCCATGCGATTTTTTCGTTAAGTGCATCACCAATCAAAAACATATCAGCAGTTGGCCTCCACAAATATGCCTCATCATTCAGCACCTTCAGAACTTCAACACAAACAACATTGGGACCTAGAGGTATATTGTTAACCATGTCTTTGGATTTGGTTGAACAAACGAGACCTTCAGCAATAACCTCGTCCTCTTCATTGGTCCAATCATATATCTTGCATCTGCGAGTTTCACCTTCCTTGCTTTGCTAAAAAGTAAGAAACTAATGATTAAAGAAACTCATCTTTCGTAGGAAGAAAACAAGATTTGAAAACTTTACCATGGATACATCGTCTGAAAAGTTTTGATCCCTATCCAATATCACTTTATCCACTGGCCAAGCTATTTTGTATCCCACAGCTTCATCAAGAGTTAACACATCTGTTGTAGGCCTCCAGAGAGAAGCTACTGAGCTTAGTGCAGACCTCACAACGATCGCCACTGCATTAGGACGAATTGGTATACGACCAATTTTGTACTTCGGTTCAGCAGAGCAGAATTCTCCTTCACCAACAACAACATCTTCTGCTTCAATCCAATCGAGTATCTGTACTCTCACTCCTTCTTTGAATCCACCACTACTCTCAGATGTTTCAGCATCAACATTACTTTTCTGAGAGAAGGAAAAGGAACTCGTAAATGTTTTAAAGACCATTTCACCAAATGTAATGAAATACTTACCTTCTTTCCAGCTAAGTCTCGGACCATGCCCTTTAACTCTTCAATCTCACTTTTCATTTCTGCAATCTTTGCGTCTCTAAATTGCAGATATGCTAGTTTAGTAGCTGTAACCCCTCTACCAAACCCCCTAACTCGTCCACCTTTGTCTTTTCCCAAAATCTTGCTCACAACATCTTCCCTTATGTTCTCAGCAGATGTTGAGTCCATTTGACTATCAAGTGACTGTATTTGTTCCTGATACAAACATGTAAACACAAAATCATCCACTAATCATAATCCATTAATTATACACAACAACTTCGACAATTCTTACAATAGTCTCAGCAAATCGAGGCTTCACCGGTCTACCATCAGCATGAGTGTGTCCCGCAATCCATACCTTACTCCTACTCACCTTGCTTGGGTCTGTACTCCTTTTTTTCTATATAAAAAAACAGGCAAATCTCAATAACAAGTTATTTTAACAATCTGTACAATTTTATAGATGTTCCCATCAAAAAACTTTACCATATCTTCAGCTAAGCGAAGCATCCTTTTACGGCTGGTAGTGTGAGGAATCTGATTTTTTCTCATCTCTCTGTACTTGTTACTTATTTCCTAAAATAAAAATATGAGTGATTAAATCTATAAGACATGATCTATAAACAAGAAAGTTAATTTGCTGGAGATAACTAACCGTGAAAGTTTTGGTAGTCTTGCTCCTAACCAAAGAGTTCCACACTTGAATGGATGGGACGTTGCTGGGTTTTAAATCAATTCTCTCAACAGTAGTCTTCGCAGCACGTACTTGTGACACTAGCCTTGACTTCCCAGCCCTCCACAAATTTCCCAGCTGCTTGAAAATAACAGCTTTCTGCCATTCTTCTTGCAAGTTAAACCTCCCCTGCATCACAATAAGCAAAGGTCAAACATGTTTACAAAAAATCAACAAAACATATAGACGATTATGTCACCTGAATTTCTTCCCACATTGTTGCTTTAGTCGCTGCATCAAGTTTTCTCCAATCAGAAAGTGTAACCGGAACATGTTCCCTCACAAGAGGACCAAGAAAAGATGATAGTGTTACTGAACCAGATCCGACATGCTCTGCAAAGTCATTGAATGTGACCGTAACCTTATCATTAGGATTTTCAGCCACTCTACGCATCTTTGTTGGTCCTCTTTTATTTCTTTTTTTCACTTCATCCCCTGGTAACTGAACTCCTTCAGTACTAGGAATCTGATCATCTTGAGCATTGTTGACTTCATCTTCTTCGTTCCCTCTCTCATTGCGACCTCTATCTTCTTCTTCGTTCCATCTCTCATTGCGACCACCATCTTCTTCCATATCAAGAGCTTCTTCTTCGTTCTCTTTCTCTTCGAGAACTCCATCGTCTTTGCTAGATTCTTCTTCGTTTCCTTTCTCTTTGACAACTCCATCATCTTTGCTAGCTTCTTCTTCGTTTCCTTTCTCATTGACAACTCTATCTTCTTCTACTACTTCATCCTCTTTCTCTTCTTGTCCAGTCAAACAAGCTTCTCCTTCTATCTCATCCTGAGCAACCTCTGGTGTTACATCTTCTCGTTGAGGAGCAACCTCTGGTGTTACATCTACAAGGTAATCATCATCTCCCGGTGTTACATCTTCTCGTTGAGCAGCAACTTTCTGGATTCTACTACTTTTTCTTGTTGGCGTAAGAAGTAAAGTCTTTGTTTTCTTGTATGTTCTTTTCTTGACTTGTAGTTTTTGTTCTTGTTCAGTCTAACAAGCTTCTTCTTCACCCTCTTCCTCATCTTCAGACATTGCTTCATTGTCACTACCATCAACTTGCGGTGTTACATCTTCTACCTTCTCACCAATCTTAGCCACTTTCTTTGGTCTACCCCTTCTTCTCTTAACTACATTCTTTTTTGGAGAAGCCACTTTCTTTGTTGTTGGAGTAGCAACTTCGCGTGTTAGATCTTCTACCTCCAAGCCTTGATTACGTCTACTCCGACGAGCTCCAACTTGTCCTCCTCCTCTTGTCCTTGCCATTTCTGAAGTAAAATCAAAATGAGAGATCAAAATTGAAACCCAAAATTGAAACCCAAAATCAAAATCGAAACCAAAACAAACAAAATTGAAACCCAAATCAAAATCAAAACCCAAAATCAAATGAATGAATCATTCGATTGAATGAGAACATACCTCTCGTGATTTTCTGTTGTACGATGAGCTTTGAATCTCTCGTGCTTTGAAAGTGAAACCGAGGAGAAGCCGAGGAGTAAGGGAAAAAGGTGAAGAGGTTTCGAGAGATCTCTCGTGTTAAGTACTTAGAGATATTTTCGGACTAAAAATAATATGTTTTTACATATACGATAGCTCCTTTTTTCTGATATGCAATGATAAGTCGCCTCAACTTACCACATTGACGCGGCTAAATTCTTTTCTTTTCTCGCGATAACAAACATAGCGTTTCACATTAATAAACGCTATTAGAAAGGCCGATGTTGGTATACAATAGCAGAGCTGTAATAAACGCTATACTACGACGCTATTAATACCCACATTTCCTGTAGTGAGATTAAAACCCTAAATCAATTTGAAATTTGAGAACAAAATCGAAGAACCCCAAATCGAGAACATCAAACCTCCGACTGTGAAAACAAGATGACTCTTTCGACGGGAAGTTCTTCAGCTAAAGAAAAAAAGAGATTATGAATCCAAGATGTCGGATTTTGAGTTAATTTCGATAGAACAAAGAGGTGGAATGAGGATTGGAGAGAGAGGCAAAAGGTTTCGATAGAACTGAGGTGAGATGGTGAAAGTTCTTTTTTTTGCCTTAGAATTTTTTTGGGGGAAAAATCAAAAATTTTAGGTTTTATCCCGTGTATTGGTTTTCATAACATTTTTAATTTGGTTCCGCGAACACACTTAGCTAAAAATATATGCCACGTATCGAATCTCTTTTCCGCCTAAATTAAAGAATGAGTTTCATTAAAACCAAATGCTATAGCAAATTCCGAGTGTTGTAAACCATAGCAAAAACAAAAAAAAACGCTATACTGTGTGCTATGAATATTCGGTATTCTTGTAGTGATCTAAAAAAATCACGCCCTTTGTATCGTAACAAGATGTTTTTATATAAGTGGTACGTGCAAATTCCTCTGCTTGCCAATGCATAGACCACTGCAATAGCTTTCCTTATTGATGTGTGTCTGTCAAAGATCAACGCCAATTCATCATCGGGTATCACACGGCTGAGTTGCCAGAGAAACCATGTCCATGATTCATCATTCTCTATGTCAACCACAACAAACGCAATTGGAAAGATTTGAAAATTACCATCTTGTGATGTTGCAATCATAAGCGTTCCTAATGACTTCTTCCCAAGGATTTCCACTCTGATTTTGGTTGGATCGAACAAGAACATATGATAAATGGTCAATTTTGGGTTGGATAGATAAATGGCAGTTTCTGGGTAGATATATGGATCATTAGGTCACACTGAGGTTGTGGAATGGCGTCAGATTTACCACTCTCTTGTTCTGGATATGACACAGCAGTCAACATGTAAGCTTGCTGATATTCTTTGGGTTTACACACCTTCACAATCAGGTTATTCATAAGAATAATGAATCATCAAATAGAAAGGAAAATGATTTTTTTTTATAAAATGATGATTGAAACTTCTGGTACAGACTCAACACACTTAAATGTAAAATACATGACTTGCTGCATGAACATCATAGAAAATATAAGACTTGCTGCATGAACATCATAGAAAACACAAAACAGACAAAGCAAGTTAGGTGGTGGTTGAGCAGGCTGAATTGTTATTTTTGTTCAAGGCTTCTTTTTAACTCTTCTTGTCCATTATTTTGATCAAACACAAGCCCAAATACTAATTTTAGAAGTCCAACACGTCCAGCAACCAAACCAGTACCTTTCTATGTCTAAAGCCTTATGAATGAGCCCAATAAAGTTAATAAGAACTCCCATTGATTGTGCAACCGTTTATGTTCCTTTTGATCTAAACCAAACCTTTTTGTCTTTGTATTTGCTTCTGATCAGGATTGCATCATCCGCTCTTCCTTTAAGAGGATTTGTCCTCAAATCCAAGTTGTGTAGGATGATAGAACCATGACCATATAAATCCAAATCACCTTTCCTTGAAATCAGAAATGTCGTCACACATTGCATCTCTCAAGGGTCAAACACAAAGCGTTGCAATCCTTCCTCTTGTCTCAGCAATATCTTGGATGTATCAACAAGTGTTCCTTGTTTTCCTTCTGAATCTCCTCTCTTGCTATTGCAGATGATCTTGTTCCCTTCAAGAAGATTTTTCCACCCATCTTGATCGTTTAAGTGTGAATACACCCTCCAAATTGAACTTGAATGAAGCTGCTTTCTGGTCCAGAATTTTGTTACTTCTTCTAAACAGACATAAGCTTCCTCCTGGTTCAAAAATAACTTGTTGCTGACCCTCGAAAATTCTCAGATGCTCCACTCAGCTGAGCTGAAGACATGGCATAGGTCTGATCAGAAAGTGACAAGTGGAAGTCTTAAAGCTATCATCTTGCTCAACCAAAGTATACACCAATTCTTCAGTAGTAGATGAATCTTCAAGTACTTCATCTTTTCTCTTGGTTTAATCAGGTACATGAACACACACAACTTGTGTTTCCTTCTCTGGTTCCATACACTCATTGGTTGATTATGGTGCCATATCTTCTTTCTTCTCAACAATTTCTTCATGTCTAGTTACAACCGCAGACAAATGAGACTCTTGTGGTTGATTATTTGGTTTAGGCTTTATAGCCAGCATGATTCTCAGTTTGGTAATATCAACATGCAATCTTCTCATGCTTTCAGACACCATAGCCTCCACTTGCAACATATTAATGTTTACTACTGGTGGATTAGCTTTTCCTTCTGAATCAGACATGGTTTTGCTTACTTTGAGTTGAGATGCTGATGATGGTACTTCCTTATGAGTTGGTCTCCTGCCATATTGTTTTTTGACAGCTCCAAGGAAGTCTTTTGGTAGGTACTTCTTATCCATGATTTTCTGAAGATTCTCCCAAGTTGTGATTGTTTGTTTTCCTTGATACCAACGTTTCTACTAACAACCAATGTTAACCTTTCATTCTTAGGTACGTGACTGTGCGAGAAACATGTTTCTACACTTGCATACCAAGAGAGATAGATTTCAGGACAATTTCCTCCATCAAAAAATTTAGGTATGAACATAGAAGCGTGTAACCAATCCCAGTAATAGAAAACTCGAAATCAAACAAGAAAAAAATAGAAAAACCCATAAACAAAAGAGAAAAACGAAATCAGACTCAGAGAAAACAAGAACTGAAGTGAAATTGAAACCCAAAAAACAGAGAATATGTAACAGGGTAAAATAAACCCAAAAATTAATCAATCTTCAAAGTGGTGCTCTGATACCACTTAATTACTTCTTCCCAGGTATATCCACTCTGATTATGGTTGGATCAAACAAAAACAGATGATAGATGGTCGATTTTGGGTTGGATAAATGAATGGCAGTTTCTGGGTAGATAGATGGATCGTTAGGTCACACTGAGGTTGCGGAATGGCCTCATACTCACCACTCTCTTGTTCTGGATATGAAACACCACTCAATAGGAGAGATTGCTGATTTTCTTTGGGTTTACACACCTCCACAATCATGTTGTTCATAAGAACAATGAATCATCAAATAGAAAGGAAATTTATTTTTTATAAAATGATGATTGAAACTTCTGTATAGACTCAACACACTTAAACAGAAAAAAAATGACTTGATGCATGAACAACATAGAAAACATAAGACTTACTGCATGAACAACATAGAAAACACAAAACAGACAAAGCATTATCTAGTTAGGTGGTGGTTGAGCAAACTAAATTGTTATTTTCGTCCAAGGCTTCTTTTTCACTCTTCTTGTCCATTATTCTGATCAAACACAAGCCCAAATACAGCCCAACACATCCAGAATCCAAAACAGTACATTTTCTATGTCTAAAACCCCATGAATGAGCCCAATAAGGTTAATAAGAACTCCCATTGGTTGTGCAACGGTTTATGTTCCTTTTGATCTAAACAAGACCTTCTTGTCTTTGTATTTGTTGTTGATCATGATTGCATCAGTTCCTTTGTATTTCCCTAGCAAAAAAGTTCCATCAACCACCACAACCTTCCTCATAAATGGAAAACCAATAATGCTAGCGCCGAATGCAAGGAATAAGTACTTAAATCTGTTGTTTGTATCAACTTCCAGTTGAGTTAAAGTCCTTGGATTTGAAATTCTAATCTTGTGTATGTAAATAGGTAATTCCTGGTATCCACTCTCTGAAGAACCCATTACGAGATCTTTAGCAGCTATAAGTGTACAACGAGCTTTCCAGTAATCCATATGCAATATACAAAAAACATAAACCCATTTAAAAGGAAGTAAGGGCTAGACAAGAAAGTATATTTGATGCGCAAATATAGTCGACCTTGATTCCGAAGCTCAGGTTCATAACACTAGAAACATGAAGTAGATGGATCAACCCCAACAACATAGTCTTTGTACAAGAGTCCAAGAATCTCAGGAGTAGCTTGTCGGGAACGAGATGAACGTTTTGTTACGGAGCAGGTATGTTCATCTACATATACTCGGATTGTAAACTTTGAAGATTCACCTACTGTTGAGGCTCTAAGCTTCTATATACAACCTTCTATCCAACATTTTACACGTAACAACTTTTTTGTAGATTTATCCACATCAAACTCGAAACGTTGGACAACTTAACATATCTTCAGACGTGTCTCCAATACATCTTTTGAATCGTAACTCTGCCCCACGTCAAATTTGAATGAGTGTACTCTTTGGATACTCTCTTTCTTCTGTCTTTTTGGACTCTTTCATAAATTATCTCCATAGAAGATCCCTGAACCTCTTCTACATGGTTTGGTGGAAGGTCGTATGTAGTAAATTTTTCATCATTAGATGTTGCACTATCAGAATCATCGCAGTAATTGAATCGATCATTCTCTTCGTCTGTATCTTCTTCGTCTTCACAAAACATGTCACCTCCTTGTGTGGGTTGTTTCTGATCTTCGCCAGCTCCTTCCCCAACAATTTTGTTCATTTTAAACTCTACACATAGTCGAACGTTCTCAACTTTGCAAATACCCAAGAATGCATGAAACTGCCTATCGTTTCCCATTTTCAGAGGTGGTGTATTCATGCTTTGATTCTGTAGATTCTGCTTCAGAAAAAGGTATTTGAGTTCCAAGTTGTTTTCTGAAAATCAACTATGTAATCCTAAAATATAATTTTTACAAAATCTTCAAATCGAGTGTCCTCATTCGCAGCAACTAATATGCTACATCACCCATTATCTACGTAACATAACCACTTAGTTTTCTCAATTTTCCCCTTCCCAGAGACGAGAATTATGTGTTCCATTATCCTACGATCAGTAAATAACCATGAAAGTGGAACACCCGTGTTTCAGTGAAAAGCAACGGGAAGAAGACAACAAAGAGAAGGTTATCCTAATTGTTTAACGTGGTGTAATGACTTAACTTAAACTAGATTTAAAAATAGTTTAAACCAGAGGTTTAAATTTTAAAGGGATTGAGAACAAATTGATTGAAACCAAATTTAAAATTAATTAAAACCAAAATTAATGTAAATCGGAACCAATATATACTAAACCAAAATCTATGTGAAATTAACTAGAAATTCGAGTGGATATCTGCTGAAATAAGTGTGTCCCAATTTTGTAATGAAATTTAATTTAAAAGTCTACCGTCGAAGATGGAAATTTAGAAAGTCTACCACCTAATAAATACAAAAGTCTACTATAAATTTAAATCGATTAAACATATCTGTCATAAAACTTTATGTCTATTATCCATTAACAGTCGGTTGTATGTAATTTTAAATTGATTTTAGAAATCTAACCAAACCGAAATAAAACTGAAAATTTTAAAAAATCAGTTACTTCATTCGATAGATTAAAAAAGATAATGTTGAGAACATTAAATCGAACAGACAAATCAGCTACCTCAAAACTATATGCCGTGGATAAAAAGTCTGTCACCAAATATTTGGTAGATGGAAATTTAACAACATGTTAAATTAACAGATTTATATGTCAATAGATTTGTTTTTCGTAAATAAATCTGCGACGTGATTTGTCCTACAATTTTAATGGAACTTTTTTAATATCACTTTTTGATCATCACTATAAACAAAAAGGCATTTTGGACCATAAAAATAATTTGGTAATTTGAAATTGTAAAAAGTTATTTTTAATAACTGAATTAATTTGAATCATTTTAGTAAACTTTTGTTTAATTAGGTATATATTATAGAGTAAATGGGTTTCGCCCCCATATTAAATATCCTAGTTGCCCCCACTACTTATTTTTGCTGTTTTTTTAATTGATTTTTGTGTATCCAGTATATTTACTTTTTTGTTTGTTTAATGAAATAATTTATATAATTTAAATTTACACATTAATCAATAAGTGTGTATGCATAGGGACCCATATGATATTCTAGTGTATCTAAAAGACATACACTAAACATTTTTTTATATCTCTCCAGGAAAGCTTATAATTTTTTAATTCTAGTCTTTAAATAAATTGCAACAATTAATTTATAAAATATTTTTTCAAAACTGATTGTGTTTAAAGTGATATACTTAAAAATATTTTATATTACCAATTTCTTACAAGAATAATTTAAAATAATTTTACACAATTCATCATATATAGTATATATTGTTTTTTCATAAAAATATAACTAAATGATCAAAATACATTGACTAAAATAATGTTTTTATATTTTTAAAAAAATTTTGTTATTTTTTAGAAAATAATAGCAACTTATAAAATATGTTTTACAATAGTATTTTTTTCATTAATTTTTTGAAATTTCATAATTTAAATATTATATTAGTTTTAGAATATTATGAAATTTAATAATAAAAATATTAAATTATTATTTTTAAAATTTTCCCCCAATAAAAATAAATTTTGGCTCAGCCACTGAGTATACATATCATACATCTAGAGATGCCAGTGAGAGAAAAGAGATATGTCCTATGCTTTTATTTTTTACGCTTTATTCATAAGAGTAACAGTGTAAATTTTAAATATGATCGTCTACCTTTCGATAATAATTAGGGTTGAGCATTTTATTCGTTAAATTTGATTCGATCCGTAAAATCTGAATATCCGTAAATCATCGAAGCAAAGCAAACACTAAAAGTTAATATCCGTTAGAAACGAATCAAATCACAAATACTAAAAAAATTAGAACCGGATATCCGATCCAACATTATACAAATAAATGTATATCTATAAATATATATATATATATATATATATATATATATATATATATATATATATATATATATATATATATATATATATATATATATATATTTTATATGTCTAATTTTATAAAATTATTATTTTAATTTTATTAATTTTATTTAGAATTTACTTATAAAATCTTTATAAAAAAATCAAAAACTTTGTGTGTTTATAAGAAAATTCGATTAATTTTAGAAATTTATTGAACATATAGTTTCATTTATTTTTATTTTTCATTTTATATTATGAAAAAATATTTTTTTGAATTTTTTTTATAGTTTTCTTTTAATTTACTTATACTAAACAAAGTAGATGAGATATCCGTAAATATTCGTAAATATCACAAAATAATCTAGATATCCGTAAAATCGGATATCCGTATTTCTTTGAAGCAAAGCAAATTGGAAATCAGATATCCGTAAGATACGAAGCAAATCACAAATATTAAAAATTATGGAGATATTCGATCCGTGACCACCCTAAGATAATATCATGTTATCGACTAATATTAAGCACTTATATGGTGTTCTCAAACTCGATTTATCTTCTTAATTAAATATTAATTATTTTTTGTTTAACGTAATAATCTAACATGTAATAAAACATGTTATTGGAAAACGAAAGAGGAGGCAAGATCATATTCAGCTTCTAGAAAAAGAAAAGAGTACAAGGAGTAAGACAAAGGCAAAGGATTACCCTTATAACTTATTCATATAAATAATATGCTGGAGATGTTAAGGTGATATGATATGTATTGTACATATTATGCATTAAGCTAATTGTTCTCATCTCGCACCACATTAGAGTCGTTGCTTTTCGAAGACTTAACGTTCCAACGAGACCAGAAGAGATAGCTAAGAAAGTTCAGTAGACTGAGAACCGCTAAAAGCCAATAAAACAGATAGAGCCTGTCCTTGTTCAGATTGTTGTCCCCGAGCCACCCTTTGGAGTGGAAAGACGTGGAAGTAATATTATTCACGACCGAAACGAGCAACGAGCTAAAGTAAAAACCAAAGGAATACGAACAGTAAGTCAAAGCCATCAAGAATGACTCCATGCCCTTTGTAGATTGTTGGTAAAAAAACTCGATTAATCCAACGGCAGTAAACATCTCGGAGATCCCAAAGATCAAGAACTGTGGCGTGATCCAGAAGATACTCAAGATTCTACCGTCAAGAACTGAAGAGTCTCTACGTTTCTTCTCGAGCAAGGCAGCTGAAACCATGGAGAAAGTGGAGAGGAACAGTCCAACTCCTATCCGAGTCAATGGAGGAATGCCTGAGCTATGTCCCGTTAGCTTACGCGCAAAAGGAACGAATAGAGAATCGTAGAGAGGGACAAGTAGTATGAGCATTATGTAAGGGATTGCTTGGAGTGAAGCCGGAGGAATGTGGAATGAATTTGAGAGACTAGTGTTCATGGAACTTCCTTGTTGGACTGAAAACGTTTGGAGCTGAGCTAGGATGGTGTTAAAGACGATGGTGCTTGCGAAGACTGGGACAAGTGAAATTAGGGTTTTAACTTGCTCTACTTGGGTTACCGTGCAAAGCCTCCATGGACTTTCCTTTGTGTTTGTGTCTTGGATTTTGATGCATGCCTTGTCCAAGAACCTGCCCATACGATATACAATTTCAATATTTTTTTCACTGATTTCATGCATATTTGTGTTTGCATGTGACTTTTCTTTTAAAAAAGTTAAAATTCTTCCTTAGAGGAAAAACTTAAAATTCTTACAAAAATACAATTGCATTTTTCTGTAATGTCTGGATAAAATTTTCCTTTTAACTTCTTTCCTTTGGGATTTATTAATGATTTTTATCAACAAATTTAAAAATTGCTAAAGTTAAAAAAAAACATTTAAAATTGCGCTTTTATGTTAACCAAAAACATCGCGCTTTTATTTGAAAAGAGAAACCCTTATATTTAAACGAAAGTGCAAACACACATCTAAAGTCTTTCTATTGAAGTTGTGGTCTGGTCTTATAAGAACCGAAACGACCAAAAAGTTAAATATCTGCCATAGAAAAAGTGAAATAATGAGTTCAATGCATGACCTGAGGCGAGGAGTGTATGGAAAAGTGGAGGAAGGTACGACGTCGTTGGATACATGATGGCCTCCATGAAGCATTTTTGGGTCAGAGGGAGACGCAAGCTTTCTTTTTGATATGGCAGCCACAACAACCTGCAATGCAGAAACCACTTCATATTATTAATAGTTAATCAAAGAATAATTATTAAGACCTTTTCTATTTATATTTATTATGAAAATATATGTATTTCATATATATATAATTAAGACGTTGATGACAAGAGAAGTGAGTTTCAATCTTTTTTTTTGCAGTTTACCTGTAAAAACTCTATAAATTAATGCTTGATAAATTGATAAACACGTTAAATTAATAATTTTTTCAATTTTAAATTGGATCGTTTCAAATATGACACAAATCAATAAAATAATAACATAATAATTTTTATAAAATTTTATGTAATAAATAGTCCCACTAAAATCATAAATTAGTAACGTATTTATAAAAAGTTTAGCTATATTTGTCTTAACACTTTAATATATTTAGAAAAAAGTTACATTAAATTCTAAAAACATATTTTGTATACATCAAATAGTATAACAAAACAATATAAAAGTGAAATTTCTAAAATTTAATTAATCTCTATAAATCAAAATCAACTATTTTCTTATTTTATAAAAATTATTATATAAAAATAGAAATGTATAAAAAGAAACTGTTGTGATAATAAAAAAAATTAGTCTTAACATTATTAATTTATAAAATTTTACTTTATTTTTTATATGATAAACTAAAAACGAACAATTATAATGTTTTATTTCACCATCACCCTTCCGTTTTCATGACTCATCATGTACCGAACTGTTATAGTACTATTGTCTTGTCTACACGACCACAATTCCTAATTTTGATTATATCTCTATTTAGATATTATTTCTTTAATGAAATTAAAATGGGTTGAAATATAAAGATTTGTAGTTATGTGAAGTTTTGTTTCTTATCAAAAGTATTTAATAATTTATAAATCTGTGAATGTCCCAAATTTGAATGATTATCATAGAGTTATAAATTTGTAAAGATGGCGCATATACTGACATGCATGCGGATGAAGGTGCGTCGTAAGTAATAAAATCAGTTCTTTAAAAAAAAAAAGTAGTAAAATCAGTTTCAGTTTTATAGAAAAGTAAATATCAATATATAACTGTAGCAAAAGTTATCTCTTTTTGTTTGTTATGTTGAATTTCTATCATATTTTTGTTACTTGTTAGGAAATTCTATGTTTTATTTATGAAACATGTTTATTATAATAATCTAAACACACTGAAACATAATAGATATACAGTAGAAACTCTCTAAATTTCTTAAGTTCTAAATTGGACCGAATCAAAATATGACACAAATCAATAAAATAATAAGATAATAATGTTTTTTAAAATCGTATGTAAATGTAGGATCACATTAAAATTGTCAATTAATAATTTCTATGTATACATATTTTATATAAGTTCAAACCTGTTATTATATTGTTTGTTTTATTTTCACAATAAAATTATCTTTATATTTTCTTAACATTTAAAATATTTGATCAGATTTAGTATAATTATATCTTAAAAATTAATATATCTTGATGAGATTTAGGAAAATTCTATGAATTATATTTTATGTACACCAAATAATATAAGAAACCGAATTTAAATGTCAAACTTTAAACAAATAAATAATAATTTATATACACCAAAATCAAATAATGTTCTTATTTTAGAAAAATATATTAAAAATCTAAATATTTTTTTGTAAAATAAAAAAATATAAATTAATAAAATATTATTGTCTCAATATTATTAATTTATAGAAATTTATTGTAGTTGATATTTTAGTGAAAATATCGTTTAGTTTTGAACAAAACATATTCTTCTATTAGTCAACCATAAGGTGTAAACATTGGCGCAACATATGTAAAGTACTTTTCGTTTTAAGACTATATAAAGTGTTACTATTCCTTTGCAATATATAGTAAATAATTACAATCAAACTTATTTAAATGTTTGCTTTTAATCATTATCCATTAGACTATTAGAGAAATAATCTATTGTTTATAATTGTGATTGTTCTTAAATTTTTCCATATAAAACATAACATATCCTCACGGGTCCAACTTCGATGGACTTACGTATATTTGCGCATACAGACAAATTTGAAAAACAAAATACGTCGCATCAGATTTTTGCCTATTGAATATTATTTTACTTCTCAGAACTCAGTTATTATTTTTTTGTAACATAAAACTCAATTATTTTGGTAGGTAAAACATCCAACAAAGTGATTTTTTTATGAATATGCCTTCCCTGTTTAGCACACTTTTATCAAAACAACATTATGTTCCTGTAGTGACTGTTTTTTTAGTTATATATATTTACCGTTGGCACTATGATAAATCTCTATCTTTGTTATATAAAGATAGTATAATTCACTTATATAAAAAGATAGTATAATTCTATGTTAAAGAAAAGTCTAGTAACTTTAATGTTATTTTCTTGCTTTAAGATTCTATTTTCTTACCCTAAAATGAACCAATATTTCTGTTATACACTTAGCAAAAACTATTTCTATTATTCGTATGGTGTACGAATTATTAGAAAAAAAAAAGAAAAAAAAAAAACTTACTTGGGCAATAGGAGTGAAGATGCTTCGACGTGGACGTTTGTTACGAAAATACATTGTACCGGAGACTAAGCTAATAAGGCCCATAGTCATGGCCGCAGCAGAGACTCCAAATCCAACGTCCATGCCCGAATGAGTTTGGATCCAAACCAGGAGACTAAGTGCGATAAGCTCGCCCATGGAGAAGGCAAAATAAGCGGCATTGAAGTAAGATGAGAGTCTTTCAGATTGCTTAGGATGCGACTGAGAGAACTGGTCCGCACCATGAGCTATCATGTTTGGTTTCACACAGCCACTTCCTAAAGCCACCAAGTAGAGTGCCGTAAAGAAAATTATTGCCTTTAGACCTTTTGCCTCGTCACATGAGCTTTGGTTAATCAATGGGCTACACTTTGGTGGCTTTAGTTGAGGTAAATGTGCTTGGACTGATAGTAGTATAAAACCCTGCGTGGCAATACAGAGATAAATAACAGTAATTTAATAACTAAAATATTCAGAATGATCAAGAAACTTTCTTAAACATTAATTGATAATGTTCAAGTTCTTATTTGTAACGGTGAGATTTTCATAAATGACTAATAATTCAGGATATGATGAAGAGCAGCACACACACAAAAACCATGTTACATGGACGTAACTGTATGCACGTAAGTAACTACGTGTATGCATATCACATATATACACAATTCCTTTGGAAGTCACATCTCTTCTTATCTGTTCTTGTATTTGTGCTATGTATTGATTTTTTTTAGAATCACATACTCCCCCCCCCCCCCCCCCCCCCCCCCCCCCCCCCTTTTATAGCCTGTTTAAAATTATTCACACATATTAAAAAACATGAAATTTTTTATTCTACCCCTAAATAATATACTGTTTTATTTTCTTTTGTTAATTAATGGACTGAAAGATAGCGATAAAAATGAAAAACTATCAAACATTTGTATTGAAAATATCAAACGATAGTAAAACAAGGAAGTATCAAAAAGTGGTTTGATTTTTATTTCACTGGAAGCAAAGGAACTCATAGATCTATATATCTATACTTATATTTCAAGAACTAGAGGAGAAAGGAAACATACAGAAAGCTCGACGAAGCCAAAGATGAGGATGGTCCAAAAGCTGCCGAGGAAAGCGTCGGAGACATAACCACCGAGGAGGGCAAATATAAAGATGGTGCCAACAAAATTGGTGACAATATTGGCAGCTTTAGACAAGGGGAAATGCATTTCGTTGATCACATATGTTATGAGGTTGTTCCCTATTGCTGCTATCCCCATTATTTCAAAGGCTTGTAATCCTAAAACAAAGAAAGAATAACAAAAATCAATAATATATAATATAGTGTAAATGTTGTATTGATCATGGAATAAAGAACTCTAGCTAGTGGGACCAAAGGTTGGATAAGGTCGAGTGCGTATGGACCAAAAAACTAAAACCAGATGATTTATCACTGGCTACAAATCGTTAAGGCTAAACCGGAGGATGTACCTTTAAGGTTAGATAGAGAGAGAAGCTGAGAAGGGGAGAGAAAATTAATGACAAAAGAGAAAGAAATGGAAGAGAGAGAGAGTACCAAGAACAAAGAGAGCAGCTCTCATTCCACCATGCTTGCTAGGGTTGGATGGTCTTCCTCTCCAATCAACACTTTCTTCTTCAGCTAATTCCCTATTATTTATTTCATTACTAACTTCCTCCTGTACCCATTTATTACTTTGTTTGTTTCCCTTTTCCATTCCTCACAAATCCCACAGACAATTAATTTTTTTTCCTCTAAATCTCTTCTTTAGATTTGCTAGAGAGAGAGAGAGAGAGAGAGAGAGAGAGAGAGAGAGAAAGGTTATCAATTTGTTTGTTTTTAGTTTCTTGAGGACAAATAGAGTTGGGTGATTGGCCTTCAATTTATAATAGAGTAGCGATGAAGAGAGGGAGCCAAAGTCGTTGACTTATTGGCCTTACGTATAGCACAAAATGTAGATTCTAGGCAGAAACGAAAACGCCATGTGTTTCTCAGTTAACCCCACACGCACTTTCTACAAAAGATGTGGATCTCTATCCCACCACATATATTCCCTTTTTCAGTTATGCTTAATTACGATAGATCAGTTAAATTTCAGAATGTTATAAAGTATTTGTATATATGTGTATATATGTGAAGATGTGCACAAGGGATGTTTAAATGGATTATATTCTTGCTACTTTCATAAACTTTTTCAACGTATAATTATGAAGAGTCAACAGTTAGTGTCATTTATATGAATTTCCATGATACACCTCACTATCGTGCATGTTTAATGTATATGAATGTAATTTAGTGGACTTCGGGTCGTAGTGCATTTGTTGATAACGATTTGTGTTTAATTTATGTGTATTGCTTTTGTGTTGTGTACTAACTGTTTCTCTTTTACTGTCTAATCACACTTTATTTAGGTCCAAATACATTACACACATTATTAAACACTTTCTTATATGACAAACATCTTTAAACTTCCGAAACAAACCTACTAATATAATAATCTAGCCAAAACAAATAGAATAGTAGTAATGAAACAATTCTAGTTCATGGTAGTTCAGGGATTAAATAACTCACTTTTATATTGGCATATCAAAGTTGAATTCTGCCTCCTGCAATTTAAATAATTACCATTGTAGATAATCTTATTGGTTGACAAAAGAAATCACAATCTTAAATGAAAAAAGTACATCATTTCACATGATCAACTGGATTACTCTGTTACAAAATCGGTCGATTTGGTCGTCAAAAGCAAATCTTATCAGAAAAGATAACATAAAGTTGTTTAGTCATATTTGATTAGATACCATACTATTTAATAAATAAGATGATTATGCTACTTTGGAAACCCTTTAAGGACTATTAAGAACGATGTAGCTTATCTGCTAAACATTCAATTGTGTGTGTGGTGGGCGGAGGGGATTTGCTTATCTTTTTATTTCCCCCTCTTTTGTTGATACTCCTGAAACCTTTGAAACCTGCTCTCGTCGATTGGGTTTCTTGGAAATATTTAAAGATCGTACACGACTCTCTTTTTTACCAAGAACATTGTACACGACTCCCTTTACAAATATTATCCTCTTTCAAGTTCACTCAATTAAATAAAACATGTGGTCTACATATTGTATTTGAAGTAGATGATATGTATGGCCAAATAGATACTTTTACAAATTGACTACGCGAAAGCAGTTTTGTGAAAAAAAGTTCTGCTAAAAAGCTCAGTAGTTATGAATTAAAAATGGTGATGTGCTTGAGGACGATTTGTCGTCGTATAAGACTAATGTAACTTTCTTTCTTGGGTGCTTGACGGTAGTGGTTGGTGATAGGAAGGTAAGATTTCACTATCTTTAACAGTACTTTTGGAAAAATGTTCAAGGAAGATGATAAAACAAGCACACATGATTGTGGTCAAGTGGTTGATGAGACAATAAAAATGATGATAAAACAAATGTTTACATAGATGATGAAACAAATGTTTACAAAATTATTTAATTATTTTAATATAAAATTCTGTAGAAAACTATGATGTAAATATTTTAAGGACGCATTTTTTAACTTATGTTAATATACTAGCAATACTCTAATATATTGGATCAGCATATAGCAATACTCTATAATATATTGGATCAGCATATATTAACTCTAATTTATGTTAATATACTAGCAATACTCTAATATACATCTCAAATTTATAACATAAATTTGCTGATCCAATTGATGTAGTTTTTATTATGCACTCTCAAATTAACCATATAAGCTATTTTCACTCTTTCAAATAAGATATTCAGTTGTACTACTTAGGGATCAAATCCACAGGGAGCGTCCGCACACAATAGACTATAGATGTTTAGATTAAGATAGACAAACAAATTAATAAGCACTGAATAAAGTAGCAAGTTGATTGATTGGTTGTTGTGAGCAATAATAATAGATAGCTAGATCTAGGCTTTCAAGCAAGTGGATTATAGAGGATAAAAACTAAGGGTATTAATCATAAAATTCGATATCTAATATAAAAGATGACCAGCTCTCGCTTGTTGACACGGAATGACCCTCGATTGATGGCAATGATCTTGCGTCGATCGATGGTCTCTCGAGTCAAGCATTAAGACCTAATCAATATGTTCACTAGATTAACTAAATCAACTCTCGTTTGTTTCTAGCAACCTATCTCAACAGGATTAATTATGGTAGTAGAACATACTCTCGCTTGCGCCTAACTATCCTATTATCAGAGTTCTAGTTAGCTACTCTAGAACACAAGCAATAAAGATAATTCTATTGATAGATCTAATAATCACCCTAGAAATTCTATTGTTTGGATACTCCATCAATACCATTAATAAACCCTAAACCTAACAAAAGATTTACTCAGACATGATCTTTGTCACATAAATCATAGATGAATAGAATAAATATAGAATATAAATCAAATAAAGAACCAAAGGAGTTCCAGGAGGATTCTGAAAGACTTCCTCCTTTATCTACTAACCCTAGAACAATAGAAAGAATAAAGCTTGATGCCTAAACAATAACATAGAAACATATAAATAGGATTTTAGGTCGTCCATGGGTATTTTGGTAATTTGTGATGGCTTCTGGGCTTAAGACGGCCATAAAAAAAGTCGGGCCTGTCTTCTGGTATCACCGTCGATCGATGGTAAGGCTGTGCCGTCGATCGACACTCATTCATCCCCTCGATAGCTTCCTCTCGCGATGCAGACATACCACTCTTTAGTAAATCGGCATAACTTTAGATCTAACCATCCAATGGACCTAAAACTAGTGGCATTGGAAAGCTAACTCAAATATATATCTTATATAAAAATATCATCTCAATATCACAGTGGGAAGGTCTCCATCCATAGCTAAACATCTGATGTATTTGCGCAGCTATGCATCTCTAAAAGCTCAAGAATCACCAAAGTTCTCCAGAACGTACATGAACCTGAAAATACTCTTAAACATACTCCCAAAACATATAATAGACTATAAATAAGGCTGATATCATGGCACGATAGTGGTAAATATTAGGCCCCATCAACTCCCCCAAACTTAACATTTTGCTTGTCCTCAAGCAAACAAAGCCTGTGAAAGAGGTTTTGAAAAGCAGAGACTCACATAATGTCTAAGTATAACTATCACCCTACTTTGTTGCAACCACATCCTATGTCAATCACAGAGAAACTTTATATATCCTATCCTAGTATAGCAACCAAATTTATTCTACCAACAACTTAGCAAATACTAGTCTGGCTCGTCCCTCTATTGATTTCATTTCTTTGCATAAACTAAAGTGCATGTTTTACCTTGGGAGTATTGATCAAGGGACACATGTACTCTTACCTCTGCAAGTATTTGAACACACATGCATCCTTCTCTGATTCATTTCCTCTCTCTCTTCTCACTTCTTCTGAGTCAACGTCTCCCTTCTTTTTGAGGGTATCATTTTATTTTTTTTAATTGACTGAAATATTTGGATATGCTTCCATGAATCAAGCTCTAATAGTTTTTTTCCACCAGATCTTCTTCACTTCTTTTTGACCTTTATCTCTTTCTAGGATCATATGAATCAAGTTTTAATGGTTTTGGCCACCAAATCATGTTCGACTCATTTTTTTAATCTGAAGGGGAGAGAGAGGGGAATCATAAGCACACAAAATTTTACCTTCCAGACTTGCAGAAGGAATCCGATCCAATGTATTCTAAATCCCAAAGTAAGCAAATGTCAAGATTAGTGTTGGAAATCATCTTCGGTTCCTCAAAAATGTCTAAGCAAGTGTGATATAGTGGCATGATGATCCACTTTGGTATCTCTAGTAATCTCTGCAAACAACCTTCTAAAAATGGTACTAAAGTGTGGTTAGTCAATAATAAATCTTGATCATAGTCTCCTTCTTGACTCAATAAAACTTTTTGAAAAACTTATATATATATATATATATAAATAAAACACAAAAACAAATAAACAACGTTAGAGAACCTCTCACAGGCTTAAATTACACTGTCCCCAGTGTAATCTGTCCCGGATTAGTTAGGAAATATTAAATCATAAGTAAATAGCTTAAATAGAAAACTCGATACCTCTCTCTGTCAGAGGGTGTCGATCGATGGTAGGCATGTTTGGTCGATTGATGGTCGCGATCCATTATCAACTGATGGTATCTCTATGGTGTCGATCGATGGTGGACTCAAATAGTCTGTAAAAATAAAATGAAACTCGAAATAAATAGTAGTATAAGTAAAACCTAAATAATAACTACTAAACAGTGGGTTGCCTCCCACTCATCGCTTGGTTATAGTCTTAAGCTCGACGTTTCGGAATTCTGGTTCAGTCAGGATGAGATTGGGAACTTTCTCCAAAACAATTCCCAATGTCCAATATCTTCATCTTCATCACACATATTGTGAAAGCCTCCATTGACACTTCTCCTTTGTCTATCATCTCAGCAATAAGGAGTGCTCGAAGCATCTGCAGCGCTCTCTGAACTTCCTGACACCATCTTAGAAGTGGGGAATCAATGATAACTTAGTACCTTCCTTGATCCTTTTTCTTTTCTTCCAATTCTTCTTCTTCTTTCCCCCAGACTTGTCTGATCTCTTGGTGCCTTCATCAAAAAGATTATAAAACACTTTAAACTCATTCTGCTATGATATGTGATGAGTGTCGATCGACGCTCTAGTTTTGATGTCGATCGATGTTCCAATGTCGATCGATTCACTAGTGATGGTGTCGATCGATGCTGCAACCAATGGTCATTGGTCAGTGTCACCTTCATACTTCAATAATCTCTATGAAATAACTGTATGCTGAAGATCATCAAATATCTCAACGTAGAGATCCACATGCACACTTCCATCTGGTGGAATAGGAGATTCAACGTCAAAACAACACTGAGAACCACAAACTTCACAGGGTCATGTACCATCTTCGCTATTTTGTGAAAACCAGGAGCTTCTTTTGTGCATATAGGTGGTCGTAGATGTTCAAGGATAGAAAGGTGTGAGGTCTTGAACACGTGCATTCTCTCCTCAATCGTTCTTGGTTCAATCATCTAACTTGGTTGTTTGTCCAATAAGTGGCTGTCGATCGATGAAGTTGGGTGGCTGTCGATCGATGCTCTCTGGTGGGTGTCGATTGATGCCTGCTTTTGGTGAAGTTTCCAGATCTCTTCTCTAAGTGTGCTGATCGTCATTAAGCTTCTGCTCTGAGTCCTGACCCAAATCTTCAGGTTGTGCTTCATCCAACTGCTTCACAAATTCCTCTAGATCCAAGAATGGTGTCGATCGAAAACATGGGTTAGTGTCGATCGATGTTGAGGTCTTAACGTCGGTCGACATTGAAGTCTTAGTGTCGATCGATGCTGAAGTCAGATCACTCAAATTGGCTTCTTCTTCTTCTTCTTCTTCTTCTTCTTCTTCTTCTTCTTCTTCTTCTTCTTCTTCTTCTTCTTCTTCTTCTTCTTCTTCTTCTTCTTCTTCTTCTTCTTCTTCTTCTTCTTCTTTCTTCTTCTTCTTCTTCTTCTTCTTCTTCTTCTTCTTTCTTCTTCTTCTTCTTCTTCTTCTTCTTCTTCTTCTTCTTCTTCTTCTTCTTCTTCTTCTTCTTCTTCTTCTTCTTCTTCTTCTTCTTCTTCTTCTTCTTCTTCTTCTTCTTCTTCTTCTTCTTCTTCTTCTTCTTCTTCTTCTTCTTCTTCTTCTAAGTGTGCTGATCGTCATTAAGCTTCTGCTTTGAGTCCTGACCCAAATCTTCAGGTTGTGCTTCATCCAACTGCTTCACAAATTCCTCTAGATCCAAGAATGGTGTCGATCGAAAACATGGGTTAGTGTCGATCGATGTTGAGGTCTTAACGTCGGTCGACATTGAAGTCTTAGTGTCGATCGATGCTGAAGTCAGATCACTCAAATTGGCTTCTTCTACTCTACTCATCTCTTCTTCTTCTTCTTCTTCTTCTCTTCTTCTTCTTCTTCTTCTTCTTCTTCTTCTTCTTCTTCTTCTTCTTCTTCTTCTTCTTCTTCTTCTTCTTCTTCTTCTTCTTCTTCTTCTTCTTCTTCTTCTTCTTCTTCTTCTTCTTCTTCTTCTTCTTCTTCTTCTTCTTCTTCTTCTTCTTCTTCTTCTTCTTCTTCTTCTTCTTCTTCTTCTTCTTCTTCTTCTTCTTCTATGTCAGCATAGCGTCCATTTCGATCTTCATATTTGCTTCAGTATCATAGAGAAAGTTGGTGAGGATGGCGTTCATGATGTAATTTCAGGTAGTGAGAGATCCTGGTGGCAACCTCTTGAACCAACCAGCTGCTTCTCCAGCAAGAGAGTATGAGAATAGTTTGTAGAAGTAGTAATCTTCAGAGACTCCATTGCACTTAACGCTAAATCATCGAATGATTCAATGTGGCTACTGGGACATTCATGAGGAAGACCATGAAAAGGATGCTGACCCACAAGAGATATATATGCATAATTCAGATCAAAGACATTCCTTTGTGGTGCAAAACAATGCATCACATACCTTTTGGCCTAGAAATCCTCAGGTGTATTGTAGTCTCTAAGTGCCTTTTGTCGTTTAATCTCTAAGTGCCCTGCACTTTTGTGCGCACAACCTCTTTCGTCTCATAAGATGCCATTCATGTCAACTCTCAGTATGAGTACTTCGACCTTCTTTATCTTCTCGCAAGTAGTATCGATCGACGGTTGAAGAGTGGGTGTTGATCGATGTCATGATGTTTGTATCAATCGACGGTGAAGTATTGGTGTCGATCGATGCTCGCTTCTCTTTATTAGCAATCACTGCTTGGAGGATTTTGACTGCCCTCGTAGACTTATGGATCGTGCTTGAATCAACATGTTCCTTTTTTGAAGAACCCAAAAATCCTCTCCTCATTGCTTCCTGGTACTAATATGTACCTGAAACACAAAAAAAAATATTTATGTAAGTAAACTAATATAGAAAAATACCTAGACTAAATCAAACAAATTGAGTCTAATGGCGAATCCTTGCTCCCCGGCAACGGTGCCAAATTTAATGTAGCTTTTATTATGCACTCTCAAATTAACCCTATAAGCTAGTTTTTACTCTCTCAAATTAGAGGCTCATTTGTAGTACATAGGGATCGAATCCATGGGGAGCGTGATCGCACAATTGACTATAAATGTTTAGATCAAACTAGGCAAACAAATTAATAAGCAGCGAATAAAGTAGCAAGTTGATTGATTGGTTATTGTGAGCAATAATAATAGATATCTAGATCTAGGGTTTCAGGCAAGTGGATTATAGAGGATAGAAGCTAAGGGTATTAATCATAGAACTCGATATCTAATGTAAAAGACGACCAGCTCTCTCTGCGAGTCGAATCTATTGACTAAGTCCGATGTCTCAGCTCTCGGTTGTTGACACAATGATCGTCGATCGATGGCAATGATCTTGCGTCGATCGATGGTCTCTCGAGTCAAGCATTAAGACCTAATCGATATGTTCACTATATTAACTAAATCAACTCTCGTTTGTTTCTAACAACCTAGCTCAACATAATTAATTATGGTAGTAGACCATGCTCTCGCTTGCGCCTAACTATCCTATGATCAGGGTTCTAGTTAGCTACTCTAGAACACAAGCAATAAAGTAAATTCTATTGATAGATCTAATAATCACCTTAGCAATTCTATTGTTTTGCTAATCAATCAATACCATTAATAAACCCTAAACCTAACAAGAAATTTACTCAGACATGATCTTTGTCACAAAAATCATAGATGAATAGAATATATATATAGAATAGAAATCAAATAAAGAACCAAAGGAGTTCTAGGAGGACTCTGATGGACATCCCTTCTCTCCTAACCCTAAAACAATAGATAGAATAAAGCTTGATGCCTAAACAATGGTATAGAAACATATAAATATGGTTTTAGGTCGTCCATTGGTATTTTGGTAATTTGTGATGGCTTATGGCTTAAGACTACCATAAAACAAGTCGGGCATGTATTCTGGGATCACCTTCGATCGATGGTAAGGCTGTGCCGTCGATCGACACTCATTCATCCCCTCGACAGCTTCCTCTCGCGAGGTAGACATACCACTCTTCAGTAAATCGGGCATAACTTTAGATCTAACTGTCCGATGGAGCTCAAACCAGTGGAGTTGGAAACCTAACTCAAATCTAAATCTTCTATCAAAATATCAGCTCAATTTCACCGTGGGAAGGTCTTTATCCAGCAGTTCTGCATCTCTAAAAGCTCCAGAATCACCAAAGTTCTCCAGAACGTACCTAAACATGAAAATACTCTAAAACATACTCCAAACACATACAATAGACTCTAAATAGGGCTGATATCATGACACAATAGTGGTAAATATCAGGCCCTATCACCAATATATTATATATTTTTCGTCCCCATAAATTTGCCATCGAGTTTTTTGGGGTTTTACTCTCCGCCTTCAACAATGGACATCTCAATTTCTCCCCAGCCAGCTGAATTTAATCGGACGGAAATCACACAAAAGTGTTAAAGAGTGCGACCCATAGAAACCTCTTAAAAACTTCGTCAGAGCTGTGGAGGGTGTAGGTGAAAAAGAGATCAGTAGACCAATCTTGACACGCTATGCAACCTATCAAACTGGTCAACTGGACCACAAGACATGAACTCCGTCAGCGCCAAGAGAGAGATATGGTCTAAGAAACTCACCTAACCTTCTCCACCGTCCTCAAGAAGATCTGTAAAGAGAGAACATCTGAACCAAGAACCCACCTCATCGAGCAACCTCTGGTCCACCATAGCACATCAGATTTTCACACCGATCATAGCCTGAGAAAAAGCGAGTCTCGAGTCTAACCTGTAGCTAGAACCAAATTAACGACCATATGCAATAAGAAAAACAGAAGAGAAGATAATAGTGCTGTTCGTTTGGTAGACGCAGCTTCTTGCGGCTGCGTCAAACGCAGATTGTTGTTGTTCGTTTCGCAGACACAGACGCAGCCTCAGACGCAGCCGCATTTTGTTGTTCGTTTTGATGACGCAAAAAATTGACGCCGACGCAAAAAGATTGACGCTGGACGCAAATTAGTTGTTCGTTTGGCAGCCGCGGCGGCTATTTTCTTTTAATTAATATATTACTTTTATAAATTTGTATAATTATATTTTAAATAAATAATATGTAGTTTAAATATATTTACATCCATAAAATATTATATTTAATTGTTAATAAATTTTTAGTCAAATATATAAATATAACAACATTTTTTAGTCAAATATTTAAAAATATAACGACTTTTTTAATCATAAATCATAAGTTAAACTAAAATAAAATATATCACAAAACAAGAGTTAAATAATACATCAAGTCCTAAATAAATAAAACATAAATGATAATAAAAGTTATAAGCAAAAAAAAATCAAGTCATTAACTAAAATATTTAATACGGTAAACGACCTCGACCATATTCATTTGTGATGTTCCTACGCAAAGTTTCCATCGTTCTATCACCGGTCGGCTCATATACAATATGTCCACCACCATCATCACCATCATCACCTTCTTCTTCTTCTTCTTCTTCTTCATCACCACCATCACTATCAGCTTCTTCTCCTTCTCCATCATCATCACTTTGCCATTGTACAAAATCATGATCTTCCCGATGTGAATCACGTATGAAGTTGTGTAGTGCCATCGTCGCTGTTACCATCTTAATCCATTTGACCAGACCATATTTTGGATGCTTACGATCCAAAATCCTCCATTTTGCTTTCCATACTCCAAATGTCCTCTCAATCACTGATCGCAAACCTGAATGCTTTCGGTTAAACAACTCTCGTGCACTAACTGGTGGTCCTCCTCTAGCAAACTGACCAAGATGATATCGCATACTACGATGTGGACCAAGATACCCTGTCCTGGTCGGATATCCGGAGTCAACTAGATAATACTTTCCAGGAGGAGGATGTGGGAAAGAAGCCTCATTCCTCGCACAATGAGTCAAGACCTTTGTATCATGTGCTCTACCAGGTACACCGAGATATGCATATATGATATACATCCTAAGCAAAGACAGAAAAAAAACGAAACAGAGCAATGATATTAAAGAGTTCATCAGTTCCTACAAAACAACAAACCTCGAGGACAAAGGCAGTCTAAGCAATCCATAGAGGAACAGTGGCAGTCTGAGCAAGCTGGAGAGGCTTCTCAACGGCTTTACACAAACCTAAGCATCAACAAAACAGAAACAATGCATAAGACCTTACAAGTTCAACAAATCAAAGAAACCCATCAAACATCATACCTCAAAACTCTAGAGTGATCTTGAGAGGGTCGAGATTAGGGTACAATGCTTACAGGAGAGAGAGCTCGAGATGGGTTTTGGTCGTAGAAGATAAAGCTCTGGGTTTATGTCAGAGATCGAGAGAAAGAGAGAGCGATGCGTTGAAGAAGAGAGAGAGAGCCTTATGTTTGCGGCGGAGACAGAGAGAGAGATCTGGAGATGCGTCGTCGGAGACCAAGAGAGAGAGCTGGAGATGCACCGTCGGAGATCGAGAGAGAGAGAGCTGGATATGCGTCGAGATCGCGAGAGAGCTTGAGTTAGGCTTTGAATCGGAGAAGAGAGAGAGCTCAAGAGTCTGCGTCGAAGGGAAATGAGTGCTGCGTCTGAGGCTTACTAGGGTTAGGTGTTTTGGTGAATAATGAGTTATGTTAAGGGCAATAAGGTAAATATGTTAACTGAACGCATAAATTAAGTCGCGGTCGCTGATTTAATCAGCGTTCTGATTTTCTTTGACGCAAGACGCTGCGTTTGGCCGCAGACTCAGCCGCACGTCCCGCGTCGATGAAACGAACAAGCTTTAAATTATGAAAAACATAGCCGCAGACGCAGCCGCAGAGACCCGCGTCGATGAAACGGACAACACTAATGTTCTCTTTCTCACCATCAATGCACGCACTGGTAGAGAGACAATAGAGAAACAATGAAGAAAAGAGGAGAGTTTTTAGTCTAGAGAAAGGTTTATATTAATGTGTGTTATATATGACATATTTTTACAAGAAGAAAAACTAACCAATAACTACAGATATTATATCAATACGCAAAAAAAAATTAGTAGTACTAACCGGTTGAAGCAAACTATACTAATAAAAATGAGGTTCTGAGGCTTCATAGAACGTCTAGATCAGCATAAAAGGAACTCCGAGAAAATGACACATGACATTAAAAAATTGATAATGTAAATAAAAATAAATAAATAAATGATAAGTAAATACATTCAAAAATAAAAATATTACATTAAACATCTATAGTAATATTATAATTTAAGTAAATATATTCAAAAATAAAAATATTACATTAAACATATATAGTAATATTATCATTTACAATCAAATGTAAAAATATTACATTAAACATATATAGTAATATTATCATTTAAGTAAATACATTCAAAAATATAAATATTAGTAAATACATTCAAAAATAGAAATATTACATTAAACATCTATAGTAATATTATAATTTAAATAAGTATATTCAAAAATAGAAATATTACATTAAACATATATAGTAATATTATCATTGAAGTAAATATATTCAAAAATAGAAATATTACATTAAACATATATAGTAATATTATCATTTAAGTAAATACATTCAAAAATAGAAGTATTACATTAAACATCTATAATAATATTATAATTTAAGTAAATATATTCAGAAATAGAAATATTACATTAACATATATAGTAATATTATCATTTAAGTAAATATATTAAAAAATAGAAATATTACATTAAACATCTATAGTAATATTATAATTTAAGTAAATATATTCAAAAATAGAAATATTACATTAAACATATATAGTAATATTATCATTTAAGTAAATACATTCAAAAATAGAAATATTAGTAAATACATTCAAAATAGAAATATTAGTAAATACATTCAAAATAGAAATATTACATTAAACATCTATAGTAATATTATAATTTAAGTAAATATATTTAAAAATAGAAATATTACATTAAACATATATAGTAATATTATCATTTAAGTAAATATATTCAAAAATAGAAGTATTACATTAAACATATATAGTAATATTATCATTTAAGTAAATACATTCAAAAATAGAAATATTACTTTAAACATCTATAGTAATATTATAATTTAAGTAAATACATTCAAAAATAGAAGTATTACATTAAACATATATAGTAATATTATCATTTAAGTAAATATATTTAAAAATAGAAATATTACATTAAGTATCTATTGTAATATTATTTTAAGTAAATATATTCAAAAATAGAAATATTAGGTTAAACATATATAGTAATATTATCATTTAAGTAAATATAATAAAAATAAATAATAAGTAAATATACGATATAAGAAATAAAAATTTTAAATTAAAAATCTATTGTAATATTAGAATAAGTAAATATACAATATAAGAAATATAAATATTACATAAACATATATCGTAATACTAAAATAAGTAAATATACAATATAAGAAATATTAAAAAAAATATCTATCTGAAAATGTATATTAAAATAAATAATAAGTAAAAATATAATATAAAAATAAAAATATTACATTAAACATCTATCGTAATATTACCATAGATATAAAATCAAGAAAATTATAATAAGTAATACAATATAAGAAATAATAAATAATTATACAATATAAGAAATGAAAAAAACTACTTTAAACATCTATCTGAAAAATATATATTTTTATGTAAATATACAATATAAAAATAAATAATAACTAAGTATACAATATAAGAAATATAAATATTACATTAACATTTATCATAAGATTATTATTTTATATAAAAGCAAGAAAATTGGAATAAGTAACTATATAATATAAGAAAAAAATAGTAAATGTGCAATATAAGAAATGGAAAAAAACGAACTAAAATATATATCCAAAAAATTATAGTAAAATAAATAACCATTAA
Source organism: Moricandia moricandioides (assembly GCA_905132885.1). Lineage (NCBI taxonomy): Eukaryota > Viridiplantae > Streptophyta > Magnoliopsida > Brassicales > Brassicaceae > Moricandia > Moricandia moricandioides. The sequence continues at coordinate 1,105,578 of CAJHQQ010000006.1, forward strand.
GTAAATAATAAATATACAATATTATTAAAAATAAATAATAAATAAACATACAATATAAAAATAGAAAACTACATTAAGCATTTATCTAAAAAAATTATAGTAAATATATAACATAAGAAATATAAATATTGTATTAAAAATTTATTAGAATATTAATATTTGATGTAAAAGTAATAAAATTAGAATAAGTAAATATATAATATAATAAAAAGTAAATAATAAGTAAATATTTAGTTAATATTTGAAAATTAAATATATAATATAAGAAATAAAAATATTCATCTTTTTTATCAGCAGGTTACATTAAATATTTATCATAATATAAGAATAAGTAAATATACAATATAGGAAATACAAATATTACATTAAACATCTATCGTAATATAAAATAAGTAAATAAATTAAATATATAGTAAATTACATGTATATTAAAATAAATAGTAAGTAAATATACAATATGAGAAATAAAAATATTACATTAAACATCTATTGTAATATTAAAAATAAATAAATATAAAATATAAGAAATATAAATATTAAATTAAACATCTATAAGTAAATATATAATAAAAATAATAATAAGTAAATATAAAATATAAGAAATAGAAAAATTATAAATATCTATATGAAAAATGTATATTAAATAAAGAGGGATTTGCTAAAAACAACCTAAAATTTCAATCTAAACCTAAAAGTGTACCCCAATTTCAATCAAATGCAAAACCAACCTACAATGGTGATAAAAGTACTATTTAACCCTTATGACTAAACAAAAAACAGAAGTGTATTTTACGTTTCTATCATTTGTTAGTCTACACGTAACAGAAAGAAGTCTACGTAAATGTAGACCTCGTACGATGTCTATTTACTCGATAGACTTGTTATGTAATCTACATCATAATTTTATCTAATAATTTAATTTTAAAAATGTATAAAAATAATTGTTGTAATATTTTTAACTAATCATTGATATAATGGATAATATGAAGTAAAAAAAATAAAATTTTATATAATTAAACACTTTTAAGGAACATTTAGGGTTTGAGATTTTTGGTTAAGGGGTTCGTAGACATATTATAAAGTCTACATATATGTAGACTTTTTTTTTCAGTCTACACACAATTTAACCTAACCGGATTTAACCAATATAATTTGATGATCAAATAAAACATTTACGGTTTGAGATTTGTGGTTAAGGGGTTCGTAGACATATTATAAAGTCTACGTATATGTAGACCTTTTTTCAGTCTACACACAATTTAACCTAACCGGATTTAACCAATATAATTTGATGATCAAATAAAACATTTACGGTTTGAGATTTGTGGTTAAGTGGTTCGTAGACATATTATAAAGTTTACATACATGTAGACCTTTTTTCAGTCTACACACAATTTAACCTAACCGAATTTAACCAATATAATTTGATGATCAAATAAAACATTTACGGTTTGAGATTTGTGGTTAAGGGGTTCGTAGACATATTATAAAGTCTACATATATGTAGACCTTTTTTTCAGTCTACACACAATTTAACATAGTATATAAATACGATTTCTCAAGCTTTTCAGGTAAAAAAAAACTAATTTTCGCCGTATCTCTCTCTAGGCGATTTCCGGCGAGATTTCCGGCGAACTCGATCCACGCAGTTTCCCATCCGCTTCGTCTCTGTCTCCTCCATTGCTCTGGTAAGTTAAATTTCTCTTTTTACCTCTCTGTTGATAAAAAGTGACCACCTTTACCTTTTTCTCTTTTCAGATCTGAGCCGGCGACTTCTAAGGAACAGTGCTTCTCGTCCAAATCTCTGTTTCCGGTCAGTATCATGGCTTCTACTTCATCTCTCTGTCCTAACCAGCAAGGGACTGTGCTTCATCTTTCCAATGTACGTCTCTGTGTCATCTCTATCTCTTGTTTAACTAATAACCTAACAAGCTCATCTTTGTTTACTAACCTTTTAGTTTCTTTTGATTCAGATCTGAGTCGGTCAGTCTTAGATCCATTTCTCTAACGAGCATTGCATCCTCTCTAATCCATTTCTCTGCTTCCGGTGAGTCTCCTTCATTTTGAAGTGTAGTATGAAGTTTCGAATTTGTAGACTGAAATTTTGAATTTGTAGACTGATATTTTGAATTTGTAGACTGATATTTTGAATTTGTAGACTGATATTTTGAATTTTGTAAACTAATATTTTGAATTTGTAGACTTCTCATGTAAACTGATGTTTTGAATTTGTAGTACACTGATGTTTGAATTTATAGGCTTCTCGTGTAGGCTTTATTTTAAATTGTAGACTTCTCGTGTAGAATGCACTTATATAATTCTTTGTTTGTGTCTTTTTGGTGCATGTTACAAAATGGATAAACCTGATTTCCTATCGAGGTTGTATACTCTAGGGAGGAGCTCAAGAACTGTGAGTAACAGACAGTTGTATCAGGCTTTTGTACCAGACATATGGTTGTAACAAACTTATGTAATTTGCTTGCTGCAGACTGAAGTATTAGTCTTCTTTTAAAGAAGACTTTTATAGAAGTCTGGTACTCGACTATATATCAAAATATCATCATTTGTATCAGTATAGTACTCTTCTTTCAGAGATTTTAATTCATTTTCGACCAAAATTACAATTCCAATACAATCCAGAGATTTACATATTAGTCTTTCTTTATAAGAGACTTAAAAAGAAGTCTACTTTTTGTTCAAGAAGACTAACATGTTGGTCTGCACGACAGAAAGTAACATTAGAACTCAAAGTAATAGAAAAATTAAGACCTACGATTTCAACAAAAGTTCATCAAATAAGACAACATCCAAAGCGACAATACAACTGATAAGTTAAATACATAAGACATAAGACAACATCCAAAGCAATAAGACACCATCCAAAGGAATAATACAATTGATCAATTCAACACATAAGAGATAATACATAAGACAACATCCAAAGCAGTAAGACAACACTGGTTTAACTTAGACAGTTTGGATGTGACCTGGTTGTTTGCACTGTGACAATTAATGTAGACTTATTAATATGTCTACAATTGTTTCCTAGCAATATAGCAAAATCAAAAGTATTATACTTTCATAATTACAACAGTTTTTCTATCCAAAATCACTCAAACCCATTAGGATTAACTATTACACACTTTCAAACGAAAAAATTGTGAAAACATTTAATGCATAGTACACAAATTAACTTTTAATGTAAATTTCGAAATAGACTCCATGTTCAGTCTACAACGCTGTAGACTTTCTTTTCAGTTTACATCCGTAGACGGTCAGATAGGTCTACTTTTTGGGTTAGTTTTTGCAATTGACCATTTTACGGGTTACTTTTTATAGTTGAAAGAAAGTTGTGATTTTATTTAAGCAGACTTCGTTTTCAGTGTACAACTTCAAAAAGGTTAGTTTTCGCTATTGACCAGAATTTTCCAGGATTTGACTTTTAGAGGTAGACTAAATATACAGTCTACATGTTTTAATTTTTTTGAATGAGGTTAGTTTTGCAATTGACTATGTTTGACTTTTTAGGGGGTAGACTAAAATGAACGTCTACAGATTTTTAGACTACGAAAGAAGTCTACTATCAAATCCGACGAGTCAGTTTTATATTTGACCAAAATAAAAAAATAGACTTCACGGGTAGTCTACATTTTTTTTTCGGAAAGAGAAGACTGCATATGAAGTCTACATATTAAAAAAAAATATATATTTTTAAAAAGTTTTAGTCAAACACAAAACTAACCTTTTCAACGCAGTCAAAATTTTGGTCAAATGCAAAACTGACCTCTTCGTAGACTTATGTTGAAGTCTACGCTTCGTAGACTTATGTCGAAGTCTACTTATGAAAAGTCAAAAGTTCATTCAAATGCAAAACTAACCTCTTTTGCGTAGTCGTCTTTGTAGGTCTACGTACTTTTTTGTTTTTGTTGTCAAAGGTTAAGATGTAGACTGTCGGGGAAGGCTACGTTACAAAAAAAAGATCTGTTTAGTCAATTGCAAAACTGACCTGTGCGTTGACAAATAGACTGCATTGTATGTCTACATAAGGGCGTAGACATATAAAACAATCTACTTTCGCGACACAGATCTGAGAAACGACTTAAACCATGAAAATAGTTACCTTTTTGCAGTGTGAAGCTCGTTTCCAGCCTTTTCAACCGTCCAAACTCCAATATTGACCAAAATGAAACATTTTTGACGATTCACAAGTGAAAAAAAAAACGAAATTATGAAGTTTATGATTATGAAAAAAGAGATTTTTAGATGGAAATGTAGAGAAAATGAGAGGAAATGAAGATTTGTTTGTTTAGAATGAGAAAAAAGTGGTTGAAAATTCAATTCTAAAGCTTTAAGAGATCAAAAATGGTGGTTGAAAATATTGATGATGATGGCATAGTTGTAACTAAGAAGAAATGTTTAGGGTGTATTTGATTTTTTGTATTTTTCGAAATTAATAAATAAATAAATAATAATGGCAAATTTGTAAATAATTCAAAAACTTATGGGTATTATGGAAAATTCAATGATGAATAGTAACTAAAAAAAAAAGAAGTTGGTTTTGCATTTGACTTGAATTTTTAGGTTGTTTTTGAAAAAACCCCTTAAATAAATAGTAATTAGATATACAATATCAGAAATAAAAATATTGTATTAAATATCTATTTTAATATATTAACATATATATAAAAACAAGAAAATAAAAATAAGTAAATAATAATTAAATATACAATAAAAAGAAATGGGAAAACTACATTAAAGATCTATCTGAAAAATATATACTTTTACTCTTTATTATTTCCAAATGTTTTATAAGTGAATATATAGTAGAAAAATAATAATAATTAAATATACAATATAAGAAAAAATAAACAATAACTAAATATAGAATATAAGAAATGAAAAAGTAAATTAAATGTCTATATGAAAAATATATATTAAAATAAACTATCAGTAAATATACATTATAAGAAATAAAAATATTACATTAAACATCTATCGTAAATTAGAATAAGTAAATTTACAATATAATAAAAATAAATAATAGGTAAATATACAAAAGAATAAATAGAAATTTCATTACATTAAATATCTATATGAAAATGTATATTAAAATAAATAATAAGTAAATATACAATCTAATAAATAAAAATATTGAATTTTATATATATATATATATATATTGTAATATTACCATAGATATTAAAGTAAAATTTTTTAATAAATAAATATACAATAAAAAAAAAATTATACAATAAAAAATAGAAAAGATACATTAAACATCTATCTGAAAAATTAATACTTGTACGTTTTTATTATTTCCAAATCTTTTATAAGTAAATATACAATATAAAATAAATAATAAATATACAATATACTATATAAGAAATAGAAATATTACATTAAACATTTATCGTAATATTATCATTTAATATAAAACAAAAATTAGAATAAGTAAATATACAATATAAGAAAAAAATAAACAATAACTAAATATAGAATATAAGAAATGAAAAAATTAAATTAAATATCTATATGAAAAATGTATATTAAAATAAACTATCAGTAAATATACATTATAAGAAATAAAAATATCACATTAAACATCAATCGTAATATTAGAATAAGTAAATTTACAATATGATAGAAATAAATAATAAGTAAATATAAAAAAGAATAAATAAAATATTATTTTAAGCATTTATCGTAATATTATTATTTAATATAAGAGCAATAAAATTAAAATAAGTAAATATACAATATAAGAATAGATAAAAAAAATAAGTAAATATATAGTATAAGAAATGTAAATATTATATTAGTTATCTATCGCAATATTAGAATAAGTAAATATAAAATGTATGAAAAATAAATAATAAATAAATATACAATAAAAGAAATAGAAAAACTATAAGCATCTATATGAAAATGTATAGTATATAAATAATAAGTATATATACAATATAAGAAATAATTATTACATTAAATATCTATTGTAATATTACCATTTGATATAAAAGTAAGAAAAATAGAATAAGTAAATATACAATATAAGAAAAAAAAAAATCAGTAAATATACAATATAAAAATATTACATAGTTAACATTTAAAAAGCAAAATAGTTCCGAGCGTACAGTAGCGGCCCTGAGGGGAAGCCATGGAAGCATGTGCTTCCGGCCTCCTACAAAGTTAAGTAAATATTCAGCCATATATTTTATAAAATCTTTTATAGCTCTGTTGATATATAGCTTACATATATCTTTAGAGGTCAAAGGTTCAATGCACTTAATCTACATTTTTATTTTTTCTATTTTTGAGCTTCCGGCCCAAAATATTTCAGGGCCGGGCCTGCGCGCGTAGCGCAATTTAACCCCTAGGAGCAAACTCTAGTTAAGTTTTGCGATCACACTTCCCATGATAATTTCCAATAATTTTTAAGAAAGATATATCTGTTACTATATTTGCAACTGTATGATCTATAACAATTCACTGAATTGATATTTTTTCTTTTTGTTCGAAAAGGCCTACCACGGCGTAGGCGGACAGCATGTGGACACAAATTAGCCATATTAGGCAATAGTCGTTTGAATGTATGTAACGAGACAAATGGAATCAGAAAAAATATTAGTGAATTTTCCAACTGTCCAACCTGGCCAGGCTAAAAAAATAAGTGGGTCTGTTTTTATATTAAACTGTCCCCTAAATTAGAAGATACTTTTTAAGTTAGATCCATGATTTACAAGAACTTGAAAACTTAAAACCTCATATAGTAAAAATTTTTTAATAAAAACCATGTGCATTTGGACTCTCAGCTCTCTCTTAAAGCCGACACTACTCAAGTTGGTAAAACATGCCACACGATTTTATCAAAATAAAGGACTAGAAAAAACAGAAAAAACACATGATGAAAGTGAAGTTTTTAATGGGAAAATAGCATTATAAATAACAAAGTTGACAAAATTTTGCATTTTAACATCCAAACTCAAGAGGTAACATTTAAACAACGAAACTAATTTCAATAAAATATTAAAAGTTCGCCACAGTTAAAATTATGACTAGTAATATTCATTACCTGGTAAAAATATGTGACATGGCAAGTTTTTTAATTATTTAATTAGTAATAATAAAATAAAAAATAAAATTAGATAAATTATAAAAATTATAAAAATTCAAAAAATAAAAAATGAGGAAAATAAATCAAAATTCAAAATTTTGAAAAAAAATCATAAAATCATTCAATCAATATTAAAAATGAAAGATTAGAAAAAATTAAAAAATAAAATTTTAATTTAATAGTCAACAAAAACTTTTAACAAATCTACTATATCTCGTGATATTTTGTTGGCGGCGATATATTAAAATTCTTCACCACCGTTGCTATGTCCGCAACCATTATTATCAATAATCACATGTTAGAATATTTTTAATAATTTAAAATTTTATTGAAGGTTATGGTTTATGAAAATAAATTATTAAAATGACGATATATTGAAAACTATTGATATGTCATAAATCCCCACTTTCACAATTGTTTTTTAAAAATTCCAATATGTAACTATTAACAATGATGGTTTCAAACATATCGGTGAGAGTGACAAATTTAAATATAGCACCATTAACACAATATCACGAGATATAGAAGGATTTTTACTGCTTTGTTGAATATTAATTTAAAATTTTTTTTTGAATATTTTCCATTTTCAATTTTCAAATTTCTGAATATATTTTAGAATTATTTTTGGTTTTTGCAAAAAAAATGAATTTTTATTTTTTTTCTAACTTTTCTAGTTTTTATCAATTTCTCTATTAGTTTTGAATTTTTATTTATTAATTAAATATTTAGACATAATTTTTTTAAAAAAAAATAATGCCACATCACTTATTTTTATCTACTAATGAAAAATATTGATCATACTTTTGACTTTGTAAAAAATAAATTAATTGCAATATTTAATATGTTATTAAGACTATTTTCATTGTTTAAAATTTTAGTATTGTATTTGAAGGTTTAAAGTAAAAAAATTTCATATTTAAAAATTTTAAATTTGATTTTCCTGTTTTTATGTTGTGCCAAGAAAAAGAGATCCACCGCATATTATATTATTTAGTTTTTGACAAAATAATATATTGTTTTAGCAGGCTCTTAGTTATACAAGTGAAAAAGAAAATAACAGTGCCTAAAAAAAAAGATGTATTAGAAAATGAAAATGCATACAAATATACATTTTATATATTGGTAAATAAATATTTGCTATACTTTGTGATAAAAACGCTTATCAGTTTTTTAAAAAATTGTATAATATACTGAATCCGTCACCTGCATATCATTTGATATGTGATTTTACATTCAACATTAACAACCTTTTCTTTCCAATTTAATATATATTTTTTTAATATTTTTTTTTTCAAAATATTTTTTAATACTTTCTTTTTCCAAAACGAATAATCTTACAAACAATTTAACTTTAAATGAAAATTAAATAAAATAAAACCAATGTATTAAATAACTTAAATAAAGTGTAGCCTAATCAACGACTTAAAATATCTTTAATATTATTTAACAAGTGATTTGTACATGTGTTATCATTACAATAATTTTTTTTAAAATGATGATATAGCTAACAAAAAAATATGACATAGATCTTTCTTATTATGACATGTCATAAAATTAGTTATGACATAATTCAGTTTTATAAATGAATATAAAATAACATGTATATAGTCATTACTATAGCTATACAAATGAAGAAGAATTGAAATCTTAGATTTTATTTGTTATAAAATTGCAAAATAAAGAAATTAATGACAAAGAAAAGAACTAAAACTATTTATATATTTATTGGAAATTTATATATTTTCAATAATTCAAATCAAAATTGTAAATGGTACGAATGTATTTTTTTATTATATATAAGTTTATGAAAAAAATATTTTGTATAGTTATCCTGTTTATGATTTTATTAAATATAATATATCCATGGTATTATAATTCATGTGTAAAATATAAACTATAAATAAAGACAAGTAAACTGTTTTTACAGTAATTTTTATTCTGCAAATAAAATTTCTATGCAAACTACTTATATTTTATATTTACAAAGTTTCATCTACTTTAAAAAAAATATTTTTAAAATATATACTATTTATTATAAATAAATATATCATTTATTTTAAATAATATCATATATATTATTTACCAATTGATTATTTAAGTCTATAATTACTATAAGAAGAAAATGATGACATAAGTCATAAAAATCTTCATCATCACTTTTCTCTAATATTCAAAATGCTACAAAATCTCTAGATTTGTTGAAATCGTACCTAGACCTGTAAAAACTCTAAAACAACTCAAAATGTATAATAAACATTCTAACTATATGACTTATACCATGATCAAAACTCATAAAAGCATCATATATCAGTTTACCGTGCAGCAATCAAAAAGAACATTTACAATGAACTACTTTTTTTAATCAGATCGAAGATGCTACTAGCACGTATCTAAACATTCGATTTGAGGTTTCCAAATCAAATCTAAAATTCCAAGGTCAAACGTCCAAGAACAAGTTTCCTAGTGTTTCCATGTTATGTTTTGCAACCTGAATTTGAAACCATTAGTTGGTTCATCCCACATTAGAACAAACATCATATGAAACCCAAAAGAATTGGAAAGCATATTTTATTCATATAGTACTTAGGTTTAAACCTCAAAACATACACATGGTTGTGGAATTGAAAGTATTATTTATTACAATGCATACTTCATTACAAAAGGAAAAAACACTATACGACCAACACTGATGCTCGATCCAAACAATACCAACTAACGCTTATTTGCAAAATGGAAAGGTCTAATGAACAACTAATTTGTTCAATGAGTGTAAGTTCATTAAGTAAAATTAGTGTCATAAATAGTTTTTTAAAATTATTATGTCTGCGCATGGCGCAAGAAAACATCTATTAGTTAATATATGTATAAAACACGTTTATAGACTCTTATGCAAATAATGAAAAATTTTGGATCTTTTTTTCAATTTCTTGAAATACTATTAAATAAACATTGGTTACTAGTATACCATCCTCAAAGATCAACTCCGACTTGTGGTTTTCAGTATCCCTTTTCTCTAAGATTCAAAATGCTACAAAATCTCTAAAATTGTTGAAATCGTACCTAAACCTACAAAAACTTTAAAACAACTCAAAAAGTATAATAAAAATTCTAACTATATGACTTATACCATGGGCAAAACTCATAAAACCATCATATATCAGTTTGCCGTGCAGTAATCAAAAAGAACATGCACAATGAACTACTTGTTTTTAATCAGATCGAAGATGCTACTAGCACGTATCTAAACATTCGATTTGAGGCTTCCAAATCAAATATGAAATTTCAAGGTCAAACGTCCAAGAACGAGTTTCCTAGTGTTTCCATGTTATGTTTTGCAACCTGAATTTGAAATCATAGTTGGTTAATCTCACATTAGGACTAATATCATATGAAACCCAAGAGAATTGAAAATCATACTTTATTCATATAGTACTTAGGTTTAAACCTGAAAACATGCATACAGTCGGGCAATTGAAACTATTATTTACTACAATGCATACTTCAATATAAAAGGCAAAAACACTATATGACCAACACTGCTGCTCAATCCAAACAATATCAACTAACGCTTACCTGCAAAACAGAGAGCTAATGAACAACTAAATTGACATACATACAGTTGAACAACTGAAAGTATAATTTAGTACAATGCATACTTCATTACAAAGGGAAAAAATACTATACGACCAACACTACTGCTCGATCCAAACAATACCAACTAATGCTTACCTGCAAAATGGAGAGTCTAATGAACAACTAATTTTATCAATGAGCTGAAGTTCATTAAGTAAAAATTAGTGTTATAAAAAGATTTTTAAAGTTATTATGTCTGCGCATGGCGCAAGAAAACATCTATTTGTTAATATATGTATAAAACACGTCTATAGTTTCCTAGTGTTTCCATGTTGCAAAACATAACATTGCAACACTAGGAAACTCGTTCATTAAGTAAAAATTAGTGTCATAAATAGATTTTTAAAGTTATTATTTCTGCGTATGGTGCAATAAAACATATATTAGTTAATATATGTATAAAACACGTCTATAGACTCTTATGCAAATATTGAAAAAATTTGGATTTTTTTTTCAGTTTCTTGAAACAATATTAAATGACACTCGTTACTAGTATATCATCCTCAAAGATCAACTCTGACTTGTGGTTTTCAATATCACTTTTCTCTAAGATTCAAAATGCTACAAAATCTCTAAATTTGTTGAAATCGTACCTAAACCTGCAAAAACTCTAAAACATCTCCAAAGGTATAATAAACATTCTAACTATATGAGTTATACCATGGTGAAAACTCATAAAACCATCATATATTAGTTTGCCGTGCAACAATCAAAAAGAACATGCACAATGAACTACTTTTTTTAATCAGATCGAAGATGCTACTAGCACGTATCTAAACATTCGATTTGAGGTTTCCAAATCAAATATGAAATTCCAAGGTCAAACGTCCAAGAACGAGCTTCCTAGTGTTTCCATGATATATTTTGCAACCTGAATTTGAAACCATTAGTTGGTTCATCCCACATTAGGACTAATATCATATTAAACCCAAGGGAATTGGAAAGCATACTTTATTCATATATTACTTAGGTTTAAACCTCAAAACATACATACGGTCGAGCAATTGAAACTATTATTTATTACAATGTATAGTTCACTATAAAAGGCAAAAACACTATACGATCAACAGTGCTGATCGATCCAACAAAAAGTCTAATGAACAACTAATTTGCTAAATGAGTTGAAGTTCCTTCACAATTAAATCACCCCACCCCACCACCACCCCCACCCCCCTCCCGCCCACCCCCACCCCCCAACCAGTATGCATCATTAATCAAGAAATCAATTAGTATCACTATGCACATATCAACAAATAAACATTCAAGTAATCTTCTTGATCGCAAAGGCTTACCACTTTTCACTAGTAATCCCCCTCCGTGAATAACAACCACAACTTAAGACTCGAAGTTCTAACGGTAACAATCAATTAAACACTCCTACGTTGCTACTATATTAGGATATATACTACTTCAACTGATCAAATTTTTACAACAATCAGTTATACATAAATACATACCGTGATCGGCTTAGCAATAAAGACCCTCGGCCTTACTGCTTGTCTCTTGGGTGGTGGCGATAATATTCCATATGATGCTATCGTCACTGAAAGTCTAAAATCCTTTTCTATATAACCTTAACGTCCGCAGCAAAAAATATCCAATCTTAGATTGTTATCTAAGTGGGCAATCCCTATTAAGGTGTCCAACTTTAAGGTGTCATGACTGATTGCACCGGAAACATACCCCATGCCAACACTTCTTTGGGTTCTTTTTTCCACAACTTTCACAACAATCAATTAAACACTCCTACGTTGCTACTATATTAGGATATATACTACTTCAATTGATCAAATTTGTACAACAATAAGTTAGACATAAATACATACTGTGATCGGCTGAACAATAAATACCCTCGGCCTTACTTCTTGTCTCTTGGATGGTGGTGATAATATTCTATATGATGCTTTCGTCACTGAAACTCTAAAATCCGTTTCTATATAACCTTAACGTCTGCAGCAAAAAATTTCCAATCTTAGATTATTGTCTAAGCCGGCAATCCTTATTAAGGTGTCCATACTTTAAGGTGTCATGACTGATTGCACCCGAAAACATACCCCATGCCAACACTTCTCTGAGTGCTTTTTTCCACAACTTTCACAAAACTGTTAATTTGAAACTACGGTTGATCCATTCAAGATTTCCCAAGTCCTTTTCAAAGTTGTGGCATGCACACTCTTAGATTGCTTAAGCTCTTCATCTAGTCAAATCTCTTTCTCGGTATCCTTTTCTATCGAATCATTGATGTCTTAATAATCCCACAAATTTCAACCGTCATGAGTTCAATCCTCTTCCATTTAGAACATGACGAACAACTCACAATCTCCCAGGTAGTAGTCTGCAAATCTTCTCAACGGGTTGAAGTTTTCTCTGTACTCCCTCACATTATTTGTCCCTTGGTGAATGTCTTGAAATTTTCTTTCCATGTGATTTATGCCCTCCCACAAAAAATAATTCCTGTGAAAGCCTCCAAGAAGTCTACCATGTCAGTTTGTAGTGTTCTTGCACTAAATCCACGACTCCCTCTCACCATACCAAGGCGTAATCCTTTAGGTAGTGGAAAGCTAAGTCCGTATAGAACTCAGGCGGGCATCTAACTGCATCAAAATTCTTTTCCAACATTTTTCTCTAGTATTATGCAGTGATATCATCTACTTTCACTAAAGAGGTCCATCTGCAGGTATATCATGTACTCCATCATGTCCGAATACGATGGTTTCAGTCCTTGCACTCTCAGATGTGGTGATGGAAGTGGCTGGTTCACGGCTATTCCATTGGTGGTTGTGTGGCTCCAACAACTATTGGCCCACCATTCTTTGGTATTCGTCCTCCGTAGGCCTCACGTATTTCTGCAACTCTTCCAAAACTGAAGCATCCACAAAAACCTGACCATTGTTCAGAAACACTCATGATGGATCTCTCACCTCTATCTTTGATTCGGTATGGCTCCCATTCACACTTGCAACAGAGATTCGGCTTTGGCGGCACGCTGAGCTGATATTTGGTGGTGGTCTTTTTTGAGGCAACTATGGTGTTTCTTGGTGGCATCCTATTGCAGTGGCGGGTGTGTCAGATCTTGGTCGCAAAAAAGTTCACTACCTCATTAACTATGTGATGACTTTCGAGCAAAGTGGTTCCCTAACATTAATCCTTTGAAAACTCCGTTCTATAAATGTTTGAAAAAAAATTAAAACCGAACAAAAATACCCTATGAACTAGTACCTATCCACACAAAGAGAATCGCTTGGGTACCTGATCTGATACCGTATTGTAGCACCTTTAGTCTCTAGGATCTTACATTCAACCGTAACAACTCATCCTTCCAGTTTAATACTTCCTTTATTCTAAAACAAATTGTCTTACAAACAACTTAAAATCAAATGAAAACCAAATAAAACAATACCAAGGTTTTAGATAACTTAAGTGAAAGGTTTAGAAATTAAATCCCAAAAGTGTGGCACCACCCATGACTCATGCTCTGTATATCCTCGTAGGTACCTACAAAAAGAAGGGTGATTAATAAGAATTACTCAGTGTGGGTAGGTTCTAGGAACCTACGAACTCATCGCATATCACAACATGCACAAGTCATGACCTAATATCACCTAGCATGCATCAAACACGACTTCCTTAGACTCTCTAGCCCACTGGTGCCTCCAATCCAACCGCTCAAACACCCCATGGTCGTGCGTGGCTTTACCAATCTCCGCCCTACCGGCGCTTGTCAAAACGGTACCTCATTACAATAAGACACAACCTCATTTCAACAACATATTTTTCATAAATATCACACAACCTTGTTACCTTTAACATCCTATCATAGTTAACATGTTTTTTATCACATCAAAAATCAACAACTAAATCTTGCAATCAATCATAGATAATATTAGCAAAGGGCTATCACCCCAAAGGATTACAAGGCATGAGAAGAGTTCACAATCATGTCCTCACATTTTCGTTTCTCAACATCACAAACCAAGACTTAGAAGAAGAAAAAGAACAAAGTAATACAACCACATACATGTACTCTCACACCCAATAGAAGATGAGAAAAAGTATTGATTTCAAATCTATCACACCTGGTGACAAACTATGGAGAAGAAGGAGAAGAAGTAGATACGAGGTTTGACTTTTAGATCCAATGAACAAAGGCGAACAATGGCGAAGAAGGAAGCAAACTGGCGGTGGCGACTGGTCAGAGATGGTGGTTAATGGCTTGAGCTAGGGTTATGGTGATTTAGGTCTTGATGGCTCAGATGCTCGAGATTTTTGTATGGTATTAATCTATTTTTAAGCAAAAAAAAAGAAAAAAATTTCCCATTTATTTAAAAATATTTTATTTTATTTTAATGAGTTTTAGATCTAGCGGCTTTTTTTTATAGAAAAAATAAAAAAATCTTATGATCTGGATTTAGAAACGTTATAGACAAAAGTGATTTAAGTGAGGGGGTTTTCTGAAGAATCCGTAATCTCCAATTTTTAGGAATTAGTGATATCGAAAAGGTTATTTTCAATTTTTTTATCGTTATATCTTACCACAATTTCTGACATTTTTGGCTAAGTGAATATCATTTGCCATTTTCTTTTTGGCTACAAAATTCGTACCATTTTACAATCATAAGTAAGCAATGAATAGATAAATATTAAAACATTACGCAAGATGAAAGGTCGTAATATACACATACTGGTATGCAAATTTTTCATTTGTCGGGAATTCATCAAAAAGGGATATATATTAACCAAGTAGATTTACAGTCGAAAGAAATGATTCGAACACTTTGAAAATACTTTAACCTAATTGAAAAGAAAATAACGTATGAACGGATCGGAAGGTTCGGTGTTTGAGTGTACTGCACTTTTTTTTGTCAACGAGTGTACTGCACTTATCGGAAGAGAAATGATTAGTGTTAAGGAAAACAAATTAAGAGTTTCAAACGTTTTTTGTTTAAAAGAAATTAGCAATAAGGTGTTTTGATATATGTGTGGGTACAAACAAAGACAGGAAGCAAGTCAAAAAGGTTGTCGGTATGAATTTAATAAAACCCACAAGACATCATATCATTTTATCATGTTGTTTTGTAAACATCATATTAATGTTCCACTTTCTTAATCCTTTTTGCAAAGTTATTAACTAATCCTTAAAATAAGAGTCAAGTGCGTAAAAAGCTTTATCGGATTAAACTATTCCAATTCATGTGTGAATTATTACAGTCGTCAATATATACAGTATTGTCTAAACTATTGCTATTTTTTTCATGCAAAAATATAAATAAAACTAAAAAATTTCGTGAATCAGATATAATAATTTTAAATATAAATTATTTACAAAAAAATAGCTCATAGTGGGACATTATTTTTTTCTTTTTTAACTTTATCGGTTTGGAAAACATAAATCAAATATATATATATATATATATATATATTATATTTTTAACAATTTCACTTTGATTTTATTTAAATTTATTTTAAGTTAAAAATACATTTTATAAAAATATAATTTTAATTTATAATATAATATTATATTATTTAGTTATAATTATTTTAGTTATGTTTTAATCACCTAGTTTTAAATAAATATATATATATATATATTTAGATATAAAAAATTAATAATATAATATTCGTGTGTGTAAATCAAAAATAGTTTTAAATATAATAATATTTTATTTTATTTTAAATAGTTTACATTGGCGTTATTAATTTTATATCTTAACTTCATCGGTTGATCTACAAATTTTAATATTTATTTTTTTTGCTTAATTTACTTATTTTATATTTTTACCTTTAATTTTTTCTTTCAAATTGTGAGTTATTAATTATTAATATATTTAAATAGTTTTACCAAAATAAATATTTATGAGTTAATAGTCATTACCATATTAAAAAAATGTTACAAAAAATATAAATCTTTATAAGTAAAATTATACATATTATAATTAAGCTAATGCCATGCCATCTTTTTCAATAATCATGTCATTGTGTTTTTTTGTTGAAATTGAATGTTGTGATAACACGTATGTAAATCACTTCACAAATAATGTCTAAAAGATGATTAATTTTTTTGGATCAAACATGAGATATCTCGTATCAATGGAAGAATTCAGATTAATCCTCAAATGGAAATGTAATCCATAGATTAACTCTTCTTTTGAATTTTACAAATCGGTCGAAAACATGAGCTCATATTCGCGTAAGTTCCTCTTTCTAGGTATACAAATGGGCCGAAAACATGAGCTTATATTCGTGTAGGTGTCTAAGAGTAATGTGATTTAGTTTCGCGTAGCAAGTTGATCAAACCTGAAACGTATTAGTGTTCCAGCTCGTTTCTCTTACAAAATAACCAAAAATAATTAATTAATTACTGAAATTAAATATTTTTAAACTTTCAATTTAACATTTAAAGTTTCATATTACTTGAAATGTTACAATAATAATAAATAAGATTGCTAATAGAAAGACACTTCAACTAAAGTATAAACTAAAATAAAATTAATAAATCATATTTGGATATTCGTGTTTTTAGGCAGGGTATGATTCGGTTCTTATTGGGTATGTTCTTTTCGGGTTTGGATCTATCTGGGTCAGTTATTTTTCATTTTGGTTCTTTCGAGTATAGGAATTTTGGACTCAACTAGGTATTTATAAATTTTTGTTCAATTTCGGTTCGAATATTTTTGGGTTAATTTTGGTTCAGTTTTTTGGGTACGTCTAAAATGCCCAGACCTAATATGCATTATCCACTCTCTGGTCACCATACTTACTTATGCCTAGAATCGTCATAACTCGATTTTACCGGTACTTCTATCCACATCCTCATTCTCAATCCTGACTACACTTGTTCTCGGTGTTACAACATCACACAACACATTATTCTTAACATTTTCTCTACATGTGTCAATATCTAAATTATTCACATCACATATCTCATCATCACAATCATTCACATCACACAACTGGTTTATCCTGTAACAACTTAACATAATCTAAGTGATTTCCATCACATCAACACAAATCATCAACTATAGCTAAACATTCATCATATCAACATATTCCTACCAAAACCTAAACAACATTAACAAATGACTATCTTCTTGAAGGGTTGCATGACATGAATAGAGTTTATAATCAGATCCTCACTTCACCTTAGTGAGACGGTAAATATCTACATTTAAAAGGAAAGGGAGAGACGGTCACAATATCCGATATCCTATTAGGACACTCATGTGGAATTATTATTCTATCTTTCTAATTTTCTCTTATTTTTCTTGTGAAAAAGAATATGATGATGATTTATAATCAATATGAATATTAATTTTAAATACTACGGAATAAAGGTAACCAAACTCTTTTAAACTATTTCACCTTAACATTATATGTTTATTCATATTATTAATGACATGTGTTACCACATCTAATATCATTGCTTTTCATTTTTCAAATCTTTATCAATCCATTGGCATAATCTTAATTAGATTGGTAAAAAATATTAGAAATATAAAAAGAATTTACACTAAACTATAAAATATTTTTCAGAATCAAGGAATTTGGAATCACTGTAGAGATGTACGAATATCTGATAGGTAGGGATTTGGGGCAAGGTCTTGGACAGGTCTGTGCAGTCTTGGTGGGGATTTGGGGGGCGGTCTTGGACAGGTCTGCGAGATCTTGGTGGGGATTTGGGGCGAATTCTCTGATGGTTTCTGATATATGTGGTTACCGAACATCGCAAGGTGAGGTCTTCTGAGGGTAAGTGAACAATCGATTTCTAAAACTTATTTTCCCTTTGGTTTAGTTTTCGCTTCCTTTACTTGAGGACAAACAAATATTCAAGTCTGAGGGATTTGATGTGTTGTGTTTTAACACTTTAAAACTCATTTAGAACAAAGAATGATTTGTTTTTGAAGGTATTTTGTTCTTCTCGGTGCCTTTTGTTGTTCTTCAGTATACATTATAGGTTACAGGTTATTTTGTGGGAAATGATCATATTTGGAGAGGATTTTGGAGCAAAATGGATCACTAGTCGAATTATGATGTAATTGAGACATGGATCGCCCGCTCCGTCTATCTTGAGCGCCAGATCCTTGCCTTGGAGCACCTGCTCCGTGTATGTTTGAGCTCAAGATCTTTGCCATGGAGCGCCCGCTCCATGTACCATGGATCTCCCGATCCTTGCTATTTGGGAGCAACTTTCCATATTTGTGAAGAGACACATTTTGAAGACCTAAAAACGTAAAAACCCGAGATTGTTGTGTAATTTTGTATCTGTTCTTATCCCTGACGGCCATAGAGAGTGCTAGTGAGAGATTTGAGAGATTTGTAGCACTTGGATCACTTTTTTAAACTTTTGGAAGATGATTCTTCTCGTACTCATTTGGAGAAGATCTTCTTAAAGCTTTCTCTATTTCAATACAATAATATGATGTTTTCTTCTCTGATTTCATCTTCTTATTGTTTGATTATGAGTGAGTTGTCTTCTAGTATGGTTAAGGGGTTCTCATAGAGGATTTCTCAATGCTTTGATCTATAAAACTATTAGAATAAGGATTCCTATTTTGGATCTTTGTCTACTGATTTTCTTAAGGATGAGACTTATCTGATCACTTAGCCTCTGATTCTAGGAATTTAGTCGCACCAAAAATGTTGTTTAAATTCTCGAAATATCAGTAGATGAGCAAGGTTTCTGTAGCCAACATAAGTTGATGTTACTGCACCTTGTAAACAGATCAAACATGAACTTAAATATTGTTTAAAATTGGAGATACGGTGGAAGCTAGTATTTAGGATTTTGAGCATAGGGTGTTATCTCTTCGGAAGTTGTTTAATTCTAATATTGTGATTTGAGTTCAAGACGTTGTTGTAGTTTGTTCCTCTGCTTGTTGTGTGATCATTACTGAAGAGAGATTTCTGAGAATTCCAATTGTCCAACGCTCGTTTTAATTGCTTACAAACTCATTTTAATTGTCTCTTATTTACTTGTTCTCTACCTTATTGAATTTAGAAACTGAAAACTAAACAAACAATATATTTTATCGCTTTAGCTAGAACTTGTTTGCTGCTCTACATATGGTCATCAGCCCTTATGGATTCGATCCCGTACTACTACTGTGTATTTCATTGTGCACTAAAGTTGAGGATTTTTTTCGTTAAATTTTTAGTTAACTGTTATTTTACGATTAATCTTTAGTTGAGAGTTTTTACTAAAAACCCTTTCGTTTCACTTTTTTGTTTCGAGCTTTATATATAGGTAAAGGTTTATTGAAGTTCAAGAAAATACAAAAAACTTAAGAGGAATTTTTTCCAACATAATGTAAATGTTGAAAATAAGAGTAATTATTTTACACGTGGTGCTCGCACTCAACCTTTTAATTCATCTTTATGTACAAGGAGTCCACTATTTGGTTAGGAGAATCTATTTTTGTTGATGACAAAACAAATGGTAATTTTTCTTTGGAAACATTCTTAAATATACACAGAGTAATTTTTATTTGCTAATAAAATATACGAACTATTTTGGATCCGCATTTAATACAAGAACTAATTTGTGTTGCCTATTAAATACACAAACTTTTGAAATTCACAGATTTTACACATATTTTTAAATGGCGTCAACTACATTTAACAGAAATGATGACATTGTTATTGTTTAACTAAGCACATGTTGAACTTGCATAAAGAAAATTTCTTAAAAATACACGAACTAATTTTCATTTGCTAATAAATACACAAAATATTTTGGATCTCTGTTTAATACACGGACTAATTTTGTTTCTCATTAAATACAAAAACTTTTAAATTTGCACATTTTACATATTGATTTAGACGCCGTCAACTATGTTTAACAGAAGATGATGTGGTGAAACTGTGAAAAGCACGTTCGGTCTCAATCAAAACCTCTCAAATTGATTGAACCCTAATTCAAATTAATTTCAATTCAAGTTTGACACCATAATAGGTTCCAACCTCTTTTATTCTCTAAATTTTGTTCTTTTTTTCTTCTTCACATTAATTTCCCTTTATATCGTTTCAAAGTGAAGGCGATTTTAAACAGCTTTCTTTTTCCTTTTTCACGTCATGAAAATCGACTTCACTTCGATACGATATAAAGGGAAATTAAAGTGAAGAAAAAAAGAATAAAATTTAAAGAATAAAAGAGGTTGAAACATATTATGGTGTCAAACTCAAACTTAAATTAATTTGAATTAGGGTTCGATCGATTTGAGAGATTTTGACTGAGATTGAGCGTACTTTTCACAATTTAACCACATCATCTTCTATTAAACATAGTCGACGTCGTCAAAATCGATGTGTAAAGTGCGCAAATTTAAAAGCTTGTATATTTAATGGAAAACAAAAATTATTTTGCGTATTAAACGGAGATCCAAAATAGTTAGTGTATTTATTAGCAAATAAAAATTAGTTCGTGTATTTTTAAGGAATTTTTTATCCAAATTAAACATGTTTTAGTTAAATAATAACGCCGTCGCCACTTCCGTTAAACATAGTTGACGCCGTCTAAAAAGTGTATAAAATCTGCGAATTTCAATAGTTTATATATTTAATAGACAACACAAATTAGTTTGTGTATTAAACGAAAAATCCAAAATAGTTCGTGTATTTTATTAACAAATGAAAATTAGTATGTATATTTTTAAGGATTTTTCTTTTTTTTTATTTTGAGACTCAGTTTTTTTGTACCTAATATTTTTGATGAGAATAAAAAAATTTAAAAATGTACGGCTATAGTTTCCAACAACGAACTTATCATCATCCAATGTCTATGGGTCTCCTGCTCCACCCATTGTCTCCTCATGTTCCACCTGCAACCTGCATCCCTAAGGGAGCTCCGTCACTCTCCGCCGCTGGTAACCATCACCGACATATTCTCTCCTTGTCTGAAACATGCACAAGCATGTTCCAACTCAAGCAGCTCCACGCCTACACTCTCCGTACAACTTTCCCAGACGATAACGCCACTCTGTTTCTCTACGGAAGAATCCTCCAGCTCTCTTCTTCCTTCTCCGACGTCAACTACGCATTCCGTGTTTTCGATTTGATACAACAAGAAAACCATAGCTCCTTCATGTGGAACACACTCATCAGAGCATGTGCACATGACGTTTCTAGGAAAGAAGAAGCCTTTCTACTCTACCGGAAAATGTTGGAGAGAGGAGAGTCGGCGCCGGACAAGCACACGTTTCCGTTTGTCTTGAAAGCTTGCGCTTATATATTCGGATTGTCGGAAGGGAAACAGATTCATTGTCAGGTTGTGAAACATGGGCTTGGCGGAGATGTGTATGTGAACAACGGTTTGATTCATTTGTATGGTTCTTGTGGATGTTTAGATTTAGCGCAGAAAGTTTTTAATTATATGCCTGAGAGAAGTCTTGTTTCGTGGAACTCGATGATTGATGCTCTAGTTCGGGTTGGAGAGTATGATTCTGCCTTAGTGCTGTTTAGACAGATGCAGAGTTCGTTCGAACCAGATGGTTATACAATGCAAAGTGTTGTGACTGCGTGTGCTGGTCTAGGTTCTTTGTCGCTTGGTACTTGGGCACACGCGTTTCTGGTTCGAAGATGTGAGTTTGATGCTGCTATGGATGTTCTGATCAAGAACTCGTTGATTGAAATGTATTGCAAATGTGGGTCGTTAGGAATGGCTAAGCAAGTCTTCCAGGGGATGCAAAAACGTGACTTAGCTTCATGGAATGCAATGATTCTAGGGTTTGCTACACACGGAAGAGCTGATGAAGCTCTGGATTGCTTCGACCGGATGGTGAGGAAAGACGAGAATCTTAAACCGAACTCAGTCACGTTTGTTGCAATCCTCATCGCTTGCAACCACCGAGGCATGGTCAACAAAGGGCGCCAGTATTTTGACAGTATGGTCAGAGATTATGGGATTGAACCTGCACTGGAGCATTACGGTTGTATCATTGACCTTGTTGCCCGAGCAGGCTATATTACCGAAGCTATTGAGATGGTGACAAGTATGCCGATGAAACCAGATGCAGTGATATGGAGAAGTATCCTTGATGCTTGTTGCAAAAAGGGTGCTAGTGTGGAGCTAAGTGAAGAAATTGCTAGAAATGTGATTCAAACAAGGGAAGTTAACCAAAGTTCAAGTGGCGTATATGTCTTGTTGTCTAGGGTCTATGCATCTGCTAGCTTGTGGAACGATGTTGGGTTCGTAAGAAAACTAATGACTGAACATGGAATTAGAAAAGAGCCAGGATGCAGTTCCATTGAGATAAATGGCATCTCCCATGAGTTCTTTGCTGGAGACACATCACACCCTAAGACAAAACAGATATACCAACAGTTAAAAGTGATTGACGACAAGCTAAGATCCATTGGTTATTTACCAGATCGTTCTCAAGCACCGTTAGTCGATGCAACCAACGATGGAAGCAAAGAGTATTCCCTCAGGCTGCACAGTGAGAGGCTCGCCATTGCTTTTGGTCTGATAAGCTTACCACCTCAAACTTCAATCCGCGTATTCAAGAATCTACGTGTCTGCAGCGATTGCCACGAGGTTACTAAACTAATCTCAAAAGTCTTCAACACTGAGATTATTGTGAGAGATCGTGTCCGGTTCCATCACTTCAGAGACGGATCCTGCTCCTGTTTAGACTACTGGTAGCAGAAAAACAGCTGCATAGAGTTTACACTAACCGCTACAGCCAATTTTGTATAATTCATAAATTTGGTAATCAAACAACATATGATCACCATGTCAAATCAGTTCTTATAGCTGAACTAAAATTACAACAAATCATTTGCGGCCATAGCCTTCACTTTCACGGCTCAGCTTCAATCATATACATCTCTTTTTTAAGACCTTACATCATTAATCTGTTTCAGCAAAAGACGTCTCAGTAGCCTTTCTTCTCTATTGAGCATTTCTTTGAAACCACAACCCCTTTAGAATCGTTTCCTTCAGAAAAAGGATGTCTTCTTTGCTTCCTTCCATGAATCATCATTTTTTATCTCCTTATACACTCCATCATCATTTTTTTTCTTCTTTGGCGGCTATTTCCACTTGAATTATGTGGTAACCTATGGTGGGATTATCCATCTCTGATCTTTAGGTTTCTCTAAATACGTTATTAAATAAATTAATAAGAAAATTAATATACAGAATATTGTATTTATATGTAATCAACTAGGTGTTTTGCGAGTACGTGCGACATAATAATTTTAAAAATATTTTAAATAAATACATTACCAGTTCAAAAAAAATGAGAAAAAAAATTATTGTTCATGCATTCAGATTATTATTTTTTATTACAATATACTCTTTATAGATACAAAGTTTTTATAATAACAAACATACTTTTTACTAAGTAACATAAATTTAAAAACACTCATGCTTTAGTAATAAATTAAATATTAATTTTTACATATTACAAAGTTTTTCAAAACACTCATAAACTTGAAAACACTAACACATAAAGTTATATACATATATATATAGGGATTTATCCTTAAAATTTTAAAACTTTAATAAAAATATTCTTATGTAAATTGTTTTCTTTTTTTTTGAATAACAAAACATAAACTATTTTTATGCAATGATAATTACCAAATCTGTGAAATTTGTTTCAATTTATAGTTTATTATATATTATAAAATCTAACTATTAATTAAAATTAATAAAGACTTTATAACATAATACAATTATTTTTAGATAATGATAATTATCAAATCAATAAAATTTGTTTATAGTTTGTGTTTAATTATATATTGATTCATTTTGGTTTATGATTAATTAATATAAAATATTTTAGATAATGGTAATTATCAAATCAATGAAATTATTTATTAATTTATGGTTAGTTATATTTTTTTACATATTACAAAGTCTTTCAATATAAACTTGAAAACACTAATGTATATTTAAAATGAAATACAATATATATATATATATATATATATATATATATATATATATTCATAGGTTATCTTGTATATTTTAATACCTTTTTAAAAACAATTCTGATGTAAATAACTTTTTTGAATAACATAACATAAACTATTTTTATATAATGATAATTTATAATGATAATTCTATAATTATGTATGATAAATATATATTTTTATATTTTTATATCTAATACATGTATTTATGTTAAGATGAATTTTTAAAAATTATATAATAATTTATTATGGATAATAACAATATTAACTTTTAATGTGAGTGTTAGAATGTGAAAATAACATTGCAAATAATAGTGTAGATTGGTAGATAGTTAAACCACAAGCACCTTTATAGAGCATGAAGACAATTAAGAACCATAAATTTTGGGAGAATTGCCAAATGTGACTCAAAACTTGGAGTCAAACCCAAAAGAATACCCAAACTTGGGTCAAAGGCAAAAGTAACTTAAAAGGCTATTGAAATTACAACTACCCCCCTTGTGAACAAACAAAAAAACGGAAACTTTTTTACGTTTCTAACCCTCGCAAGTCGTCTGTTCAGACGACTTGAAAATAAGTCGTCCAGACGACTTAACTTAAAGTCGTCTGGACAGTTATTCTTAAACATAATTTAAAAAATTTGTAAAAAATATTTTGATAAGTGAAAAATGGGAATTATGTAATTAACATATGTCTTAAGAGATATAAATTAAGATATAACAAATTTCAATTGTTTTCAGCATAGATGAGTGAAAGTAGTGTGTCATGATATTCTTTAGCTTATGTTTCATCAACATATGTTGTAGTATTGTATGTGTTCTTAGGGTTAGATTTTAGAAAGCATTAAAACCGTTTTTGAAAAATTTTAAAATTACCTAAGCTTGTTCATTTCTGTGTATAGTAAACAGCATTGAAGTATAATTTGATTTTATAACGTGGTTAGCTAGTTAATTTAGTCATTTAAGTTTAGGGGTTCAGTTTAGGGTCTGGGACGACTTAATATTTAGTCGTCTATAAACGGACGACTAAATATTAAGTCGTCTGATGTACATTATCCGCCAGACGACTTATTTGAACCGGACGACTGTACTTTTAAAGCTAACCGGATTATTTACCCAATATATAAGGTGATTTTTTTTTTACTCACTTTTTAGCGAAATTCAGAAAACCCTAACGCCGTTTCTCTCAAAGGTGATTTCGAGGCGATTTTGATACGATACAAAACCAAGGTAAATCGAAGGCTTCTCTTGCAGATTTATGGGTTTTTATTAGGATGGATGTTGTTTTCCTTTACTTTTACCGTTTGGTTTTGTGTTTTCAACGCTTTCGGGAAATTTTGGTTTCAAATTAGGGTTTCAAAAATTGGGTATTTCAATCGACTTGTTGTTTAGTTAGGTTGGATGTTGTTTTCCTCTCATTTTACGGTTACGATTTGTGATTTCAAGCAATTTGTGGATATTTTCATTTTCAAATTAGGGTTTCAAAGATTTGGGATTTCAATCGATTTGTGGTCTAGTTTGGTTGGATGTTGTTCTCCTCTCATTCGTCTGGTCAGCTTTCAAATGTTCTACTGGAAGTCTTGGTAGACTTATAATTAAGTCGTCTGGAAAGTCTTCCAGGTGGACGACCCAGACGACTTAATTCTAAGTC